>JABSTT010001666.1:0-320450 GCA_013339685.2 Hyalomma asiaticum | reverse complement strand
GCGCTGGAGCATATAGATGACTTTCGTACAAAACCGCTCAGCAGGTTCCAAACGACGATAGTCAGTTGTTTCGATTGCCAGGCTTGTGTTCTGTGTAACCGTGGATTCAGCTGCACAGCACAGCAAAATCTGAAAATACAGTACAGGCAGTTTAGGGGGCTTCATCCTAACAGATTCGCCGTGCCCACGAAGGTCCTCGGTGCCGACTGCCCTTAACTAGCCTGTGCGTTCCGTTTTCATTATGGTGGCGGAGGCCGTCGCCGTTCTATACGGATGCGCTGGAGCATAGTAGATGACGTTCGTAGAAAGCCGCTCAGCTGGTTCCAAACGACGATGGTCAGTTGTTTCGATTGCCAGGCTTGTGTTCTGGGTAACCGTGGATTCAGCTGCACAGCACAGCAAAATCTGAAAATACAGCACAGACAGTTAGGTGGCTTCATCCTAACAGATTCGCCGTGCCCAGGAAGGTCCTCGGTGCCGACTGCCCTTATGTAGCCTGTGCGTTCCGTTTTCATTATGGGGCAGAGGCCGTCGCCGTTCGATACGCATGCGCTGGAGCATAATACATGACGTTCGTAGAAAGCCGCTCAGCAGGCTCCAAACGACGATGGTCAGTTGTTTCCATTGCCAGGCTTGTGTTCTGGGTAACCGTGGATTCAGCTGCACAGCACAGCAAAATCTGAAAATACAGTACAGGCAGTTTAGGTGGCTTCATCCTAACAGATTCGCCGTGCCCACGAAGGTCCTCGGTGCCGACTGCCCTTATGTAGCCTGTGCGTTCCGTTTTCATTATGGGGCAGAGGCCGTCGCCGTTCGATACGCATGCGCTGGAGCATAATACATGACGTTCGTAGAAAGCCGCTCAGCAGGCTCCAAACGACGATGGTCAGTTGTTTCCGATTGCCAGGCTTGTGTTCTGGGTAACCGTGGATTCAGCTGCACAGCACAGCAAAATCTGAAAATACAGCACAGACAGTTAGGTGGCTTCATCCTAACAGATTCGCCGTGCCCACGAAGGTCCTCGGTGCCGACTGCCCTTAACTAGCCTGTGCGTTCCGTTTTCATTATGGTGGCGGAGGCCGTCGCCGTTCTATACGCATGCGCTGGAGCATAGTAGATGACGTTCGTAGAAAGCCGCTCAGCAGGTTCCAAACGACGATGGTGCAGTTGTTTCGATGGCCAGGCTTGTGTTTTGGGTAACCGTGGATTCAGCTGCACAGCACAGCAAAACCTGAAAATACCGTACAGGCAGTTCAGGTGGCTTCATCCTAACAGATTCGCCGTGCCCACGAAGGTCCTCGGTGCCGACTGCCCTTATGTAGCCTGTGCGTTCCGTTTTCATTATGGGGGCGGAGGCCGTCGCCGTTCGATACGCATGCGCTGGAGCATAATAGATGACTTTCGTAGAAAACCGCTCAGCAGGTTCCAAACGACGATAGTCAGTTGTTTCGATTGCCAGGCTTGTGTTCTGGGTAACCGTGGATTCAGCTGCACAGCACAGCAAAATCTGAAAATACAGTACAGGCACTTTAGGTGGCTTCATCCTAACAGATTCGCCGTGCCCAGGAAGGTCCTCGGTGCCGACTGCCCTGATGTAGCCTGTGCGTTCCGTTTTCACAATGGGATAGAGGCCATCGCCGTTCGATACGCATGTGCTGGAGCATAATACATGACGTTCGTAGAAAGCCGCTCAGCAGGCTCCAAACGACGATTGTCAGTTGTTTCCATTGCCAGGCTTGTGTTCTGGGTAACCGTGGATTCAGCTGCACAGCACAGCAAAATCTGAAAATACAGCACAGACAGTTAGGTGGCTTCATCCTCACAGATTCGCCGTGCCCACGAAGGTCCTCGGTGCCGACTGCCCTTAAGTAGCCTGTGCGTTCCGTTTTCATTATGGTGGCGGAGGCCGTCGCCGTGCTATACGCATGCGCTGAAGCATAGTAGATGACGTTCGTAGAAAGCCGCTCAGCAGGTTCCAAACGACGATGGCAGTTGTTTCGATTGCCAGGCTTGTGTTCTGTGTAACCGTGGATTCAGCTGCACAGCACAGCAAAATCTGAAAATACAGTACAGGCAGTTTAGGTGGCTTCATCCTAACAGATTCGCCGTGCCCAGGAAGGTCCTCGGTGCCGACTGCCCTTATGTAGCCTGTGCGTTCCGTTTTCATTATGGGGCAGAGGCCGTCGCCGTTCGATACGCATGCGCTGGAGCATAATACATGACGTTCGTAGAAAGCCGCTCAGCAGGCTCCAAACGACGATGGTCAGTTGTTTCCATTGCCAGGCTTGTGTTCTGGGTAACCGTGGATTCAGCTGCACAGCACAGCAAAATCTGAAAATACAGCACAGACAGTTAGGTGGCTTCATCCTCACAGATTCGCCGTGCCCACGAAGGTCCTCGGTGCCGACTGCCCTTAAGTAGCCTGTGCGTTCCGTTTTCATTATGGTGGCGGAGGCCGTCGCCGTGCTATACGCATGCGCTGAAGCATAATACATGACGTTCGTAGAAAGCCGCTCAGCAGGCTCCAAACGACGATGGTCAGTTGTTTCCATTGCCAGGCTTGTGTTCTGGGTAACCGTGGATTCAGCTGCACAGCACAGCAAAATCTGAAAATACAGCACAGACAGTGAGGTGGCTTCCTCCTCACAGATTGGCCGTGCCCACGAAGGTCCTCGGTGCCGACTGCCATTAAGTAGCCTGTGCGTTCCGTTTTCATTATGGTGGCGGAGGCCGTCGCCGTTCGATACGCATGCGCTGGAGCATAATACATGACGTTCGTAGAAAGCCGCTCAGCAGGCTCCAAACGACGATGGTCAGTTGTTTCCATTGCCAGGCTTGTGTTCTGGGTAACCGTGGATTCAGCTGCACAGCACAGCAAAATCTGAAAATACAGCACAGACAGTTAGGTGGCTTCATCCTCACAGATTCGCCGTGCCCACGAAGGTCCTCGGTGCCGACTGCCCTTATGTAGCCTGTGCGTTCCGTTTTCATTATGGGGACAGAGGCCGTCGCCGTTATATACGCATGCGCTGGAGCATAGTAGATGACGTTCGTAGAAAGCCGCTCAGCAGGTTCCAAGCGACGATGGTCAGTTGTTTCGATGGCCAGTGTTAGCTGAGGGACTAGCGACACCTGTCGTCGAGTCGGAGAAGGAGGATGGGCCCGGCTCGCGAGGCGGGAAGATCACGTGACGTCTCTCATTCGGAGCGGCAAGATGCGCTCGCTAGGGAAGCCGTTATGTAATCCATTTAAATCGTCATTAAATCTGTTTCTTTTCCATCAACGATCGTGTCATCGTGGAAACCAACCCCTGGCATGGCGACGAGGAACTTTTAAAGGCACCAGCGCGGACAAACCAGCGATCCATGCTGCGAAGAAGGCAAGCACACGGTACGGCTGAAAAGGCGGTGTGAGGACAAAGACACGAGGTCAACGACGCGGGACAGAAGCGAATCTGAACGTCCCCGGCCTTCACGGTGTCAGCGAACGTCCAATCATCCCCTAAACGAAGCACGGTGTGCAACAAACGAGCAGTCATGACGGATCGAGAACCCGAGGTGAGACACTCGACGCTCAACGACGAGTACGAGAGCGAAGACCCACATGGTGACACGCAACGACGCAGATTTTCCCCCGAGACGCCCACGACGACACGAATCGAAAGCTCGACAGAACTCACGATACTGGCAACTACGATGCAAATGATGGCACAGCTCTTGGAACGACAAATGGGAGCGCCAGAAAACTCAGTCAATGGGGCAAACGAAAACGCCACGATCCAGATTACGACTATGCCTGATCTCACGGCGACTCTCCCTACATTTTCCGGTACAGACAATGATAGTCTGAACGAATGGGTCACATCTGTGGAGAATATGCGCGAGAGGTGCTCGTGGAACGACATGGCCACGCTAAACGCCGGCATCTCAAGGCTTCGTGGACAAGCAGCAGCTTGGCACCGCATGGATGGCGTGAACCTCAAAGACTGGCACACTTGGGCAGCGGCACTACGAAAGGGGTTCGACAAACAGCCACTGTTTTGCGAGTGGGTAGAGAGCGTGAACGCACGGCGACAAAAAGACGACGAAAACATCACAGACTACATGTATTCCCCACTTCAACGCATCAGACGTGGCAAGTACGCACTAAGCGACGACGACATCGTCGACTGGCTCATTCAAGGCGTTCGATCGGAAAACTCAAAACCCATGCTAGCGGCTTTTCACGATTTACGAAAAGGAAGCGTGTCGGACTTCATCAGCTACGCGCGACAGTTCGACAGACGCACGACATCGACGAGAGGCGAAATCACAAGCGTGAAGCCATCCCCACGTGACAGCAGTGCGCGGATCGAGGCAGCAAACAGCACAGCGAAGGATGGTCACCAACCGAGCAAGCCCACGAGAATATCCGCCGACACATGCGCTCGCTGCTTACAGCGCGGACACCGCGCGAAGGACTGCACGAAACCTGACACACGCACCGAAGAGGAGAAGGCAGCCGCCGCAAAACGAAGGGAAGAAAGGGCAGCGCGAGAACAACGCACCCACCGCATCGTGACGACGCGCACGCAGGGCAGGATCATTCTCGTGCCTACGAAGATCAACGGTGTAGAGACACTAGCGCTATGGGACACGGGATCTACTGCAACTCTCGTTTCGTCAGCGTTTGCAGAACAACATAATTTCGATGTTGTGCCTGACACGGACTGCGTACTCAGAGGACCATTCGGAGACTCAACGACTCCCGTAGGAGCAACTCAAGGGCACATCGCCATCGAGGACGCAAGCGCGACCATCGGTGTAAAAGTAGTGAACGACTTGCCACATGACGGCGTCATAGGGACCGATTGGCGAGAATGTGTTGCATTTGACTACATCGAACGCTACACGAATGGAACACACACGCTCGAGTGGATACCGAAAAACAGTCCACCGGAAACGTCACAAATGGAACATCGAAAAAATATCACGCCACAGCTGGCACACAAGGATGACCACGAAGAAACCGATGTAACGTCTGTATCTGCCACATTGACCAACTCCACAAGGCAAGGTCATCCTAACCTTCCATCATTGGAGGAAGTGCGTCGCGAAATCGCAGAAGTGCAACCGGGAAACTTCAACGCGGACCAAACAAGAGAAATGAGATCCGTACTGAGTGAAAACATCCATTTTTTTACAAACCCCGGCAACGAATTGGGTCTCTGCACGCATGCCGTGCACACGATTGACCTCAGTGACAATACACCAGTTCGCATGCAACCGTATACGACCAGTGACGTCAACAGAAAGTTCATAAGAGAGGAAACAGAGGACTGGCTGAAAAGAGGCATCATCCGCAAGTCGAAGTCTGCATATGTCTCGCCTGTTATTGTTGTGGACCAGCCTCACCACGAATCGACTCCAAAACGAATGTGCGTCGACTATCGTTTCCTGAATGCGAAGACGACCAAACGCGCCTACCCCGTGCCGCGAATTGACACACTACTCCGCAAAGTGTCAGGGTCGCAACTTTTCTCGAAACTTGACGTGAAAAAGGCCTTTCTCAATGTACCAATACGTGAAAGTGACATCGAGAAAGCAGCGTTTGTAACTGAAGACGGACACTACGAGCCTACACGCATGATATTCGGATTGTGCACAGCTCCGTCAACCATGCAGAGCATTATGGATGATGGACTGAAACCGCTCGTCGACAGCGGACACGTCATCGTGTATATGGACGATATATGCATATTCACGAATGACACCGAGCAGCACATCAGAACCGTGAACGATGTTCTGAAAACATTGACAGACCTGAACCTACGAGTGGACTTCAGGAAATGCACTTTCGCTGCTGACTCTATGAGCTTCCTGAGATACATAATTTCGAGAGACGGAGTGGCCATCGACCCAAGACGGACGATTGCCATAAAGAACTATGGGCAACCGCGCTCGAAGACAGAGGTGCGATCATTCCTAGGGCTGACATCTCACTACAGGAAGTACATCAAGGACTACGTGAAGATCGCGCAGCCACTAACGAAGCTAACGAAGAAGGATGCACTTCTGACGTGGACGGCCGAATGCCAATCAGCTATGGATCTGCTGAAAGAGCGACTGACTGAAGCACCAATACTCGCTAATTTTGACCCAGCACTTCCGACACAAGTTCACGTTGACGCATCATATACTGCATTTGGTGCTGTCCTTTCTCAAAGACACGCGGACGAAACGCGCATCGTGGTATACGCAAGCAAGAAGGTGCCCGACTCGGACAGGCACAAGCACTCGACAGATTTGGAGGCGATCGCAGTGCACTGGGCTGTCACCGACAGATTCCACCAATACCTCCAAGGGCTACAGCACTTCGAAATATACACCGACAACTGGGCGGTAGCTCATATCATGTCAAAGAAGCACCCACAAAGGCGATTCGCTCGGATCGTGCTTGACCTCATGTCATACAACTTCACGATTCGACACACGTCGGGCAAGACAAACGTCATCGCAGATGCGTTATCACGAGTCCCAGAAAACACGCACAATGTGTTCGTTCTGAAGGCTGAAGACAACCGACTCGGCAGAGCGCAGAAAGACGATCCTACGCTTGCCCCAATCATCGACCAAAGAGAGAGAGCACCATGGACGACCCCCTACAGGATGGTACAGGGCAGACTTGTACACGTCACCACCGACGGAGACAGAGAGAAACACCGCATCGTGGTGCCAGAAAGCCTAAAACAATCGGTTCTGACGTCATACCACGACGAAGACGGTCACGGCGATACCTCTCGAACACTCCGAAAAATCGAGCAACGTTACATTTGGCGTGACATGAAACGCGACGTCGAAGACTACGTACTTGGATGTCAAACGTGCCAAAGATATAACGCCAAGACAGGAGCGCAAACCGGTTCGCTAAACCCCCGTATGCCAATTCAGGCACCATTCGACACCATTGCTATGGACCACGTTGGCCCAATTCATACCGAGGACCCCAACAAGTACTTCATAACGGCAGTCGATGTCACGACGAGATTCATCATCACGCGTGCCGTACCAGACAAGTCGACAGAACACGTTCTACGCTTCCTAGATGAAGACATCGTATTCACATTTGGAACGCCAAAAACTGTGGTGACAGACAACGACAGAGTCTTCACTTCACGAGCCACAACACGCTACTTCACGGAGAAGAGCATCGATCACAGTTTGACCGTGCCTTACGCGCCCGAAACGAACGGTCTTGTTGAACGTGCGAATGGAAAAATATTGTCAGTACTCCGAAAGAACCTCAACGGCAACATGGACCACTGGAGCGAATACCTTCGAGAAACAACGTTTCAGGTTAACAACCAGCCGCACGTTGGTCTACAAACGTCACCGTTTCAACTGCTGTACAACTACGTTCCCCGTCGAACCATCGACAACGAGCTATCGGCACCAACGGAGCCACAAGACCAAGCAGAAGTAAGACGTGAAGAAGCACGAAACACGCTAACCAACTACCTACACGAGCTCAAGCGCAAGTACGATGCCAAACACAGACCACCACCTTTCAGCGTGGGTGACGAAGTATGGTACCACAAAGGGTCACGACCAACAAAACTAGGGCCAATGTACGATGGACCCTACAGGATAACAGAAGTGGAGAAAAAGACGTAAGACGTACACAATCTCCAAAAAGGGCACTGCAGAGACTATGCTTGCAACAGCCAGACAATTAAAGCCTTTCCTCGTGCAACCCAGTCAAATCAGTTTCAAGTTGACACAGTCGCAGACATGTGACAAAACAGCCACGGACTACGACGAGCCTGACGAACAGTTTCAGCTACAAAGTGACACACGCCACAAACTGCAGCTGAACGAGGACGAGCAGATGCCACCCCGAACAGCTGACGACCAGCCACGTCGCAAGAAACCACCGCGATGGTTGGAAGACTACGTTACTGATATTTCCGACTATTGCGAGGACGCAACCGATGAAAAGAGCCGGCCGTGTTAGCTGAGGGACTAGCGACACCTGTCGTCGAGTCGGAGAAGGAGGAAGGGCCCGGCTCGCGAGGCGGGAAGATCACGTGACGTCTGTCATTCGGAGCAGCAAGATGCGCTCGCTAGAGAAGCCGTTATGTAATCCATTTAAATCGTCATTAAATCTGTTTCTTTTCCATTAACGATCGTGTCATCGTGGAAACCAACCCCTGCTTGTGTTCTGGGTAACCGTGGATTCAGCTGCACAGCACAGCAAAATCTGAAAATACAGTACAGGCAGTTTAGGTGGCTTCATACTAACAGATTCGCCGTGCCCACGAATGTGCTCGGTGCCGACTGCCCTTAGGTAGCCTGTGCGTTCCCTTTTCATTATGGGGGCAGAGGCCATCGCCGTTCCATACGCATGCGCTGGAGCATAGTAGATGATGTTCGTAGAAAGCCGCTCAGCAGGTTCTAAACGACGATGGTCAGTTGTTTCGATGGCCAGGCTTCTGTTCTGGGTAACCGTGGATTCAGCTGCACAGCACAGCAAAATCTGAAAATACAGTACAGACAGTTTACGTGGCTTCGTCCTAACAGATTCGCTGTGCCCACGAAGGTCCTCGGTGCCGACTGCCCTTAAGTAGCCTGTGTTCCGTTTTCATTATTTGGGCGGAGGCCGTCGCCGTTCTATACGCATGCGCTGGGGCATAGTAGATGACGTTCGTAGAGCCGCTAAGCAGGTTTCAAACGACGATGGTCAGTTGTTTCGAGGGCCAGGCTTGTATACTGGGTAACCGTGGATTCAGCTGCACAGCACAGCAAAATGTGAAAATACGGTACAGGCAGGTGGCTTCATCCTAACAGATTCGCCGTGCCCGCTTCAATGCTTCTTGCCATGCAGGAACACGCACTATTAACTTGTCAGAATAGGCATTGTTATGACTTGTTTGAAAGCGGCCTCAGAGAAGTTTTCTTCGCACAAGATGTTAAAAGGTTTTCGCCAGCAAGTGTAATGTTTTCCCGCACCCAAATACCCTCATAAATGTTTCCTTAGTGTCTGTGAGTCTCTTTTGCACAATATGAAAGACACATGTGCTATCATCAATAGAGAGAAGGAAGGAAATCAAGAGTAGCAATTTCCCACATCCACTCCATTTCCCATACCCGAGGCATACAGCTAAGGCACATACCCAAGGACCATACTCTCTTCGTAGCAATATGAAGAAAGTTGTATTTAAGTACCACGTGAATGTTATTCTCTGCCCCATGCAAGCTGTAAGAAACTTGCACTTGGCAACTAAACAGAACTACAAGCAGTGTGATAAGAACCATGTCGATCCGTTTAATGGATGCGCTACAGTTTGGACGTCTAAAAATACGGGAGAAGAAAAGACACACAGGACAGAATTCTGAGCATGTGTACATAGGGCAGACTTCTGAGAATTCTGTGACTTCTGAGAATGTGTACATAGGGCAGACCGGTAGATGCTTTAATGAAAGGGTGAGTGAGCATGCATTGTCAGTTAAGAACAACTCTGGTGGGCACCTAGCTGATCATTGTAAAAGATATGGTCGCATCCCTGAGTTGGCGCGCACATTTTTGCTTGAGCGTGCGCATGAGCAGAATGAAAGAGAAATAATAGAAGCTTATAATATCAGGAAGTATGGCGACAAATGTATCAGCACCCCTTCTGTCGCACTTACAAGGAAGTCGCCTTCCTCGGAGGTTAGGCGTAGTTTCACGCGGCTGTGCCCCAGCTTCCATTTATCTTGTAGCTCCGCCACGGTGGTCTACTGGCCATGGCGCTCGGCTGTAGATCCGAAGGTCGCGGGATCGAATCCTGGCCGCGGCGGCTACATTTCGATGGAGGCGACATGTTGAGGCCCGTGTGCTGTGTGATATCAGTGCACGTTAAAGAAACCCAGGTGGTCAAAATTTCCGGAGCCATCCTCTGTCGCGTCTCTCATAATCACATCTGGTTTTGGAACGTAAGACCCCAGAAATCAGTCATTTTCATCTATAGGTTTTCATCTTACTTTACTCTCTTGTTTACTGACGCAACGCTTTGTTGTTCTTTGTGGTTGTGCCTTTTACGCTTGCTTCTTTGACGCAGATTCATGTTGTTTTAAGTGCGCAATTTTTATTTTTGAACTTTTTTCATTGATGGCCTAACTTCCCTTTTTATTGGGTTTTTTACGGGTGTCAGGCATTCGTGATGATTCTTGTTCCTTGGGCACAGGTGTTGATTTGAGAGGTGTTTGCGCATGTGCTCCATGGCGAAAGTAGGATAGCAGCAGGCGTTGCAGTTATCCCGGGGTGTTTTTTGTCCGCTGCGTTTGTGACTGCTCCGGTGCGTAGCCATGATGTGGAGGTTCTGGTGAGGTGCTGACTCTCCGTTTTCGGGTTATCGTTAACATGATTACCCACGCTGGTTTTCTGTATAAATTTTTCGTGTTGCTCCAATAAAGCTCAGTCCAAAGTTGAGCATCTGTCCTGTCTGTCTTTTTCTTCTCCCGGTATTTTTAGACCTCCAGGTTTTCCGCATCTACATACATTCATATATTGTGCCCATGTTTTACGTCACTTACTTGGGGTACCAGAGTCGTTGACTTACTCGTCGGGTTGGAGGTGATACGTCGCGTGGCGTCGGTGCCTCTACGTACGTTGCCATGCCAGCGAAACACCGACAGCAATGTGCGAGTTCTCGTCGATGTACAATAAAGATACAACTGCTTCTGTGAAGACACCTTTCGCTTTCGTGTTATACCGATTTCTCTGACAGAGCGCTCATCAAAATCTTTTCAGCGCTCAAATATCTATATTGTTCGATAGCGTGCAAGGTTATCATATTAAACGATACGGGCAGACATCGCTGCAAGCCATGATATTTTACGCGCCAGTCATGCTGTTTCCGATAAGCCGAATGATTTATTAGTTGTGCTTATTTTATAGTTTTTATAGTTCAGCGCTAAGTGTTCTCAACACGCTAGTTTCGCATTTCCTTCAACGGCCGGTATCAATGCGCGCGTTGCCATAGCAACGTGCTCTCCCCAACTATAGACGGGAAACAGTGCGAACGAAAGCCACCCATCTTGCCAAGTGTGCGGAGGACTACACTGACCTGGTGTGAGTTGAATTCTGACTTCTACAACAGGTAACGGCCAACGGCAGAGTTAAAGCGGTCGTTGGAACCTCGATCTATGCGCTGCAGTGAACGCGGTGGGAGTTCAGGGCACACCGAATGAAACGTGTTGTGTTTTGACGTGCGGTATTTTGCGCACTTTTTGGCGACGTAGTGATCCAGGGCGCCGACGCTGTTGTGGGCTCTTATGTAAGTGATATCACTAAACTGAAAACGATGGATGCGGAAGCACTGTCCGCGTGAAACAAGAGGCGAAATAACGTGCTTGATTTGACGCGCGTGGCTAAATCTCTGGCAATGTGACCCTCCGGAACAAAAGCACTACGTGATCCTTCTAGGGTACGATATTTTCGCTTCTGCACTTGCTCTGATACGGTGAACTTAAAGCGGGCGCGCCTGCTATTCCGACCCGGGAGCATGTTTGCTATGGCCTCGCCTGGCCTCTGCCCGAGTTTTCACTATCAAATGACACCAAAGTAAAACAATAAAGTGGCTTAGATTGATTATTTCTTTTTCCGCAATTCCATTGTTATTATTCCGCAGATTTATATTGTAAGCATTAGGACGGAATTTGAAGGTCGAAATTTTTTCTTTAATACAGCGTCCGAACTAAGAGACCACTGCTGTACACGTTCCTCCAAGATAGGAACGAAAGTTCATACCTTGTTCGTTCGCAATTTTGTAACGCTTTCAAATTCTGTTCTTTATCGTGGAAGGACTTCTTCCTCATAAAAAATTGGAACTTTTGCACTGACGTTACACTTCATCTTTAAGGTCGCAAATAATGTCACATAATACGAGAGCGACAAAAGTGAGAATTTTAAACTGTCGTCGAACTGTGTATATTGTATAAACTTAAACATCACCGTCTACATCACCTGTATCACCGGATTATTTCGAGATTGAATGTATTCAATGAACCGCTCCTAAACAAATATTTTTTCGGAAGCACCTAACAATTCTCCCGAAATATCTGTCCACTGCTACTCTGGCGTTACAGTGGGACACAACTCAAGCATGCAGTGAAGCTCCTCCGACGCCCTTGTGACAACCAGCCACTGTTCTCCGCGAAGCTTCGAGTAGTTCCTTGTTTGAATTTTCCATTTTAGCAAAATAAAGCAAGGGTGAAAACAGTAACGAATAGGTTTTTAAATTTATAGGTCCTCATTTGTTTATTAGAGTGCAACATGGAAAGGATAATTTTTTGTTGAGCTGAAATCAAAGCGCTTGCAATGCAAACACCCGGCGCACCACAACCGATGCCATCCGTTTTTCAACTTAGTAGAGCGCTTGCACCCGTGAAACGCGCTTGGAAGCGAAGTGAGCTGTACCGTGTATCGGACATGCGCTATCTGTGTTATCGTGATCGGTGCGTTTATCACTGAGACTGCCCCGCCCCCAACTCCTATATAATGACTTGTTAATAAACCCTGCCGTTCTTCTTGTCCTTTGTCAGACACGCGACGCGGTACATGGTGTCAGAAGTGGGATACCAGCGGCAACGATGGAACTTCTCAGGGCTCCGGCCCCCCTGGCAACTGACCGGCAACCTCTCGGAAAATTTGGTGCGCTTCAGACAGAAGTTCGACCTGTTCCTGCAGGCGGCCACAACGAAGGAGCATCCTCGAAGCGAAGCTGCGAAAGCGGCGCTGCTGCTAAGCGTAGCCGGTGATGAAGCGCTCGACGTGTTTAGCACGTTCAGGTTTGAGGAAGATGAAAGCAAGGACGACTATGCAACGCTTGCCGGGAAATTCGAGTCCTACTGTGCTGAGGTGAGCAACGAAGCTCACGAACGCTACGTGGTTCGGTCAAGGAAGCAGGCGGAGGGAGAACCTTTCGAGAAGTTTGTCCGTGACCTCAAAATGCAACTTCGGAGAGCAGCGACATTCTCTGATGAGGGAACCAATCCTGTTAGGCACGAATGACTCGAAGCAGCGAGAAAAAAAGTTTCGAGAAAACTCTTTAACGTAACTGAAAGCGGAAGAACTGTGCAAGGTGGCAGAATCATTGGCAAAGCAAAAGGAGGTCGGGAACGTCGCGGAGAACCGCGTCGATGCTGTTTCAAGGCACGCGACAACATCGCTAGGCAAAAGTGATGACGATCGCTAGCAGTACCGTTGCAAAAAGTGCAATCGGCGACACTTGCCAAGAAAGTGTCCGGCCTACGGTAAAAGATACAATGAATGTCGCAGGCTTCACCACTTCGCGGTTTGTTGTCGAGAAATGTATGGAGTTGGCCAAGTGAGCAAGGACAGCAGTGACGACGACTTTGACGTTCTAGAAATTGGGACTGACAGAGGAGGCAGGAAAGATTGGATGGTGGAAGCTGAAATTGCTGGAAGAAACATCGCCTTCAAGGTGGACACTGGTTCACAAGCCAACCTGCTACCGTTCTCGGTGTACCGCAAGATTCCAGGGGCGGAAAAGTTAACGCCCACAGGTGCGGTGCTGCAAGCTTACACCGGGGGTGTGATTACTAACTTTGGAAAGGCGCAACTGAAAATCACTCTCGGTAACTCTTCCACTACAGTGAAATTTTTCGTCGTGAAGAATGGCCGCGAAGCTTTACTGGGACTGGAGGCAAGCGATGCGTTGGGGCTCGTTCAAAGGACGGTGGCCATTGTCAAGGCTTCAGAGTACGAAGCAATTAAGGATTAAAAGGATGTCTCCCAGGGGATAGGCTGCCTAAAGAAGCCCTGCAGCATAGTCATGCAACCTTCGGCAACGCCAGTCGTCCAACCAGCCCGGCGGGTTCCCCTGTCTCTGCGACAGCCACTCCGAGACGAGCTTCAAAGAATGGAGCGTGCAGACATCATCATGAAAGAGGATGGCCCCACAGACTGGGTAAGCCCGTTGGTCTTGGTTAAGAAAAAAGATGGCAGGCTTCGTATTTGCATGGACCAAAGAAAGACCAACGAGCATGTCAAAAGGCAGCATTATCAGCTCCCAAAGTGCGAGGACTTGGAAGGGGAATTGGCTGGTGCTGCCTATTTCAGCTGTTTAGACGCAAATTCTGCTTTTCACCAGATTTCGCTGGACGAGAAAACTTCAAAAATATGTACCTTTGCAACCCCCTTTGGAAGGCACCGTTATTTACGGTTGCCGTTCGGCATTTCGTCGGCCCCCGAAGTTTTTCAAAAAGAAATGAGCGAGATCTTAGATGGCCTTCCTGGTGTACACGTGCACATCGACGATATTTTGGTGTAGAGGGTACCGAAAAAGAACACGACCAAAGGCTAGCGGCAGTCATGAAAGCGGCTGAAAAAGCGGCCTCACATTCAACGCGGGGAAATGCAGGTTTGGCGTCGCTGAAGTGCAGTTCCTAGGTGATATCATCACTCGCGAGAACATATCACCAAACCCCAAACTTGCCTAAAGACAACTTGGCAAACATGCCTAAAGACAAATCAGATATGCAGCGCATGCTGGGTGTTCTAAACTATTTTGGTAAATATGTGCCAAGCCTGTCTAAGCAAATGGCTTCACTGCGAGCCCTTATCAAACCATACGCGCAGTTCGAGTGGACTGACAACCACATAAGGGAGTGGAAGAGCGTCCTGCAGATTTTAAGCACAACACCAGTGCTAGCCATCTTTGATCCAAGGAAGCAATCTAAGATAACTTTCGCCGCTCCAAAAGACGGCGTGCGTGCGACGCTTTTGCGGTGTCACAATGGCCACTGGCATATGCATCTCGTGTGCTAATGGACACAGAGCAGCGTTATGCGCAAATTGAAAGAGAGGCGCTCAGCGTTTCTTTCGGCTGCAACAAATTTTACCAGTTCATTTACGGACAGAAGATTGTCATCGAGACGGACAACAAACCTCTATTCTCTATAGCTGCAAAAGAAATTTGTGACATGCCTCCCCACCTGCAAAGGTTTTTTTAGACTTCTAAACTATGACTTTGTTTTACAGTATGATCCAGGGAAGCACCTTGTCCTAGCAGACATGCTGTACGATCATCTCCGGCTGTTCAGGACGACACCAGTGGGGCTACGGACGACGTCGAAGTACACGCAGTTGCCGTCCGGGGCTACCTGAAGGGAAACGCCAGAAAGTTGTGAATGAAACGGTAAAGGACGATTACCTGCGGACAGTCATCTCTTGCCTCTCAACTGGTGAAAAGATCGAAGGCGAGCTAAAGCCGTTTTCCTCTGAGCTTTCCTCTGACCACCTTTGGCTGAAGGATCGGTCGTGAGGTTCCGGGGCAAAGGCGGACAAAGAAAGGGCAATTGTCGCAATTGGTGTGCCCAGGTCCTACAAAGTTCAAACCGAGGATCGTCGGCTGTTCAGACGCAACAGGTGTCATCTTCCGCAAACAGGTGAGTGGTGTGCGGTAGACGTCAGCGACGACCGTTCTGAGTGTGAGCCAGATGACCCCGGCTCATCAGTTCCAGACCGTCTCGCCAGCTGCCCTAGCAGGATCACCAGGCCGCTCGCCTCGACAACAGTCCGCCACGGACAGCGTAGCACCCGCATGTGCTGCGCGCCTGGAGTCGCCAACTTCTCCAGGTCCGACACTGGGCCCTGGGAGGTCTGCTCGTACAGTCAAATCTCCGAAGAGACTTCATTACGCTGCTGCTTTTAATCAAATGCCCTGAACTATTATTTTCATTACCCCCCAGGGGATGTATCGGACATGCGCTGTCTGTGTTATCCTGACAGCGTGTTGACTGTGTTATCGTGATCAGTGCGTTTATCACTGAGACTGCCCCGCCCCCAACACCTATATAAAGACTTGTTAATAAACCCTGCCATTCTTCTTGTTCCTGTCAGCATGTACTTGCCTCTGTCCTTTGTCAGACACGCGACGCGACCTTTCGCAGATGGAAGAGCTGAGACTCCACACATTTCGGTGCATGCTTTCCGAGAACGTCATGGTTTATACCGATGAAAGGACCCAAGAACAGAGGACGCTCCGCAGGTACCGAAGGCATAAACATGGCGCCGTTTTGAAAAGGTTGCAAGTCGAGGATTTAGTTTGTTTCTGTGATTGGCCGGCGGAGTAACACCGACGCTCGCGGTCTGTTGACCCTTTTTGCAAACTGGTCCTTCATTTTAAGTCCTTCTGTAGCCTATTACAAGTGCAACATATAGGGCGCTTTGCACATCAGTCTTCAAATAAGCAGTCATGGTACTAGGTTTAAGGTGGCGGTCTCACTCCGGCAGTTCGGCGAAGCCGTTTTAGTAACTTTCTGAGCGGCCGCAGCGGCTCTCCTGCTTGGTGTGCAAAGGTCGCTGATATGTCATTGAAAAGATTTATGTCTGTAGATTTCAAATATATACATTAACAATAAATACGGAATGGTAGTTTAGAGAAGAACGGCCGTGAATTAGACCTAATCATACGGGTGTCGCTGAGTGCTGTTCCAGTTGTGACGATATTTTGAAATATCTACTAGCTCTAGGTATCTTCGAATGGAAAGGTTTGTTCCATTTTTTTGCTTTTCCCTTAACTGCGTTTAAAAATAGTCAACTAAAGCAATTTTTGCCGCATATTGTCAGAAAACTGCTTCCCAGACCATGTTGAATTTTTTAGCGAATATATAAGATAACATTTCGAGTCCGAGTGCTCAGTTTTATTGCCGCAGGAGCAGTAAGTCTTTCGTTATAATGATCTAAATTAGGCAATATCATACTACATGGTGATAGTTGTGCATATTTTACCGTAATTTCGCTAAACCACGGGGCGTGAGCTTCCGCACTAAGAAAGTAGGATAATAAGTCTAGAACGTGGAGAAATCGCCTTTAAATAAAGTAAACAGAAATGTCAAGCGAAGCACTCAACATTTCCTTCTCCGTTACGCTATAAATATCAACGATGTCGCCGTTCATTTACAAAGCGCGTTACAAAGTAGGCGCATGTTGAAAGCTATACATCTAGGGTCAGCTGTCATATATTTAAAGATGAATTACAGCAAAAAACTGCAGAAATTCCAAAAATTTGCATTAGTCTTACCATTACAAGAAAAATTTTCGGCTAGTGCCACTACGCGAAACGAACGAAAACGCCGCATCAAAAAGTTCGCCGAGTGTGGTGCTGGTGGACATCTTGCCTCAAAGGTTTGCGACTTTTCAACTAGACGTATGGGAGTAGGCCTGTGTAGCCGTTCTGCCCAGGAGTGAGTCTTTCTCTCCTTTCTATTTAGCCCTGTGCTACAGCGCCATACACCATTCGCTTCCTAACCTGACCGGTTCTCCAAGCTCTTCCACGGCATACACCACGTATATATTACGATTACGAGCCTTTGTCGTAGGGCTCCTAATGTGCTCGTAATCTCGTAATTAATCGTAAACGCACGACCTTTCGTTCGTTTGTCTCACGCTATGGGTGCATAACGAATCGAAGAAGGCAATTCGTGAGAACTTAGGGAGAAACTGATTGAAGGAACCGGAAACCTCAGGCATAGCCAATGTGGAATCTTGTGGGCCTAATTGGCAAAGCTACAATAGTGCAGTGGGCTCACTCGCCGACCAATATCGCACCATCACCTGCGGCAGCTGCTACGGCGCGTGGCCGCAGCAGTTTAGTGAGCGTTCGAGCATGCTGCATCTGGGGCCGTTGCGGCTTGTTGCAGCTGCCTTTTGAGTGTGCGCAGTTTTGTTGCTTTGAGCGGTTTGCACCCTAAATCTAATGAAGGTTGTTCTACGAAAAGCGATGTGGCCTGAAGTAGTCACCGTCTCACGCTGTTAAAATGCCACCTAGGTGGCAGAACCACTGCTTTTTCGCCCGGCTGTCGGACCGGTTATGTCCTTGTGAAGGGCAGCGCGAAGCCTTCTTTGTTTGCCGCTCCAAAGGATGCAGCCCTCATGAAGCAGTGGCACAAGGAATTTACATTGAGCGGGTAAAGGCCTGGACAACACGTGTTCTGTGCGGGAACTTCACTTTGAGACTCCGTATGTGGTACGGGACTAGTTGCAAAGGGAAGGAACTACGTGCACCACGAGCTGCATCCGGACAGCACTTGTGAAAGAAAGGTTTTGCGAATAAGTCGCGGTTCTCTCAAATGACATAATCAGCTTTTATATCGTCACACGGGTGCCCTTTTCTTAAGGCATCAATTGTGACACATCAGAGAAGCAGGAAAAGGCAAAATATTTAAAGTAGAGCCACTGCTCCTGAAGCAGAAATGGCCAGTAAAAAAGTGTGAAAATGTGAGACAAATAAACGTCCGTGTATTTATGCCCAGAACTTGAGAGGAGCGGCCTACTGTCTTATGTGTCCATTTTCTCTGTGCAATAAATCCACATCACAGCTAGTGCCGACGTACTGGGAATATGATTAAAGGATAAACAGCCGGAAGCGCTTATGATCTGTGGAATATATAACATGATGAACTATCCAGAGTCTGCGTCAAGGTCAGCATCGGCAGTATGCTCACATGCTCGTAAAACACGCGCGTGACGCAAGTAGGCCACCCCCCTTCTTTTTTTATAGAAATGCAAAGAAAGGATCAGTTGACATTTGCTAGCCGCGCGACGTATGCTTTCAAAAGTTCGCTAGCACTACTTTTCACACGTAACTGCTACTTATGTGCATTGCAGATGTACGCAGCATCCCACGTACGCAACGAGTTCTGCGTGCAGTTGAATCGCGCTTTAGTACGGTTAATAACGGTGACAGAGCTTCAGAAAAGACAATTTGGTGCGCACCTATTCGTTCGAGGACTGACTGTCGTTAGTATGTTTTATTTAATCCAATTTAACGAGGTAACAGCAAAACTGTATGCGCGCCAGCGTTCTTCTTTTTTCTGATTTACGCTAGGGTAACCCCTTACACTGCGGAATATTGCTTCCATTTCTGTGTAGCAAATAGGATAACAGGGCACAAGAACAGCATGGCCTTAGCTGCGCACAGGCCCCTCTGCCAAGCAACGCTCTACATTGAAGCCGCTGGTGGAACCACACCCCATGTGACATACCCGGCGTCACGGAGGGGACTCCAGCAAGCCCACTACCCTATTCTAGCTCACTTTAGCAAAGCGGTGGAGAGGGTTTGTTTACCAGTGCGAGCGCCCATAGATAATACATGGGCGCTTTCAAAGGCTCTATATTTGGTCAGATTTCCGCGGAGTTTGCGGCATTGCTTGATATCTTACCATATGGTGGAAATGTGGACAGATTTTCTATTGAGGCTTTGATCTTATCTCTTTTTTTTCCTAATGAGAGGCACACATCGGAAGAAGCCGCATAATTTAACGTTCGCTGTCTCTTGTCGTCTCCTGAAAAAAATAAGCCAACTATCTAAATTTCTTCAGCAAAAATTTCTCCCTTTATCTTTCCTTATAGTTACGGGATTTATTGCATCACTGTCGACACTTGGTTCGCATTTTACAGGCATTGGAAGCGTTGTGTATACGTTCATCTTGAATTTAAAACTCGCTCCAATTCTTTGTGGCGCGACGTCGCTCCACCTGCACAGAGTAACCTGGTGGCTAGAATGGGGAGGTGTGACTGCAAAGCGCATCGATGCCGCAAGGGGGGCTGTATACATACGCGTGGGCAATGGAGCAAACGACGTACTGCGAAGCCCTCCTCGCGCCTTAAGAGCGACTTGCAGTTTATAATTTTTTTTATTCGAAAGACTGCCCTTTGGCATAAAATGTACAAAGTAACACGAGAGGCTCACCACACATAAACAAACAAGTTGCACTCATGCATAAAATTTAACAAGGATCGGTGGAAAAATGTTTTTAGAACTCTTAACATATCGTTTTGTTTTTTTAGGGGCGAAGCTCCTCTTAGTCTAACCTTGTCACGCGTCAGTCGTCAGGCGTAACCGGCGTGCCGGGAGACAAGCGCTCGCTCTTGGCGCGTGCCTTTGCTGTCTTGTGGGAGAGATAGAAAGACAGAGAGAGAGCGAAAGGCGCGCGTTGGCTATGGAAACGCTCTTTCTTAGAGGAACGCTACCAGTTCGCAAAGAAGGAGAACGCGCCCTCACCCGCGAGAGACAACGTTGGCGCAGGCAGCGTCTCCTAGCGAGTTTCTGGATTGAGAAATACCGACTGCTCGCGTTGGAGATGCGTTCACCGGCAACCACATATATATATATATATATATATATATATATATATATATATATATATATATATATATATATATATTGTAACGGAAATATATATATATATTGTAACAAAGCTAACCGCTCTGCAAGTGGCGCTCGCTTTCTTCTTCTTGTCCCGGAGAGCCTCCATACTGCTGTGTTACGTGCGATGCATGACGACCCAACATCCGGTCATCTTGGGTTCGCCCGCACCCTGCAGTGGGTTCAGGAGCGCTTTTACTGGCCTCGCATGCGTCAGACAACAAAGCAATATGTGGCCAGTTGCGACCAATGCCAACGTCGCAAAAGACCTTCAACCGCTTCCCCAGTCCTTCTGCAACCGCTCATTCCGCCTCATGCACCTTTCGAACAAGTCGGCGTGGACCTGCTGGGCCCATTCCCACGGTCATCAAATAACAACCGATGGATCATCGTTTGTGTGGACCACCTTACACGCTACACAGAGACCGCGGCAGTACCGTCATCTACCGCTGCTTGCGTCGCATCTTTCTTGTTGCGTTATGTCGTCTTACGCCATGGCCCACCTCGCGTGATCATAAGCGACCGTGGTCGTCAGTTCGTGGCAGACACTGTTGAGGAGTTGCTTCGGCTATGTGGAACGCAATTTCGACACTCCACGCCGTATCATCCGCAGAGCAACGGCCTTGTTGAACGTACGAACCGAACCTTGACGAACATGATAGCCATGTACGTGTCATCGGATCACAAGAACTGGGATGATGTGCTACCATTTATAACATCAACACTGCGAAGAATGAGACAACAGACTACAGCCCTTTTTATTTGCTCTACGCCAGGTCACCGCGGAGCTTCCTTGACACTATTCTGCCGTTTTCATTAGACACAGAAGATTCAGTAGCCAAGACACTTTGCCTTGCCGAGGAAGCCCGTCGAATAGCACGCATCCGAACGTTGGCATCTCAAAGCCGCTCAAAGCAACGATATGACAGCACCCATGAAGAGGTTCCCTTATGAAAATGACTGTTGACGTTTCATTGAAAAGATATTGCCGTAATGTTGACACATTAATTTGTCAACAACTTTTCAATATTCATTGATTTTCGTCAACATTTCGTCAACAATATTTTTGTTGCGAAATTTCAATAATAAAATTATTGACTAAAGTTTGTTGAAATATTATTGTGAAATTATTTTCTGCTCCTGCTGGAGTATGTGTATAATGCCATCATCTGCACATGCTTTACTGCAAGCCTCACGTTGTACGCGTCTGAATTCCTGGCCTAATATGCTGTCCTGGTTTATCACTAATTCAAACTTTCTTGATAAACGTTACTTTTATTCTTATTGTTATTGTTGATGATTGTTACTTTTACCATTTATCATGCTTTCGATCTTATGCTGGCAATATTATTCTAGAAGGGTGTCCTCTGAGAACAGAAACAGTATGGTATTTCGTTTTTGTTTGTGAGGACACTTAGCAGAGAACTCTATATCAAATGGTCGCAGCAGACGTCACACCTACAACGTAATTATCTCCCCTTTTGCTTCCTTGCGACTAAGCGACTGGAGCTTAAGCGACTTATCTAAGTGCACTAGACATGTAGTTCTGTAAAAACTGCAAGGCGTGCAGAGGATGCAGAACTGTGGCAGCGCATGCTAGATATTGCTGCGTTCTCTCTCATTATCCTATTTCACCTAGTCTTTCTCAATTCCTGCTTCTCTTCCCCCTCTTCTCCGTCTTCCATAGTCTTCCTCTCTGCTTCCTCTTCTTCTGCTTGTTTTGTTCGTTGTCCCCTCGTTTGCTTATTCGCTGTCTTATTTCCCTACTTCGCAGCCTCTTTGATGTTTTTTTTTCATCACCCCTCCTCCTCTTTTTCTTTGTCTATATCGATGAAACTACTGGCCGTGGCTGAGTCGTGGCTGAGAACGCAAACTGCGCAACCATGTGGTGAGAGTCGGAGGTGCATTCCACTACTAGATCCTCTTGAGCTAGGTCCATGCAGCCATGAAAGCTTTTTTTTTTTTTTGTGTGTGTGTGTGTGTGTGTGTGTGTGTGTGTGTGTGTGTGTGTGTGTGTGTGTGTGTGTGCGTGCGTGCGTGTGAGCGATCGCGGTTACAGGCACCGGCAGTGGCGACGCACACCATCGCTGCTAATTTAGGTCATAGCAACAAGCCCATAACAGCCTGGGCTATAATATCACCATGGTTACAGTGACTTCTTTGTTCAAAACCCCGTTGCTTGCAAATGCGCGCACAAGACCCTTCAATTTTCGCGCGCATTGCGCCTCACTCAGTGATCGGCAATATTGCTGTTTTCGCATTCGAACAACAAAAACTTTGAAAGCATTTTGATGTCTTACGTACCTTTTTAATTCTTATTATTATATTAATTGACAATTTTACGATTTCAAGCTTGTAAGAGTATTTGTAAAAGAAAGCATCGTGCGTTAATGCGGCCACAGTAGTGCGGATAAAACCGTTGTTGCTCGCCGGTAGCGCCGGCAGTTCATGTTCGCGCGTGTTGGGTCCATTGCGGTTGAAACGTTGAAACTTCAAGAAGTTGAAGCTGCATTTTTCTTGCAAGTGAAGTGTTGCTTCTGCTGTGTGCGTCTCTTCCGTTTACCGGTGCTTCTTATTACGGGAATCTGCTGCTTCAGTGAACATCGTGGCGAACCCACCGAACGGCTACGCGCCGCAGTCGGCGCCTTGAAATATGCGAGTGAGCGACCATCGATGGACCATCGCTGACAAATGCGCGCTAAGTACTCTGGTAAGTACAATAACTGTTTTCTTTGCCTCCAGTACACTGTAAGTAACGTTTTGTTAGCCCACAGTGCACGTTGTTCTGTGGGTACTCTTTATTTCAGTGGTTCTTGAGTTGAACGTGTATTGTGCGTGCGGGTGGCGGGTGATTTGAAACAAGCGGGAGCTGCGCCTTCTTCTGTGCGCATCACGGCGCACTGTAGCGCGGTGTTTGAAGACACCACGCAGGCCGTTTATGTAGTGTGCTTGATGAACTGTTGTTTTCCTCTACTATTGTTAGTCCTGCCCCTTCCTTTCACGCTTCGTCCACTAGGCGCGGTTCCCGTTTAAACCTCACAGTATCTCGGCTTGCGTCGGACTTTTCACTTCTAGTATATTTTCTTTACGCACATTTGGACTACTGGGTAAACCATGCTAAGAGTAAGCACGTGTTCGTGAATACTGTTATCACTTTTGATTAGATTCATCGTGCGGTTTTATACTCGGGACAATGATTCTGAAAAGCTTTTCGTGAAATAATCAGAACTGGTTTTGGGACGTAAAACCCCACAAAACAACAACAGCTTTTCGTGAAAAGAAAAAAAAACACAAAAGCTTTTGCCTCCCTTATGCGAACATATAAAATCACTTCGTTGAATGCACTTTTATGCCAATTTAGCGATTTCTGGGCTTTAAGTGCACTTGGGAAAAAATATATTTCTTCACGTGAACTACTGATACACAGTATATTGCTATAGTTGTCGACGCATAGAATTTTGACGAAATATCGAAACGTGGCAATACGACCAAAATACCTGTAACATGGGAATTCACAGCTGCACTCATTAAACGGAAGATGTGGATACTGGCAGACATTGGCTTGTGGTATTGTAATTGTGGAGAAAGTAGAAAGGAATTAAAGGGGACGAAAAGACAAGCCCGCCTTCGGTGGGACCCGAACCCACGACCTTCGGATGTCGCGTCCGATGCTCTACCAACTGAGCTACAAAGGCGGTCGTCCCCCCGTCCACTTTATTGTGTATTTATGTACGTACGTATTATCCTGGGAGTGTTAGGCAGCGCCACTCGTGGCCAAGGCGGCGTGTGTAGAACACACTTTCTTGCCAGGAGGCGTCACGTAGAACGTGAACTTAGATGAGATGGCTGCTGCCCAATAAGCCCTCGCATGCTACCTAAGGCACCAAGTCTGCCGCAACGAGGCCCAAGCTATGAAATAACGAAAGGGAAGGGGTCAAGGTTTGTCTTTTCGTCCACTTTAATTCCTTTCTACTTTCTCCACAATTACAATACCACAAGTAACTTCCCCTGTGCTTTCCTAGGCTTCATTGTCTGTTTGCTCATTAAGTTGTTTCTAACTATATATATATATATATATATATATATATATATATATATATATATATATATAGTGAAGCCTTCGGGAAAGAAATAAGCTTTAAGTGCTCTGCGTCATCTTTTCTCTATGCTCCTGTGGTATTGCACTGTTACTAATTATGAATCTGCTCTAAATACTATACAGTGGCTTTACAGGGCTGTAACTTCATCTTTTTGTTATCGTTAGTACAAGTGCACTGAACAGCAAAATCTTGCGGCATGCGCAGTCGAAAACATTAAATTGCAACTTAACCTAGGAAAATTTTCACTCGGTTAATGTTTTTCCGATGTAAAGGCCACAACGTTTATTTCAAGGCTACGTTCCAAGGCTAGATTTTCGAAAGTTTTGCGTCCGATAAACATTTGCATTGTAAAGTATTGAAGTCTGAAAATTTATGTGAATTTTAATGGCTTCGTGTAACTGCTTTGTTCAAGACCGTGCTGCACCAGACCTTCCTGCTGTGTGGCATGGACTTCTTGACCTGTTCCAGGCTCCAGCATTCCGGTCATCATAGCATCTGCAGTGTGCCTGAAGTTGCAAGTTGGACTTGTTTGTGTGACATGTCTGAGTATCTTAGCTTGACGCCATTGGCACAAAACAAGTCACCCACACACATGGTGCAAACCTTTAACAATGTGTTCTTGACATGAACATGCAACCCTCTATATACAACCCTCTACTGTAGGTGCATAACCTGACATGTACTACATTGCCACGATACGTGTGCGGTATTTGCTTAAAGAATGCTGATGAAATTGCAAAATTATGCCATGGATGACTTTGTGCTGTGCTTCAAATAGTTAGCCTAGTGAACATGTTCATGCTTTTACATTTATCACTGTATCTAAAGAAGTTGGGACCTGAATTTTTTGCAGTGACATGCTAAAGAACCCTCTGGCTACCGCTTGCTTGTTTGTGTGCTCGCTGGTGAAGAGTACCAAAGTAAACTAGTTTCATGCCTAATTACACAGTAAAGGAATTAACCACAAAAGTTGGAAAACGCAAGTGCTGTTATTTACTCTCACGTATTTTACTGCTGTGAAAAATTTAGGAAGGTAGGCACCATAATATGTGACTGAGTGCTCGACTGACAAATTTTTTTCACTAACATATACAGAAGCCACTGCACGTTAAAACAAATAAGCCACGGTGGAGAAACCGAATGCGCAATAAGTGAGGATGTCAGCGGCCATGTTGTGCACTTTCCTTCACCTCGTATTGTACCACTGTTCACGCAAAATCAATTCCCACAAGCTAGCCCAAGTATCTCTTCTAGTGAGGATGATATACATAATGCAGCTTTCTGTGCCACCGAGTACAAGATTACATTTAAAGTACAGTTATCTTCTGAGATGGCCAAACTTTGTGTACATATGCATTAGCAATTTTATTGCAGCACTCCGAAAACTTTCTTGAACTTCCTTATGAAGCTTGGGTTATTGGAAGCATTTGGTCACTTGGCTTACCGCTGATGCAAATTCAAGTTGCTGTTTGTGTTGTGATAATGCCTATGTTCACTCTCCACCAGAGAAATTTGTTATTCCACTTGAATTTTCAAAGCTGTCGATGAATGCAAAAGTGCGCATCCTTCGGCTGTCACAGAAAATGAGTGTTTTACTTTAAAAGGAACATTGTATTCAACGATCCGTAATGGCTCGTAAAGTGAGAATAATTCCTCACTTTTGCACATTCACTTTCTCCTTTGCATGCTAAGTGAATAATATTTGACCTCTAGTGCATTATATTTGCTTTGTCTTATCAAGTTTTCGTGCTAATAAATATGCAAAGATGGAAATGTCAGCGATACCATACATATTTGGCTGACAGTCCTGAACAAACTGACAAAAGCGTAGAAACGTGAGCGTCGTGCCCACATCGGCAAACAATTTACGCCTAGACAAGACTAGGGCACACAAGGAGACAAGTTGTTGAATAAAACAATGTGGGTTTTTCAGTGTAAGGCAGTTATTTTGTCCTGCCTTCCACCAGTATGCAATGCTACAGAGGGTGGCCTGACTGGTATGCGCGTGTATAAAACCATATTAAAGAGCAGCGTAATGATTAACTTAGCTGCAAGAAACGCAGCCTCCAACTCCAGTAGCGGCTGAGCGATTCTTAGTAAAATAATGAGGATATCAATCGGACTAATAATTGAGGCACAGCATGTAATCTTCCATAGTAACATTTGCATCACAAAGCCATGTACCATTACCGAGAAAAGACTTAATTGCTGTGAATGACCGAATTGTTTACTGCGACATATCTCTCACAGCTGCATGTTTCTGTGTCATTATTCCCGCAGCACTGCACTGAGGTAATGGTACATGCTTGCTTTTGCATCTCAATTAAACATGTTAAAATTAAGTGTCACATGTGAAAATTAAGTGTCGCATGTGTTGTGTTGCACTGTCATCCTGTGTTGTATGATAATCTAAGGCCTTTACCATGTGCTCTACCATAGTGTACCAGCCACTCTACCACACCATGAATGTGTCAGGTGGTCTCCTATGTCACCAATTTGCCAAGTGCCACATGTTGAATGGTTGGAGCATTTCACTACATTTTTCCATTTTCCAAGTGCTCCACCACATCTCCAGTTTGTATGCTGACTGCATCCACATTGCCTTGAGTGCTCTGAATATGTTAAAAAATGCTCCTCCATTGGTTAGGACTGACCCATTATGCGTTTCTAGCCACATTTTGAGGATTTTTTGTTCACTGTCACGTGTGCCATATTTCATTTTTCACAGCCTCACTTAGAGGTAACATACTTTCAGTAAAACTGAATTAGCCATCCAAACACACATAATGTAGCATTTATTATTCTGTTGTGCATGATGGATTTAATTATTTTGAAACACTACCATCCCACTTTGATATGATGCATATTTTTCTTTTTTCATTTTGCCATTTAATATTGTATAATGTTAAATATTACTTAGAAGACTGAAGTACTCTTTGTCAGTATAGATATTTGTATTTGACAACATACAATTGTATTTATTTTAATTCTATACAACTTTGGATCTTATGTGTAATTTAAGCCCAGCAATAAAGCTCTGTGCAACCAAGTTTGCAGGCTTGTCTAGCTTTTTGTAGAAATTTAAATGTAGAGAGAACAAGTGCGGAACCTTCCGAGACAGTTATAATGAGACATAACCATGCCAAGGTGCCTTACTATTGATGCATTTTCCCCCAAAACCATTGCGTTCGATCTCAACATATTACGTTTTGCAACATTTTGTCAATTTTTTATGATTGCTGTTCACCCCTTACAAAAATGCCATATATGGCGATATCAGTAATTGGGCATATGCGGCTATATAGGGCACATGCCCGTACGTGGCAGTATTTGCCCAAATCGTGATAGAAACATATATGGCAATGAAAGACCAACACGAGGAATGCCATGTCACTTTGATATGTATTGGACAAATACGGTTCCGTACAGACACGTGCCATATATAGCCAGATATACTCATATTGCCATATATGCATATCTGGCTATATATGGCACGTGTCCGTACAGAGCTGTGTTTGCTCAATAGGTATCGAGTCTTGCATGGCATTCCTCGTGTTGGTCTTTCATTGTCATATATGTTTCTATCACGATTTGGGCAAATACGGCCACGTACGGGCATGTGCCATATATAGCCGCATATGCCCAAGTACCGATATCGCCATATATGGAATTTTTCTAATGGACGATTTCGCAACAATAAAGCCACAATTTGCCGACAATATTTTATCAAGAATGTGACAACGACTTTTCAATGTTGTCATTCAACATTTTATCAACAACTTTTAAATACGGCAGTCAACAATTTCTCAACAACTAATAAATGTTTTGTCAATATTGCAATTGTCAATAACTTTTCAACGAGAAGTCAATGGCCAATTTTCAACAACTTGTCAACATTTTTTTCAATAATTTCTCAACATTTTTACAATGCCCTTTGTTGACGTTGCTCAATAACTTCTCAACATTTTTTCAATGACGATTTTCATAAGGGTTTCGTTTGAAAAGGGTGATCTAGTGCTGCTATGGACCCCACAGCGCAGGCGTGGCTTGTGCAGCAAGCTTCTATCACATTATGTCGGCCCGTTCGTTGTGCTTGATCGCCTGAGTGATCTCACGTATGTACTTGCGCGGCTTTTGTCTAAAGACAGGCGCTCCAGGAAAACGCAACTCGCTCACGTTGCACGTCTCAAACGTTACTATCCCACCACAGCACAATGACTCACCCGGTGGGCTTCGTCTGCGAAACGGGGATTGTAACGGAAAGAATAGGAGATGGTAGATGAAGAAGAGGACGACGAAGTGGAGTGCGCCATTGTACCATCTCCGTGGCTATCTACCTTGGCGATCCCTCATCCCCGCTGACCGTCACTTGTAAATAAACATCCTTCATCCGTAACAATATATATATATAGGCACTGGATGTTGACTTGCAATGAAGTGCCGGTGGGAGATTTCACTTGTGCATAGTTGAACCATGAGGATTCGTAGCGTGCGCGTTAACTAAATTAATCCGGAACTCGGAACGATCTACGATGAACCTCCCGAGCTTCGACCACTCATCATCATTCACTCCGTGGATATGCTGTAATTTTTTTTAACGCGAAAGCGTTTCTTGGCTAGGTTGCGATTGCGCGCGCCCAGCTGCCGTCCGCACAAAGCGTCTGCAAAAGCTGTGCTAGGAAAGCACGTGACTTCTCACACCGGAAGTGACGCCGGCGCCTGTTTCATTCGCGTGTAGACTGAACAGACTGGACAGCTCGGTTATCAAGAAACAAGTGAACCCCATCGTTTATTCTGCGTTGGTAGTTATAGCCGAAGGTGGAAAGGGTCAGCAAAGCTGAGGGCCAGGTGGGCCTATGCACGAGGCAATGGTGCATGTAGATAGCATATGTGCTTTCATCAGATATGATACATCCCCCTTCTAAACAGTCGACGAAATTTATACCGCTGGCTTGTCTGCTGGAACTGCTGGTCATACTTCAGACGCTCTGGCGGCCACGTCTGTCGTTGACTGCGTCTCAGTGGTTGAGGAGACGGCTGCTGAGCTTCCGCGGGCGACGCTGCGGTGGTCGATGACGTCACACCTTGAAATGGGGAGTGGTTGTTGGCAATGTCTTCGTCGTCTGATGAACCAACACTACATAGCTCATTCGTCGCCAGAAGATGCCGACGGTTGCGCCTCAGCACTGTGTTGTTCTCTGTGTGGACGTAGAAGGATCGTGGGCCGGCCGATCCGACCACCTTAGCTTTCGTTGCCCCTGATGTTCCATTCAAGCGTACCACGTCCTTGTCGCAGAGGCCAGGCAGGGTGCGCCTATGAGGACTTCTCTGCCGGTGTTTCTTGACGAGAGTTGCCGACATTGGATTGAAGTCCGGCAATGGTGTGCGCAGCCGCCTTCCTTGCTAGAGCTCGCCCGGAGACCGGCCATCTTCAACAGGACTCGCCCTGTAATTCAACAACCTCAGCCAAAAACACTCTCCTGCGGCTTTTGTTTTCTTTGGGATACGTTTTACAACTTGTACACCCTTTTCTGCAAGCCCATTCGATTATCAAAAGAAGAGGCGTGCAGGACACGGACACAAGGAGAGCAGTGAACACCACGAACGCCACGTTCACTGCTCTCCTTGTGTCCGAGTCCTGCACGCCTCTTCTTTTGATTATGGACTGTTACCAACTCGCTCAACTTTCTGTCCTTTTAAGCCCATTCGATTGAGGATACTGCGGGCTTGATCTCCCATTCTTGAAGTCTTAACGCTTTGCTAAAATAATAAACTCTTGGCTGCTAAACTGTGGGCCATTGTCAGTGCAACCTCGGCTCGTATGCTGTACCTTGAAAATATTGCACTCAGTCTATCGATGACTCTACTGGCTGTTGTATCAGGCAGTAGCTCCACCTCGGGGAAATTGGACATCGAGTCATAGGCGCACAAATAATGTCTTCCCGAGTACTGAAAGAGATAGACGCCGATACGGTACCATGGCTGAGTCGGCGTTGGTTGCATTATTAAAGGCTCCGATCTGCTTATAAGCGTATGTCTTGCAAGTATTTCGATCAAGAACTGAATGTCTGAGTTTATATTCGGCCAATAAACCATTTGCCTTGCTCTAGCTTTGCACTTTACCTGGCCAAGATGGCCTGCGTGGATCCGTTTCAACATGTCGCTACGCATGCTTGTCGGTATCACCACTTTAGTGCCTTTCAATAGTATGCCGTTTAATACGGATAGCTCGGCGGCCACTCGTTTCAGGGGGCCATCGACAGGCTCTCCCTTAGCATGCTTTCTTAGCACTGTGCTAAGATGTGGATCGAGAGCTGTTTCCTGTGCCAGTTTTCTAGCTGTCGTTTCACTTACGAGTGCTGATACGACCTTGACGGCATTGATCTCGACGTCACTCGGGCATGCAGCGGCCTCGAGTCCAGGAACAGGCGATCGGGACAGCATATTAGCAAGGGTCACCTGTTTGCCAGGAATGTACGTCAGCGTGTAATCATATTTAATCAACCTCAAGAAAAATCGTTCCACTCTGGGTGGCATATCACTTTTGCCTTTCTTTGATATGTCTATCAGCGGACTGTGATCACTCTCGAGGATGATGGGGCGGCCATAAACAAAATGATTCAACTTTTCACAACCAAAAACTAAAGCCAAAGCCTATTTTTCAATCTGCGAAAATCTTTGCTCCAATTCTATTAAAGCTCTCGACGCATAGGCTACCGGCTGCCAGCAGTCTCCATAACGTTACAGAAGTGCCGCACCGACACCACTTTGAGAGGCATCTGCAGTTACCTTTGTCTCTAGATTTGGATCAAATATAGCAAGCAATGGCGCATTACTTATATCCCGGCATAATCAAAAGAAGAGGCGTGCAGGACACGGACACAAGAAGAGCAGTGAACACCACGAACGCCTGCCATTCGCTTTCGTGGTTTGGTGTCCAATCAAAGATGGCACCATGTTTGATGAGGGAACGTAAAGTAGACGTACGCTGTGAGAGAGATGGTAGGTACTTGCTGAAGTAGTTAACTACTCCCAGTAGCCTTTCGACAGCCAATTTGTCCTGAAGTTTAGGCATTTTCAAAAGACCGTGAACAAGATCAGGATTTGGCCTAATGCCCTTGTCGCTAATGATGTCACCCAAAAAGAGAACTTCTCGAAGTCTGAAGCGACATTTTGAGGCATTGAAGGTAAGGCCTGCTTTTTCAGTTGTTTCTAATGCTCTGCGCAGCCTTTCATCATGCTCGGCCCTGGTCCCTCCCCAAGTTCCCAAGTTAACACATCGTCTACATACACACGTACACCGGCGAGACCATCAAAAACCTCGTTAAGGGCCTTTTGAAATACTTCGCAAGCCGACGCTATACCTAACGGTAGACCAAGAAAGCGATAACGGCCGAAAGGCGTCGCGAATGTGCATATCTGCGATGATTGTTCGTCTAATGCGATTTGATGAAATCCCGCATTTTCGTCGAGACGCTATAAGAACTTCGCGCCTGCCAAGTGCGCCTCAATATCCTCTCGGTTCGGCATTTGGTAGCGTTCCCCCTTCATGTTTTCGTTGATACGTCTTGGGTCCATGCACACTCGCACTTGGCCGTCCTTCTTTAGTACAATCACAAGAAGGGTTACCCAATCAGTATGGCTGCTGACCTTCTGGATGATGCCTTCCTTTTCCATTCTGTCCAGTTCAGTACGGAGAGGCTCCCGCAGGGACAGGGGAACCCTCCGAGCTGGCTGGGCGACTGGTACGGCATCCCTGTGGAGCTCAATCTTGTACTCACATGGGGCGCATCCTGTTTCATGGAAAAGACGTGGGAACTCCTTGACAATTTCTTCGGTGTCGTTCGTCGTCACGGTGTCAACAGCCCGCTGTACGATTCCAAGCTTCTAGCTGGTGTCCAAGCCTAAGATAGTGTTGTGGTCCTTCTTTACTACAAAAATTCTGCGCACGCCTTACGGTCACCAATCTCGATGAGCGCTGAAAACTTGCCGATGTGCTTGATCATGTTGCCACCGTAGGATCTCAGAACAGCGCTACTGGGCATCAGGGTTGTCGTCTTGAGCTTTCGAAACATTGAAAGCGGCAAAACGTTTGCCTGCGATCCTGTGTCCACCTTAAAGGTGACGTACTTGCCGTCAATGCAGGCGTTCACACGCCAGTCTCGTTCTCTGCTTGCGCTGCTGCTGGCGACATTCAGTACTTCGAAGTCGTCGCTCTGATGTTGCACTTCATACACGCGCTCTTTCTCGCTGCAACAAGACGCGAAGTGGTTTCGGCCGTTACACGAGTAACATACTTTGCCGTATGCCGGGCAGCGTCTGAAGGCATGCCTTCGGTTGCAACGGATGCATTTTAGGTCGTTCCTGGACCCTCTAGGGGTGCTCCTACTGGCTGTGACAGCGTTCATATGGAGTTCTTCCTTTGCTTTCTGCCAGAATTCATTTTGTCGAGCTGGTGTTTCTACCACCTTGCAAAGGACGATAACTTTTTCCAAGGTCAAGTTTGTGTCCCTGAGCATCTTTCCTCGAAGTCTTGATGAGTTTGTTCCAAAAACAATTTGGTCTCGCACCATGTCGTCCGCCATGGTCCCGAAGTTGCAGTGCTGCGCTTGTTTTTTCAGCTCGCGTAGAAACTGCTCAAAAGCCTCCACCTCACCTTGACTGCGGGAACGGAAAACGTATCACTCATGTACTTCGTTTTGTTGCACCAGGCAGTAATCTTTGAATTTGGCAATAACGGTGTTGAAGTCTTCCTTGTTTTCTTCGCCGCTGAACACAAAATTGTTGAAAACATCCAAGGCCTCCTCCCCCGTCACGCTGAGGAGCAGGGCCGTTTTTGCCGCTTCCGACCTCGGATTGACTTTGCATGCCATCGCTTGCAGAAAAAACTCGAATTGCTGACGAAACCGCTTCCAGTTCCTTCCTCAATCAGCTGTCAAACGTAGCGGTTCGGGCGGCCTCAGATGCCCCATGTCGTTGCTTCTTGCGTTCACTTATCCCAGGAACAATTCGCTTACGCTGGTAGACTTCATCGCACTTCTGACACCATGTTTCATTCGCGTGTAGACTGAACAGACTGGACAGCTGGCTTGTCAAGAAATAAATGAACCCCGTCGTTTATTCTGCGTTGGTAGTTATAGTCGAAGGTGGAAAGGGTTAGCAAAGGTGAGGGCCAGGTGGGCGTATGCACGAGGCAATCGTGCATGTAGATAGCACATGTGCTTTCATCAGATATGACACAGGGCCAACACTCGCTGCAGCGGCAGTCGGCAAGCGCCCCGATCCACTGGACCTACCCACAGGGGCGTACGGCCGCGTCGCCGCGTTTCTTCGCTGGGATGGCGAGAGTGCGCGCCCAGCTGCGTGGCGTCGCCGCAGCAACACTCGGAGCGCGAACACGCCAGCTAGCCCATCGTTCCTTGCCGCCTATGTTCCGAGTTCGATATCCAATTGAAGATGCTGACTGAGGCGATGGCGACGTCGAGATGTGTGTGCATCGATCTCGCATTTACCAACGACTCATACATTGTGGGAGATGTGATGTATGTGTCCACCATTCGGACCACAAGGCCATGATAGTGTCTATGTATCCCAGCCCAAGTCGCCGTCACCGTAACGATAAGAGGGTGTCGGTCCCGGTGACTGTCTAATGACACCACCCACAACGCCGCGGCGGTCCTACTACTCGATATGCCCTAGACCTGCCTCGGGAATATCTGCATATACTATCTCGACGACGACATAGAAGAAATGGTAAGTGTCGACACCACTTTGATGGCATCAAGTCATGTAAATAAACACAATCCGGCCTCTCACATTGTCTCATTGTTTATAACACAACTCGGCAACACTATTTTTCAGCGCCATAGCCAAAAGAAACGTTTTCGCGTTCTCATCTCCTAAGAATATGCTTAGGGATTGTCGAACTTTTTTCTCCTTAGCGAGTGTAGTAACGTGCAACTCAGTCTGACCGCACAGGTACGCTAAAGCATCCGCACTAGAGGGAATCAGAGCAATGTGTGGTCCATTCTGAGGGGCAAACTGCGTATATGCAGTTGATGAAGTCTCTTGCTAAGAATTTCTCCACCGAAACAGCTGCTCAAAGAAGTTTGTTGCTTACATGAGCACCTATTCAGCTAAGAAAGGTTCTAAAATTGCGTCATTTCCTGAGTCGTTCCGCTCAAACGGGCTCGAATAAAAGCAGGGGATGAAAGCCAAACCAAGTTTTTAGATGAAAGAGAACTTGAACTAGCATCAGGCACGTAGGTCATTCATGACCTCGCATGATATGGCACCTGGCATTACTAAGTACGACGTCTTTTATCATGCCTCCTTCAGTGTTCTCGTAGTTTTTGTTGAAACCTGGCCGTTTCTTTCCTTTTGAAAGGAGAAGGCGGGTCGTATACTCACTCACCCTTTCCAGGGCCTTAGCTACGCTCTTGGCATTGTTTTATATATTTCAACGCAGATAATTATTGCTAATTTTTTACTTCTGATTCACTGCCTGCGACACTTTTGCGGCGTGGGAAAGGCATTCATTTTTCCTCGATAATCCCACACCATGCTGTCTTCATAAGTCCTGATTTTACATCTTGCAGAAACGGCGATTTCTTTTTATCACTCGCCAGCATGCGTGAAGCCTACATTAGGCACACAGTGCGCTCCTTTTGTCTGACACCATGACATCTCATTTCGAAACTGATACAAGCAATTTCCCATGATTGTAGGAAAAAATGTGCCTGATCCCTCTGCCATAGGAATCGCTATAGCACGAAAGTGAAACTTCCCTTGGGACATAAGCGGAAATCTAGCGGCCGGGAGATCGACTCTGGACTCGCCTTTGCATGTACGCATCAGCGGCACCTCGACCCTGTACAAGGATCTTTGACAGTTGCACGCAAGCGAAAGCTCTCGAACGAAACATTTCTCTGGAGACAGGGCAATGAACATGCCAGCGCCCTGCGCAAACCAGCCATAAACCTGGAGCATCGGCAAACGGTGAAACCTTGCAAACGTAACCGAACTGTTTGTCGGCGGATCGTTTTGTAAACGCACACTTCACTGGGCGAAAGGCGCATCATTTACTTGTCGACAGCTGTCTTTGCGTTCCTGGAATAAAGCGCGTCACAACGCAAATGGCTATCACATACGTCAAAGAAGACAAATTATGTAGCGGCCGTGGCTGAAGCCACGCGTTGACAGAACGCTGATGCATGCGCGGGAATAGAGGCGTCGGAACTGCTTAAACGCTAACTGTCGACGTGTATAGTAACGCGACAATTTACGATTTCGCTCCATCGTTCCTAGGTGGCAGTACCACCGTTGAGAACCGAGAGTACAGTGAAAGGGAGGCGATGTCAATTTAATAAGAGTTTTGCTGGCTAAACACGTTTCGTTTAATCGGACATCAGCTAGATGTATATTGTAAAGTGGTCTAATACATATATAAGGCCTATCTTTACCTCCGCATTTTAAGTTTACAGTGGCGTGGTCGGTAGCGCTTCCAGCTCCTACCGCAACGCTCTGGCTGGTGGTGGGTTCGATTCCCAGCGGTTGGTAATTTTTCAATCTCGAATGGCCGTTTATTTTTCAGACGTCTACTTCCGTTACTGAAGTACGTCACAGATTTCTTGGTGGAGGTCTTGGTGGACCGCACTTTCGTGTTAAAACAAATATGGTCATGACACCGTTTATTTACAATTGAGGAAGAAAGAAAACTGACGGGAACATTCGTCGCAAGGTTTCAGTGTTCGTCGATCGGTTGACAACTCGCTCGAGGAGGCCGAAAAAAGAAGGACGCTTTGCGAATTTTATTAACGTATGTCCTACAAATAGCCCCTATTGTCTCGCTTTCTGCCGTTGTCCTTATCCTTTATTCTTTCTTGCACCCCCCCCCCCCCGGTTCCCCGCGTACTGCCGATAGGGATTTAGGTGTCAGCTGTATGAGCTAGACAGTTATACGGTCTTCAGTTCGAATAAAAAATCACTACTACAATCTGCCAAGTTCTCTTGCAACACCTTGTCAGCCCTCCCGATTGCCCGAGCCAACTTGCAAGCGCTTCTTCGATTGACTGATTGACTGAAACATATACAGTCCTCAAAGAACAAAAGCGAAACGAAACTAAGTATCGCGATGCCGCGTTTAAGCGTATAGTATGTGCACTGTCGTTTGTTTTTTCATGCTCATGTCTTTCTTGCCTTATTCATCGCACACGTGTGTCTTCACTTGGTCACGGTTAGTCATTGAAGCGCAGACCCTGTCTAAACCTGCTGCGCAGATATTATGGTGTGTCATGGAAAAAGATCGGCCGTCATATATATATGTGTACCTGTACCCTCAATAAAATTTTAGTTGTGAGTTCAGCGCCTGTGTCGTGTCGTCCTTTTTGTCCCCGTCTAGTGTTAGCGCTGCTGTTTCAGCGGAATGGATCACCAACTAGCCCAAGTTTCACTTCTAGAACAGCTGTACTTCACGTAAGAGAGATCCAGAGTGAACGTTTTAGTCTAGGAACAAGAGGCACTCCACAAGGAGTAGTTCTTTCTCCATGTCTTCAGATTCATCCTATTCAGCGCAAACGAAACACTGACAGAAAACAGAGGATGAAAAAAAGAAGAAACAGGCACTACTGACAACTGATTTATTGAAGCTCGAATCGCAGCTTACATACAACAGATATCTGCGCAGGCGCACCAAAACAATGAAATTGGAAAATACAACCAGAAACTTCCCATACCAAGTGCTATACGACTTTCATTTCAGCATTGTAGAATGCATTAGAAATGCCACTAACACATTTATGACCAGCTTTTCTGACGAGGAATGCCTCCAAGGTTTCACGGGCTCTTTATGCTTACTTATGCATAGTATTCTCCCGCTACGGAAACGTGGTTCACAGGCCACCTTTGCAAGCAATGCAATGAACGGCAAGATTCGTCCTCTTCTTATTAGCTACGTCATTTGCATGCTCCCTCCGTCAGTCGTTAGTGTAACGACCCGCGTGGCCACTGTACACTTTGCCGCAGTACAGGGGAATCTCGTAGATGACGTCTTATTGCGATAGCAATTATATGGACAGACTCGGGTGGATTTTGCCGTCCCCGTTGCCGCTGCCGTCATGCACCATATATATATATATATATATATATATATATATATATATATATATATATATATATATAAAAGTCCAAAAGAAAATAATTCAGATAAATGCATCCCGAAGCGCGGAATAAAACCAGCAACCTCTAGCTCTGCAGCGCGTGACGCTAACCACTACGCCACAAAGAGCAGATCCTTCAAGGAGCTAACGGCGAGCCTTAAATACATACCCATTACCGCTGGCAGGACTAAGAGACGACAGGCGCTTATAAGCGCTTCTTCTTTACCAGCGAGATGGCGTGAGGAGCGCATTTAAAAGTCGTCGGCCAGCTCGCTCGTTTCTAATATTTGCGCAGGGAGAACCTTGCCCTTCCGCTGTCTGCTCGTGCGGTTGTCTCGTGATGAGAGGAAGAGGGATGTTTCGAGCTTTAACCGTGATGTCAGCGCTCATGTTATGGGAGCGTACGAAAGTCACTCGAGCTCAAGGGACACCACTAAAGGAACAAACAGAAGATGAGCGCGCACTATGAAGTGTCACAGCTCGACATTTGAAGCACGCTTGTTTCCTTCACTACTTCGGCCGCCTTTGCCACAGGAGCGCTGTTCATACTGAGAGTATCCATTATGGTAGCTTATTCGCGCTCGTTTCGTGCGTGCTTCACTTGATAGTTCGTGATCTTCTGTTTGTTCATTTAGCGGCCTCCTCTGAGCTCGAGGGATGCGCTGGAAATTTCAAGCTGCCTCCACGCTCTTCGCGTTGCGGTATTTTAATTAATATTCCTCCTGAAGCTGCGAGGCTCACTTCGTATAGCATTACAGTTTCTTGCTATCGCATTCATTGCTTCGCCCTTGCGACGAAACTGTGACTTTTTGGTGCACTCTGCAAAACGTATTCCGTCGTTATTTTTACAGACTCCCTTATTGTCCGCAGAAGTGACGCGACAGCTCAGCTGTGCCAGATTGCTGGGGCCCGAAACAACCAACGGTAAGCTAAACCGATTAGCGACATTCTTAGGCAGTAGGAGACACGATGCATCAACGGCACCATTTCAGGCCCTTTGTCCCCTCCAAAGTCTTCGCGGCAATTTTGCCAGTCCCTTGCTTTATTTTCTTGAGGAGCTTTTTTGCCACTGTCGCAATGACAGACTCAGAGGAAGCCGCTAAAAAAGCTTGCCTTATTGATGGTCAAAACTTGCATACATCTCATGAACGCGCGATCTCCTTAGGGCGGATTCTAGGCAGAGGGTACCAATGCCTTTTTTAACAATCTTAAGGCTCATTCACACCGAAGGCGGGGCGGCCAAAGCGGCAAAGCGATGAGGCGGAAAGCGGGAAAACCTCCTCTGCAGGCGGCGAAAGCGGGGCGGAAAACGAGGCGGCAGGTGCGATCGCTCTCGGACCAATTTTTTGCCGCTCGCCGCTTTGCCGCAGCCAATAAACACGCTGCAAATATCGGCGACACCGGCACACCGGGTCGAGATTATGGAAATGGCGGCAATCATGTCTGAGCAACCGGCTTTCAGCGCGGAGCTCCTAATAGATGCCATAAAGCAGCACCCGGTGCTATCCGACAAATCACATCCGCGGTACAAAGAAGTCGAGTTCAAGAAAGAGCTGTGGATGAAGATTGCAGCGGATTTGGGAGTGACTGGTACGTGCACAGCACCTCGTTCATAGCATTGGGAAATTGTAGCTGGGCGATCCGCTCCGGTCAGACCGTCGAATGCTAGCTATTTACGCACAAACGCGTAGAAGGAACTGCAGTGCGCTTGACTCTATTAACTCGTCGTAGCGTGTGTTTCAATGACCAGTGCGAAATTTTGCCTACGAGTGCCACGAGATGGCGGCACACGCAGTCAAAAGCGCGCGATGCCCCGCGTCTTCGGCCGCGCGGGCAGCCGAGGGAGCCGCGCGGTCTGAACAGGTGCGCGCACTCGCCGCCTTGCCGCGATGAAAAGCCCGCTTGGCCGCTTTGCCGCCCCGCCTTCGGTGTGAATGTACCTTTAGAGTGAGCAGAGTTGTAAGGCAAGAGCTTTTTTTTGCGCCCGCGGTATATGTGCCAACCATAAGTGGCTTTCCTTGAATTTAAACCGCAAATCCAATTACTGCAGTGAGTCATCAGTCAGTAAGCACGCAGAAAGTTGTTTGTGTTCAGCCAGAGGTTCTGAACCTCTGGCTGAACCTCTGTGTGAAGGAGTGGTTGTAGTCGGTTGTGTTCACGGCGATTGGAAGACCTCGCCACTACAAGGCTGACGTATATCCTCTTGATTTGGGAATGTTCCTTTCTGATGACAAGTCTCCGAAGGTGATCAAACGCGGAGGGGCTGAAAGCAAGGGTACCAGCGACCAGAGTTCTTGTTGCCAATGAACCGTCGATCTGAAGACGGTATTCACAAAGCGCTGGTGGCCTCATTCGAACAAACGGATGTTCATCGCGGTCATCGCGGTCAAATCCAACGAGTGGTGACTAGACATGCAAGCCCTCAGTGCATAAGGCCAGTAAAGTTAGAACAAGTTATCCTGCACCTAGCGGCACACTGAATGTTCTTTCTGCGCCAAACAGCTGTACGCAAAATGCCTCATCATCTTGCTATCGACTATGCGACCATTATGTAGCCTACCGTAAGTTTAATCTCGAACGAGAAACTGCAGCTCGTTCCGGCTCCTGTCGGCTTGCCCACGACGTGTAGAGATTTCACACCTCATACATCGAACAGCAAGCTAACCCCTAGCCAGGCTTATTAGACGGCTCATGTGGCACAAGAATGAACGACGGGCGATTGCCGTTCAAGTTCACCCTGTCTGCAAGTGCTGCCGACTGCGCCGTGCGAAAGTTCCTGTGCTTCGACTTCCTCTGTCTGTACTGGCTAAGCGCCGCGCTACTTACAAACTGAGCGCTCCGATGGGCCCCAAGAGACAAAGTGACTACCGCATGCACGTGCTGGTAAAAATTATTTCGGAGATCCTGCTTCTAGGCTATTCATGAAAATCCTTGAGGTCGTATAACGCGCTCGAGTCGGGTGCGGAAAAGAACGTTTTATTCAGGAGAGCCGTAGATTATATTGCCGCGCACTTGCCCGTGCCCAGCTATGCGCTGGCAGCGACGAAGCCGATGCACGACATATGCTCGAGCTTCGAACGTTTTCTCAGAGACAAAGACGAAGACGCCGTTCGGAGTCCTGCCTCTTCTTAGAGTGCTATTTAATCGCATACCTCTATCAATAAACGCCGTGCGTTCGCAGAACCGCGACACTGGTGGAGGTGCGGAGGAGTACACGCCTTCGCCCCATGATTCCATCGACCCCACCATCGAGCAGCCCTTCCAGCCCTGCAAGACATCCACGCGTGGATACACCTGTCCACCGCGTAAGCCGCTGCCTGCAAGGTCTGAGCCATGAATTTGGTGTTCTGCAAGGTTCCTCTTCCTCGACGGCTCCTCCAGCTCAAAAAATGGCATCGGCGAACAGCCCAACATACGTGACAGTTCAGTATCAGCGAGTTCCCGAGCCATTCCATGGCGACACGCATGAGGACGCCGACGACTGGCTCGAACAGTACGAGCGATTAGCGAAGTCGAACCGCTGGAGCCCTGACGAAAGTTTCCAACTTGTGTTTTTCACTTGAGAGCAGCGCGAAAACATGGTTCCACAACAGGGAGGGAAGCTTCGCTACGTGGGACGAGTTTTGCCGGTGTTTCCCGGTGGGCAAAGCGGCAGCGGGACTGCAACCATGCTTAACAGGCATGTGTTTCTTCTCGTGTAGTTTTCAGCATCTCGATCGGACAACTATCTGCGAGCTACATTCACCCTCTCGATGCCGGCCGGGAAGTGCTTCAAAACAGCAATGAATCTGGCGGCCCGGAGACCTGTGATGCCAGTGATTTCCAGACACCGACGCATGAAGTTATCGACAGTTGCCACGCCGCCCTGCACGTGACGTCATGCGGTCCTGGCTACATATACCCAGTGCTGATGGACTGGTTTTTCAGTGGGCAAAGCGGCAGCGGGACTGCAACCATGCTTAAACGGCATGTGTTTCTTCTCGTGCAGGTTAGTTACTTCTCCAATATTAAATGTTTTCGAAGCAACGACGTCTGTCTCTTGCTGCTGTTTTGCCCAAACAGTACGGAAAGTGTGTTTATGAATTATTTATCGTTTTTTTGTCAATCTACTTGTTCTGAGCAAAATCCAGGGCCTAATCATTCACTTAGCACTAACGCTGGCTCGGGTACTAACCATGAACTTCTTCGCAGCGTCCTTGAAGGACAGAAAGAAATGATTCGCCGTATGGACGAATTCAGTGCGACGCAAGCTTCCCTGACTGTCACGCTAGATCAGTGCAAGGCTTGATTCGCTTGAGTCGTCCCTTACCCGCTTATCGGCTACGCATGAGAAGGTACTAGCGGTGGAGACTATAGTGCATGGATTAGAAAAGAATGTTGTTGCAATTGCGGATAAGGTAGAGGAACTTGAAAATCGCAGCCGACGAAACAATATCATTCATGGGCTCGATGAGCCACAGGATGAAACTATGGAATCGCTTCTTAACACAGTATGCAAGGATTTCTTGCAAGATAAACTGAATGTATCAATTGGCGGTATTGAAAGATGTCACAGGCTTGGAGCAAAATCTTCTAACAAATGTCGACCGGTTATTATTAAGCTTATCGATTACCGCGAAAAGGTTTTAATCTTTAAAAACTGCGCAAAGCTCAAAGGGTCTAACCAGTACGTTACGGAAGATTTCTCTGATAAAGTACGTACCGTTAGAAAAAAATTGTGGGACAGCACCGCCAGCCAAAGAGCCCGCACGGAACGCGTAAAACTAATTTTTGATAAAGTATCAGTGAATGGGAAGCTTTACACGTGGAATGACGAAAATGATGAGCTAACAGCCGTTCCAAAGCGAGCGCATTCGTGACAAGGGAAGGGTTCCTATCCACTGAGGCTTTTGAACATTAACTGCCGAAGCATTGTAAACAAAGCTGCAGATTTAGAATACCTGATTTCTGTGCACGATCCGGACGTGGTAGCACTTACTGAAACCTGGCTTCACGATGGGATATATGACAGTGAATTTGTGCCTCCTGAATTTGAAGCTCATCGTCGTGATCGCAATAAAAGGGGCGGTGGCGTTGCGTTATTGTTCAAGAAAAAACTAAAAGTTGTGCGCATGAATGACCCAGCGGATATAGAATGTTTATTCTGCAGGATTTACTGTGATCAACACTGCGTGATGGTTGGTGTTGCTTACAGACCACCAGGTTCTCATATAGAAATGCTAGAACATTTAAAGCGTTACATTCAGAACAATACAAACAGCAATACCAAGTTCGTCTTGTGTGGTGACTTCAACCTTCCGGCTATTGATTGGTCTACCTTTACATCTGGTAATAGCGATGTCGCTAATGGCGAAGAGCTAATTGACATTGCCTTTTGCTTTGACTTAAACCAATTAGTCAAAGAGCACACGCGCATACAAGGTAGCAGTATGTCCGTCCTAGAGCTTGTCTTTGTACGTAGCAACATTCCTGGCGAAATTCAGTGCGACGTAGTTAACGGCATTTCAGACCAAATGCTGTCTTAGTTCAATTCAGTTCCATTACACCAACAAGGACAACTAATGTAACTCGCGTGCCCGTCTATTCTTCTGCCGATGTCACTAGCATTATAGATAGATTGGAACAATCTTTAGGTGAACTTCTTGAAAGTGCAATAAATGATTCCGATAATGTAAATGCAATGTGGTTAAAGTTCAAGAACACTGTGCATGCTTGTATACAGCTCTTCGTCCCGTGTAAGCTTAGGAAAAAAAACGTGTCTAATCCGTGGATCACGAGAAATATTATTCACCTAATAAGGAAAATCAAACGCCTTCAAAAGCAAAAGAAAAAACGTAGCACTGACAACATACGTGATGAAATCAAGCTCTTGTCCTCGAAGCTTAAAAGTGAAATTCGTCATGAGCGGAATGCTTTTTATAATGTTTATTTAAGAACGCTATTAAAAGAATCACCAGCTAAATTTTGGAGAGAAATATCGCCAAAGATATCTCGTACCAACACCTTTGTGATAAACGATCACTTAACGTCTAATGAAACAGAGATATCCGACGCTTTTAACGAACATTTCAAGTCCGTCTTCACATGCGATAACGCGCGCACACCTCATTTTGCTGGATTTGAAAACCTGCCTGCCATTGATGATTTGAACATTGATGAAGCGGGAGTGTTTAGCCTTTTGTTGAAGTTAGACGAGAAGAAATCCCCTGGACCAGATGAAATACCTAATGTGTTTTTGAAAAGGTTTGCTCAGTGGTCGTCTAAATTTCTTACAGTCATATTCAATGCATCTCTGTCATCAGGTACATTACCGGATGACTGGAAACTGTCCAAAATAAAGCCTTTATTTAAAAGTGGAAACAAATAACTTATTACAAATTATCGGCCTATAGCTCTAACCTGTTGCTGCTGTAAGTTATTAGAGCACATCGTACATAAACACATTACTTCCTTTCTTGATACTGATTCTATTCTCTCATCCAGTCAGCATGGCTTTAGGCGAGGTCTTTCGACCATAACCCAACTCGTTGAAGCAGTTCATGACTTCGCCTGCGCTGTGAACGACCGATGTCAAATCGATACAGTGTTCTTGGACTTCGCCAAGGCATTTGATAAGATCTCCCACACGAAACTACAAATCAAGTTACACGGAATATTGAAAAGCAACCAGCTTTGTAATTGGCTTCAAGCATACCTGGCATCTCGGCAGCAGTATGTTGTGTACAATGAACTTCCAAGTAAACTTCTACCGGTCGTATCGGGAGTTCCTCAGGGTTCCGTACTGGGACCTTTGCTTTTCTTATATTTCATAAATGGCATTAATGACGGGTGCAACTCTAGACTTCGGTTGTACGCGGATGATTGTGTTTTATATTCTGTCATAAAATCACACGATGATCAAGTCAAACTGAACGCTGACCTCAATCGCATAATGCAATGGTGCGATACATGGCAGATGTGTGTGAATTATGCTAAAAGTGTTGTTTTGACTATTACAAAAAAGAAGCACCCAATGATCTTTGACCATTCAGCCGACGGTAACCAACTCTTACGTGTTTCACAATATAAGTACCTAGGTCTTCACATCAGTCATGATCTGCGTTGGAGTCATCATATCAACCACATTGCTACATGGCAAAATTACATTACTTGAAGCGAAGCCTTCGTCCCTCTTCTAAAGATTTTAAACTTCTAGCATACAAGTCCTTGATTTTACCCCTGCTTGAATATGGCAATATAATGAGGGACCCATTTACCGCTGTTGATATCAATAAACTGGAAAAGGTGCAAAATAAAGCGGTTACGTTTATTTTCAATCAATATGGTATTACGTCAGTAACTGAACTGAGAGGTAGAGCAGGTTTGCGGACATTATCTGACCAAAATAAAATTTCTCGCCTAAATTGTCTGTTTAAAATAGTCAAAGGTAAACTAAAAAGCAACACTCATGAATACATCATGTTTTCCTCAGGTTACGCCACAAGACGCAGAAATCCTTTCACTTTAGTTCCTTTTCAAGCAACAAACAATGTTTTCAAGTACTCCTTTTTCCCTCGCACGGTCTTCGAGTGGAACATGCTGGATAGCAAATTGGTTGAAGTAGATAATGTAGATGAATTTCAGGCGCTCATTGAAAATAGTTTGTGAATTTATCCTTATGATTATATTTTATTCTTCCTTTGTATGCCCTTTGTACTTTGTACTTTTATTCTTCTATTACGAATGATGCCTTTTCAAGATTTGTTTTCTTCTACTGTATTGTTATTTTTGTTTGTTTGTACTCATGTCAATACCACCCTGCTACGGCCCCTAACCTCGGGGCTAGCCGTATTGTAAATAAAAAAATAAAATAAATGTTCCGGAATACCGATCGACGTGAAACGGCTCAACGTCTTCTTGAGGCACGAATCCAGAAGCCGAATGAGGCAGTCGTCATATTTGCTGAGGACATGGCGCTCCTGTTCCGAGGGGCCGATCCCAGTATACCCGAATCAAAGAAGGTGAGCCATCTGGTGCGTGGTGTCAAAGAGCAGCTCTTCGCTGTCTTGGTGCGCAACCCACCGACGACAGTCGACGAGTTTATTAGGGAGGCCATGAGAATCGAGCGGGCGCTTCAGCAACGCTATCGGCAATACGACCGCCCGGCCGCCGATGACCTGGCAGGTGCCGCAGTATTGGGCGTGCCCGATGAGACGCATTTCGAGCCGACCACGTACAGCTATGCAGACGCTCTTCGCCGGCCGTTGCCGTCGTCCACGTTGCCGCCGCCACAGTACTACCACCAGCAACCTGTCGTGGCGTGGACACAACGGGAACCTGTCAGGCGACCCCAACTTTGGCGAACCGACTTTTTACGCTTGCATGATCGACGACCACTGTGCTACAGCTGCGGCGACCGGGACACATGTACCGTTACTTACCCCACCGTGGAACTGACTAGCAGGGAAACGCACTCGCCGCTCCACGCCGCCAGTTTGACGAGAGCCGTTCAGCGTTTTGCGACAGCACGGCTGGCCGCCAAGTAAGCTCATCGGTTCGGTCACGTTCGCCGTCTCCTTCGCGGTTTCCTTCGCCGAACCGCCAGCGTTTTGGGAATGTCAGAGGTCGAACCCCCAGCCCTCGGCAGGGAAACTAAAAGCAGGACCTCAGGGGGGAAGGTTGCCGAAAGTCAAATTGCCGAAAATCTCCCATTATTGCCGCAAGAAATCATAGCCGCGCCAGATCGTAACGCCGACGAAACTGTTACTTCCGACCTTACGTGAAAACTGACGGGCACGAATGACGGCCTCGGCTGACACTGGCGCGGACTTTTCTATGATGAGCGAGTAGTTGGCAGATATACTCAAAAAGGTGAAAATGGAATGGATGGGCCCTTTAATTCGAAGCGCTGGAGGCCTGCTGGTGATACCGTCAGGCAAATGCACGGCGCGGCTGGCTATAGGCGATACAACATTTGTCGACACCTTCGTTGTTCTGCCAGAGTGTTGAAAAGCGCTAATTTTAGGAATGGACTTTTTGCGGGAGTACGATGCCATCGTTAACGTACGCGACGGTGTTGTCACATTCTCGGCAGGCAAAACATCCGACCTACAGTGCAGAAAGGAAACATCGACCTCTACGTGTTCTTGACGATGACGTCTGCATACCACCGCTATCATCTTGCTTGGTGTCGATCATCTGCAACGGAGTTTGCAACGAAGAATGTGTAGCCGAACAAGTTGGTTCCCTTCTCCTCCGTCATGGTATTGCCATCGCTCGTGGTATAGTCACTTTACACGGTGGACGAGCGCAAGTGCTGCTGACTAACCTTACAACGAACGCAGTTACTTAAGTAAGGGCACCGCTGTAGGATACTGTTGTGTCGCGATGTACTAGTTTCTGTTTCGGTTTGCGTGCTTGCGTTGCCGGGTGGCGCCTCGCTCGGCACCGTTGATGATGCGCCGTTAGGGGCGCTTTAGAGGCGTACGTGTAGGACGTGTAAATAAAGGAGAGTGTGTGGTAAGCGGCGGAGCGAGTGGTTCTTCTTCAGCGCCCTGCGCCCCACCGTTGTGTTCGTGACTAGCTGGCGTCCCTGCCGGCCACCCGTCATGTTTTCCGCTGCTTCGTCGTGGGACCCGCTGCAGTCGCGACGCAACAAATGGCGACGAGACAACGGTGAGAACCGTTACTGCAACGCATTCTTCGCTTTCCTGCCTTTCCCGCGCTCCTTCGCGAGGCCTAACAACCGTGCTTTGGTCTTGCATGGTGAACGCTGCGTCTGTTGCTCTTCTTCGCCTTCGTCGAACACTCGTTGAGGGCATTCTGCTATTTTCCGCCTCCTCACTGCTTGCTCTGAGATGGCGTCTGCCATTCCTCCGCCTTTATTTCTGGCTACGCCCGGGGACCCTTCAATCCCATGGTCTGACTGGAAATTAATTTTCCAGGCGTATGCAGACGCGGCTGGCGAGGATGCCAGCAAGCCCGAGCGTCGCAAGGCCCTCCTGCTCAACGCGTTGGGCCACGCCGGCCTGAAGCTCTTCTATACATTGGACGCCGCTAACGCGTCGGCGACGCCAGCGTCTGCCGACGTTTTCAAAGATGCCATCGCCTTATTCGACGCGCACTTCAAGGACGCTACGTGCGACTACGTCGCACGCCTCAAGTTTCAAGAACGCCGACAACTTCCCGGCGAGCCTGTTGCAGATTTCATCATCAGTCTTCAAACGCTCGCCGCGTCGTGCAGCTTCGGCGCGCTTGAAAGCGAAATGATTCGTCATCAACTGTTCACCGGCATAGCGTCGCAAAACGTACGCTGTCGCCTTCTGCAAAAAGGCTCCTCCATAACCTTGGCTGAAGCCATTTCAATTGCGCGGGAGGATGAGCTCGTTCGCGTCCAGTTGGAGCAGTTTGCTCCACATTCTGTACAGCAGCTTTCCGCTGCGGGGCAGCAAGGCGCCCATTCTTTGTCCAGCGCGTCTTGTCAATATGGCGGCCCTTCTTCATCGGTTCGGCGTGGCGGGAAACATGGCCGTCCATCTTCCCAGTTTCAACGCGGCGGTCAACATGGCCGTCCGCCTGCACATTCCTATGGCGGTCCTCAACATGGCGGATCCTCCGCGTCGCGGGGGCGAGGAAGCCGGCAATATGGCGACTCAGCATCGTCGAATTTCTCCTTTTCTGAGCAAGAGCGAGCTTTCGGCTCACACACGTTCAGACTGCAACATGGACTTGGAAAAACTCACCGCTATAGGGCTCCAGCTAGGGTTCTCGGGTGCAGAGCTTCACAAGTGGATGGAGGCCCAACAGGCTAAGCTAAGGGATGAGAGAGCAGCAGAACGAGAGGCAGCCAAAGAAGCTGACGAGAGGCAGCGTGCAATTCTGCAGCTAAAGCTAAAGCTTCAGGAAGGAGCTCAGAATATGCCCGTAGCAGGGAATGACACTGACTACGCCCAGCACCTCCTCGCCCCTTAATCCGCAGAAGTTACTGCCTTTATTTGACGAGAAACGCGATGATTTGCACGCGTATCTGCAGCGATTCGAGCGCGTAGCCACAGGACAGGATTGGCCGCAAGAAAAATGGGGTCTCGCTGTTAGCATGTGCCTAACGGGTGACGCGTTAACCGTGATAGGGCGAATGACTGCCGCTGATTCGCTGGACTACCAAAAAGTAAAGAAAGCTCTACTGCAGAGATTTCAGTTCACGGCTCAAGGCTACCAAGAAATGTTTAGGAAAGCACGAGCAGCAGATGGTGAAACTGGAAGACAGTTAGCAGCAAGAATTGCCAGTTATTTCGACCATTGGATAGACATGGCAAACATATCCAAAACCTACGAAGATCTAAGGGACCACGTAATCTCTGAGCAATTCTTGCGTTGTTGCCATCCAAAGCTGGTTGTTTTCTTAAAAGAGCGAGAGTGCAAGTCACTAGAGGAACTCGCTAATTTGACGGATCGCTTCCTCGAGGCACAGAATTTGTCTAATATAGGAAAAGGTCCTGACCGCGCGAAAGAGTACGGTGGAAGGCCTACCGAAGCGTCGCGGAAACCGCAACTCAAATGTATCCTGTGTCATCGTTTCGGACATTTGGCTCCTGACTGCCGCAATCCACCTAAGCAGATGCTAAAGTGCAAGTTGTGCGGTAAAACGGGACATGTAACAGAAACTTGCCGAAACAAGCATGGGGACAACAAACCGAGTTCTTCGTGCGCATTTAGCGAGTCTGACTCTGCCCGGGCGGGTGCTAGAAAAGCATCCAAACGTCCAGGAGGGAAGATTCCTTGCTCACGTCACCACGACGACGTGAACTTGAAGAGTACAACACGTTTCCTGGTCGACGGGATGCCAGTGGTCGAAGCTCTACTGCTAGGAAGAGAGGTTCGAGCATTACGCGATACGGGATGCAACATGGCAATCGCCCGACGGGAGCTCGTTCCTGATGTGTGCCTGACAGGCAAGAAAATCAGCGTCGTTCTCCTAGACAGGTCAACTAGCCATCTCCCGGAAGCTATTGTACAAGTCAACACGCCGTACTTCACAGGGATGCTGAAAGTGGCTTGTATGAATCAACCCCTCTATGACCTTGTGCTGGGAAATCTTCCAGGCGTCATAGGACCGTACGATCCAGATTCTGACTGGAAGCAGGCGAAGCAGGCGGCTCGTACCCAGGTGGATGAGTTACCGGCGCAAGCACACCCGACCAAGTCACCTGTCACCTCAACATCTGCTTCTTCAAGCGTGGCAAAAACCAAAGCCAATCAACAAGGTCAAGAAAAGATTAGGCCTTTGTACGTGTCAACAACGCTCTTACCTGACGTTACCAGAGCACAACTCGTCGAGGAACAGCGAAATGACCCGACACTCAAAGCTGTCTTTGCTAAGGTGAATAAAGAGTTCAAATCGGGAAAGGGCCACTGTTACCATTTCATCGAAGATAAAGGATTGCTCTATCGACGCTACCGCCTTGCCACTGGCAGAACGTTTAAACAGCTGGTCACTCCGAAAGTGTTCCGGGCAGGCATACTGGACATTGCTCATGGAAGTATCATGGCGGGACACCAAGGCATCAGAAGAACTACTGATCGTGTCCTAGAAGAATTTTATTGGCCTGACCTGAACGGAGACGTAAAGCGCTTTGTCGAGTCTTGCGACAAGTGCCAGAGGACTACCCCTAAAGGAAAAGTTGGAGTCGCACCACTAGGCAACATGCCTCTTATCCGGACACCTTTTGAAAGGGTCGCGGTTGATTTAATCGGCCCATTTTCACCAAGATCGGACCGTGGGAACCGATATGTGCTGACATTAATCGATTTTGCGACTCGCTACCCTGACGCTGTAGCATTGCCCGCAATAGATGCAGTTCACGTTGCGGAAGCACTCATCGAGATTTTTTCCCGCATCGGCTTGCCAAAGGAAATCGTCACCGACCAAGGGGCAAGTTTTACCTCAGAATTAATGAAAGAGGTTAGTAGGCTTCTCTCCGTGAAGATGCTGAAGACGACCCCATATCATGCGATGGCAAACGGTCTCGTGGAGAAGTTCAATGGCACACTTAAGACAATGCTAAAGAGAATGTGCCAAGAGAGGCCTCGATCTTGGGACAGGTACCTTGCACCACTGCTCTTTGCGTATAGGGAAGTTCCCCAGGCAAGCCTCGGGTTCTCTCCGTTTCAACTCATTTACGGTCGCCACGTCCGAGGGCCGCTAACCGTACTGAGAGAACTGTGGACAAATGAGGGGCTAGACGCGGAAACGCGGACGACTTACACCTACGTCTTTGATTTGCGCAATCGCCTAGAGGAGACTTGCAAGATAGCCCATGAACAGCTGGAGAAGGCTCGTGCGAAGCAAAAAACCTACTATGACAGGAGAAGTCGCCCTAGAAAATTATGTCCAGGCAACAAGGTTTTAATTCTGCTGCCGACTGACTCCAACAAGCTGTTAATGCAGTGGAAAGGGCCGTTCCAGGTCATCGAACGGAAAAATGATGTTGACTACGTCATCGATGTGTGTGGGAGAAACAAGATTTTCCATATAAACATGCTCAAAAAATACGAAGAGCGCGAGTCTACGGAACCGCAACAGGTGTCAGTTGTTGCAGAGCTCCGCGAAAATCTCTCCGAAGATGATGAAGTTAAACAAATGCCCATGTTGAGCTTGTATCGCACGCAGTTTAGCACGGATGTCAAGCTCTCATCACACCTCACTGCTGAACAAGTTCAGAATGTGCAGGCACTTTTTCAAGAGTATGCGGACATTTTTTCTGACTTACCAAGGAAAACTGCACTCGTGGAGTGTTCGCTACGTCTGACCTCCAATAAACCTGTGCATGTTCCACGTTGACTCCTAGTTGCGACATAGCAAGCCTACTTGTACGATAGTTGTCCAGTAGAACTGTACTCAGTCTTCTGTGAACATTCTGCTACTATGTACATGCGACCCCTGAGGCTAACGTGCAGTGCAGTGACCATTCGTTTCGCCCCGCACCATTGTACTAGAATAGTTGTAAACAACTTTCTCGGAAAAGGGGGTGATGTCATAATATGTGCTGCGAAACCGAAACTGAAACCAAAAAACGACGATTGTGTGCCGTGCGGTGGCGAAGAGGATGTGATGTGTGCGCGTATGTGCCGTGCGGTGCCGACGAGGAAGACAACGGCAGCTCGTGAGGCGCGGCCTCGACGGTGCGTGGCCCGTGCTTTCAGCAGTGCGCGAGGTTCGTCGTTCGAGGCAGGACTACCTCGCTGGGCGTCTGGCCCATAGGTACGACCCCGGCCACGTCGCGACACTCCTACCAGCTGAGTGGACAGCTCAGCCTCCGCTAGACGACCGGTCTAGGAGAGCTGGCGCCGGGTTCCTGAACCTGTCCTGGTCCCGCTGATCGTGGAGAGCTTGCGCCGGGTTGCTGAATCCGCCCTTGCCCCGCTGTTCCAGGAGGGCTGGCGTGGGTTTCCGAGGCGGACGGCTGGTGCTCAAGGGCACAACTCCCTGCCACCAGAACACGTGTTTCGTCAGCTCCAGCTCGTCGCAGAGCCACTGGAGTTCCACGCGGCGACCCTGCGTCTTCCAACTTCGTCACGGCAGCTGACGGCGCTACAACGTCCACTTCTCCACTGCAAGGTGCCGACGGGACACCAACGACGGCCCAGGCGACTACCCCGACGACCTGAACTGTAGGCCGGACGTTCTATTTATTCATTTAGTTTAGGCCGCGAGGTTTTGTTATGAGTTCCCGTAATGTGTGTGTTGTCCATGCGTGAAAGGTAGAATAGGAGTTGGACGTGTGTTTGTGCAATGGCGTGCTGGCTTGTTCTTTCTGGAGCGGTCCTGCCCCAATAACATCACACTCATTTCAAGGTCCTTCAGCGCCTTTTTCGACGCCACATTGTTTTCGCTGCGGGTCTACCCGCCATTTAGCCAATTTTCCACAATGTCCTGCTCGGAACCGCACTTGTTCGGCGTGCGGCAAAGTTGGCCATTTTCAAAAGGTCTGCAATTCTCTTCTTGCACTTCGTCCTGACGCAGCTTCTTCGTCCGATTCGTTGAGTGCTACCGCGCAGACCAATACGGTCACTGTCCTAAACGTGGATGGTCTCAACGCAACTTCCGAGCCGAGCATCATTGCTTCAGTGGGCGATGTCCCCTTGTCTTTTCTGGTAGACATAGGTGCTTCAGTTTCTTTAATAAGTGCCGCTGACTTTTACAGTCAGCTTTCCGGCATTCGGCTCTTGCCTTCTTACATCGTCTTACAAACTTATTCTAAGGGCACAATTGATAATTTGGGTCATTTCACTGCCCAGGTTTCGTATCGCAGTCGCACTGCATTGATCACTTTTTACGTCACTGCCAATGGCAGCTCGTTGCTGGGACATGATGCCATTAAGGCATTATCCATAAATATCCTCGGAGCATCTATGACATGTGCCCAAGTCGACATTCAACAGGATCTTCCGGCCAACGCGCCTTCTGCATTTCGTCACCTGTTCACCAGTGAACTGGGTTGTGTGCGTGGTTTCGTGCATAAAGTGACGCGTCGACCTAGTGTGTGCCCAGTGCGTGCTAAACTGCGCCGTATTCCTCTACTGCTTCGTGAGCAAGTATCGGCAGAACTATCCCGTCTTCAAGCCAACGGAATCATCGAGCCTGTCTCTGCTTCCGACTGGGTCTCCCCGCTGGTTGTCGTCAAGAAAAAGGATGGATCCATTCGCCTGTGCGTGGACCTTCGAGAACCAAACAAGGCGATCATCATCGACGGGTTTCCTCTTCCGCACATCGAGGAACTCTTTCATCAACTGTCCGGCGCGGCATGCTTTTCCAAGTTGGACCTCGCGTCCGCTTATCACCAGGTTGAACTGTCTGAATGCAGTAGAGACTTAACCACTTTCATTTCGCACGAAGGCTTGTTTCGTTTTCGCCGCGTGTGTTTCGGGCTTGCATCTGCCCCTGCAGTGTTCCAGAAAATGATGTCAATAATTCTTAAGGGTTGTAGTGGCGCGCTGTGTTACTTGGGTGACATTTTGGTATGGGGCCGAAGCCGCGAAGAGCATGACGCTAACTTGCATACTGTTCTTACTCGTATCAGCGAATGTGGCATGAAACTTAATAATAAGTGTATTTTTGCTGTCAGTGAGCTGCAATTCTTGGGACACAATGTCAGTTCCCGCGGGCTAACACCTGTTGAATCAAAAGTCCAGGCCATTGTTAACGCGCCGCGGCCTACTGATGTCAAAACTTTGCAATCCTTCTTAGGTCTTGTTGGTTACTATGCCAAGTTTGTGTCTCACTATGCCGATGTGGTTGAACCACTGCGTACCTTACTTCGACAGGGACAGCCTTTTAACTGGTCAGCTGAAGCTGAGCGGAGCTTCATTCGAATTAAGTCAATCCTGGCCTCGAAGCCAGTTGTCAGTATCTTCAATGAGAAGCTGCCCATTGTCATCACGACTGATGCATCCGATGTTGGACTCGGAGCAGTGTTTCAACAACAGCTAGGTGATCAACTGATCACCTTTGTTTTTGCATCACGCACATTGTCCCCTGCCGAGCGCAGGTACTCAGCAGGAGAGCGTGAAGCTCTCGCTTGTCTTTTTGCTTGTGAAAAATGGCATGTGTATGTGTGGGGCCGGCACTTTACTTTGCGCACAGATCATCAAGCACTAGTTGCTCTTCTTTCTGCAGGATCTGAAGGCCGGCGCCCCATCCGAATTTCTCGCTGGTGTTCTCGACTGATGTATTACAACTTCAGTGTGCAATATTGTAAAGGTGCAAATAATGTGGTTGCAGACGCTCTGTCGCGCCTTCCTCTTCAGATACCGGTTACTGAAGAGCGTGATGAGGAAATAGTTTCCTTAGTTACTTCTTGCATCACTAAAGCCGAGCTTCAGGTAGCCACTGCCGCAGATTCCACTTTGTCTCAAGTTCTTAAATATTTACGTGAAGGATGGCCTTCCAAATGTGCTCTTGCTTCTGAATTCTTGCCTTACTTCGCAGTCCGACAGGAACTGTCTTGTGTCGAGGACTTGCTTTTCCGCGATGAACGCGTGATTCCCCCTGCTTCTTTCCGTAACAAGCTAATACAGCTTGCACACGAGTCTCATCCAGGCATAGTTCGCACAAAGCAGAACCTTCGGGATAGGTACTGGTGGCCCGCCTTAGACAAGCAGGTCGAACAGGCAGTCTACAACTGCCACATATGTCAGGCGGCTGACAAGTCAGCCAAACCTTCATTCGCTCCCATGCAACCTGTTCCGTGGCCTGATCAACCGTGGCAAAAACTCGGCATGGATATCATTGGTCCTTTGCACAATGTTCCGCAAAATGCGCGGTTCATTATTTCTGTCATTGATTATCATTCTAAGTGGCCTGAAATTTGTTTCACGCCTACAGTCACTTCTGAAGTTATTATTAAATTCCTCTGTTCCATTTTCAGCCGAGAAGGTTTTCCTGATGCAATAGTAACGGACAATGGTCCGCAATTTCAGTCTCTCCAGTTCGAGACATTTCTGTCGCAACGCCGCATTCAGCATTTGAACTCGTCAGTCTTTTATCCGCAATCGAATGGTCAAATCGAGCGTTTCAATCGTGTTCTGAAAACACATTCAAATCGCTCATTTGGAACAGCGTTCCCTTAAGCAAGTTTTGACTGAATGCTTAGCTTCTTACAGGTTTACACCGCAGGGCACCACTGGGGTGTCTCCTGCGCAACTGCTTCACGGTCGGCAACCCCGAGTTGCTCTTGACATCGTTTCCTTGCATCGCAATACACGAGCGCTCTCGCATGAGCACATTCGTAACAGAGTCCTTTCTCGTCAACAAGCTATGAGGCACTATGTGGACAATCGTCGAGGTGCTAAGCCATCTAAAGTTCAAGTTGGCGACACAGTGAAGGTCCGAGTTCCAGGGATACGTCCCAAGTACCGAGGCCCATACAAAGTTTCAGAACAAGTTAGTCCCACATCTTTTCGATTAAGTGATGGCAGCGTATGGAACGCTTCTCGCATTGTCATTTTCCATACGGATTCGGCTTCAACGCCAAAAAATTCTTTCAATGCGTAGCAGTGTGCACGCTGTCAAAAATCTTATGCATCCGCACATGTGTGCGGAGAATGGTGTGAATTCTTCTGTCTTGTGCAGTGTTCTCATAAACTGTCAATATACTGTCAATTTCTTTAGCATTTAATTTCAAATGCCTTGAGTGAACGGTGCATTCTTTTGCTTAATGCAGCTTCAATGTCCATGAACAGTGAGTGCACTGTGATTACTTGTTTCCTACACCTGCGTGTGTAGTGAATTCCTTTACCATGTGAAATTCTTCTTTAAACAGTAGGTACTGACAAATTGTCTTGTGCATCGCGAGTACTGCAGGAACGTTCTTTCGAGGAGGGGATGATGTTGTGTCGCGATGTACTAGTTTCTGTTTCGGTTTGCGTGCTTGCGTTGCCGGGTGGCGCCTCGCTCGGCACCGTTGATGATGCGCCGTTAGGGGCGCTTTAGAGGCGTACGTGTAGGACGTGTAAATAAAGGAGAGTGTGTGGTAAGCGGCGGAGCGAGTGGTTCTTCTTCAGCGCCCTGCGCCCCACCGTTGTGTTCGTGACTAGCTGGCGTCCCTGCCGGCCACCCGTCATGTTTTCCGCTGCTTCGTCGTGGGACCCGCTGCAGCCGCGACGCAACAGATACCTCGAAGAAATCGCCCACGCTCAAGATTGCTTCACTGTTCAAAGGGATGAAAAGGTTGATGCAGTGGCATGTGCACGTGTCGTCGACGTTGGTCCAAGTTTAACCCCGTTAGAGAAGGAACGCCTTTTTACCTTGCTTGACCAGTTCAAGGATTGCTTCTCGTCAACGGAACGGGTAGGTCAAACGCCGCTAACGAAACACCGCATGATCACGGAGGAGACGACAACACCGATTCGCCAGAATCCATACCGTGTAGCAGCAAAAGAGCGCGAGGTGATACAACAGCCGGTCAAGAAGATGCTAGAGCACGAGGTAATCCAACCGTCAAAAAGCCCTTGGGCATCACCTGTGGTGCTCGTAAAGAAGAAAGATGGTACCCTACGATTCTGCATTGATTATCGCAAGCTCAATCGTGGTACTAAAAAACGTGTATAATTTACCACGGATTGATGACTCTCTAGGCCGGTTAAGATGCACGTTACTTCTCTTGTATGGACTTAAAGAGTGGCTACTGGCAAATAGATGTCGACGAGCGAGACAGAGAGAAGACCGCTTTGGTTACGCCTGATGGGCTTTACGAATTCAAGGTTCTTCCCTTCGGCTTATGCTCAGCCGCAGCCACATTCCAAAGACTAATGGGTACCGTTCTCTCCGGTCTAAAGTGGAAGACTTGTTTGGTATACCTTGATAACGTGATCGTTTTTTTTTTTCGCCACATTTTAGGAGCACCTCAAACGGTTCCTCTCGGTTCTCCAGGCCATTGAGTCCGCTGGGCTCATGTTAAAAGCCGAAAAATGCCACTTTGCCTTCGAAAAACTTCACTTTTTTGGCCATGTCGTTAGTCATGAAGCCGTCCGACCAGATCCCGACAAAACTGCTGCCGTATCAAAGTTCCCCAGGCCTACAGATAAAAAGGCAGTGAGACGTTTCCTCGGACTCTGCGTCTGTTACCGGCGATTCATCGAAAACTTTGCACGCATTGCCTCTCCGCTCACCGGCCTCACAAGACAAGACGTCGCTTTCACATGGGGAGATGAGCAAGAAGCTGCATTTAATGAGCTACGGCAGCGTCTGCAAACTCCTCCTGTACTCGCTCACTTCGACGAGGACGCACCAACAGCACTACACACTGACGCTAGCAACGTGTGTGTGTGTGAAAAACTTTTATTGATAAGAGTTTCCAGGCCACAAGGACCCTTTACATAGGGGGAGTCCTTATTCCGGGACCCCGCTGGACAAGGCCGCTACCCGCGCCCGTTGGACTAGAGCCCTTTGAGGCTCAAGTCCTGAGCAATTGAGTAGGGCTGCCTCCCATGCCTTTCTAGTAGGGGAAGGGTTAGGGGGAAGGGAAGGATTCGTCTGACATGCCCACACCATGTGAAAGTTATCGGAGACTTCCCCACAGTGGGGGCACCGCCCATCGACTTTAGGGTCAAAATGTTTCACAATTGCAGGACACAACAAGGTGTTGGTCTGCAGGCGCCTTAGTGTTCGTTCATCGGCCTTGCTCAGGCCCTTAGCAGGTACTGGGAAGTGCCGATGGAGTTCGCAATAATGCATCACAATTTCGCGGAATCGTAGGAGTGGTTGCCTAGTCTCTGAGCCGGAAAAGCCTGATTGAGGTGCCCGGTGGTTAAGCGCGCGGGCGGCCGCGTCCGCAGCCTCGTTACCTCTAAGGCCCTGGTGGCTCGGAGTCCAAATGATACGTTTGGGTGAGGGGTCAGAATCCCTCACTGCTCGCTTTAAAATTTGGTAGGCTAAAGGGGAGACCTCGCCCGCCAGGTAGTTTTCACAGGCTCTGCGCGAGTCTGTAATTATGACTCTGGAGTTTGTGTGCGAGGCGGCAAGCGCTATTGCTACTTCCTCAGCCCGCGCGGAGTTGGAAGCCCGATAGGAGAGCCCGTTAACGCGTTGGTCCTGGTGAACTACAGCGGCCGTGTAGAATCCGGTAGGCGACGGCCCTGCTACATCAACGTAGTATACACCCTGCTTGGATCCGTATTGGTGTTCGAGGGCCCGGGAGCGCGCCCCTCGTCTGCCTTCGTGGGTCTGCGAGTGCATGTTACGAGGAAGAGGAGAAACACAGAGCTTGTGGCGCCACAGGTCTGGAAGTTTGCTTGTCTCCTCGGGAACGCAGTCGTGTTTTATGTACAAGCGGTCTAACAGGCGGAGCCCGGATACCGTCTGCGAAAGCCGCGTATATTGGTTTACGAGGTGCGCCTCCTTCAATTCCAGGTAAGAGTTGAGCACCCCCAGGGCCGACAACTTGACATTGGAGGTGGTTACCGCCCAAGCAAAATTGGCCGACCATCGCGTTTTGGCCAGTGTTGGTCCTCGCTCGGCTACAGTTTCTGTGCCGACTCAGTTGCCGTAAGTGTTCGGGTAGTACACGGGCGGGCATAGGCTGCCGACCACATCGGCGCTAGCTTGGCCATCGACGGCGGCACGAGGTAGCTGGAGACTGTAGCGCCGAGCGCGCGCTTTTGTGCTGGCCAGAGGGCTCGTTTGTGCGTCGGCCAAACGTGCTTGACCGAGTGCGGTGGTGGAGTGCCTTTTATTTCCATTTCACAGCCATCGGAGTTTTTTTTTCTTTTCGCCTTGCCTGCAGAGGGCAAGGGCGCCGGAATGCGATCATGTTTTGGCTCGAGTAGCAGCAGCCTCTCAGCTACGAAATTCTCGAGAAGATCTCCGTATACCCAGAGTAACATAGACCACAGGAGTGACTATCTCAGGTTCTTTATATAGATCACACGAATGACAATCATTGGTTCCTTAAACAAACACTCAACAATTACTGAGCCCTAAAGATTCCACTAGAATATTGTAGCACCGAGCACTGCTTATCGCAAGAAAAGTAATATCGGTGCGAAGCACGCAAGCAAACGCGAGGTCTATCACCCTAAGAATGCTTCGGCGCGAACTATTTTAGAAACAGGCAGCCTCCTTCATTCGGGGATCTGTAGCGACCCTCAGCCATTACTGATAAATACGCCCTTTGTCCTGTTTTTCCCTACTGCAGGGTGCAAGTAGCGACGAGTTGAAGAAGAGAACAAAACACGACCGCCGTTTCTCAGTAGGTGATTTCTTCGTATGAGCCGAGGCGGTCGTGCACAGGTACAATTTAGACCATGACGAAGTCTTGCACTGGTAAAAAAAATACTACCGCAAATGCATTTTTCATTATCATTATATTCTACCAACCCCTCAAACGACCAGAAACCTGTAGCGACTATGAATTCAAAGCACAGTAACCGTCTCGGACTGGGGTCCAAAACAACAACAAGCAGTCGGCTTCACCCCCGGCGTCGCTCACAATGCGCGCGGTCCCACAGGGACACGGACAGCAGGAGGAGCCGTGCTTTTCACTTCCTTTTTTTTTTTCAGTAGACGCCCCACTACTCACTGCACCCCTCTGCGTCAAACCACAAATCTTCGCCCCTCGTTCGCACTGATACACGGCTTCGCTCAGTGTCGTTTCCGGTCGTTTCGCGCACGGCGTTTTTTTTTACCCTTCTGTGTGCGTGCGTGTGTGTGGGCGTGTGCGTGTCCTTCGGAAGCTGGTGGGGACGGGCGATATGTGGAAAAGTCTTCATTCCAGTCTTGCGAGCGCCTCGTGTTGTGTCTTCTGAGGGCTCCTGGCAAGAAGCTGCAAGCGCGGTGCACACCCTCGCAAAGTGGTTTTGAAGAGGAAAACGCTAACTCTGCAACCCTTGAAGAGAGGAAGGCTCGACGACACCCCATAGTGCGGTCTGCGACCACTTCGACCACCTGGACGTTGACGTCGCACACTCGAGGATTTGTAGCGTATCGCCTCGATCGAACGTTCCTACTTCAGGCACTCGCTTGACTTGCCGTTCGACTTGAGGATCTCAAAAGTTTTTCTAGGTAAGTATGATGTTCCCCGTCATGTTTATTCTTTCGCACGTATTTTTGTCACAGCGTGCATCACCGCCTTTACGGCGCGTGTCAGTTACATTCATGTGTGGTGATGGAAAAATGTAAGGGGAGCGTCGCTGGTGCCGCGTAACAGCATTGAAGCCGCAAGTGTCACCCGAACGCGTGATCTCCTCGTAAGAACACCTGTTCGTTTAATGCGCCGATGTTACGGCAGCGCAGACGCACAAATTTACTAAGCCTCTCAGAGGTCATGTGACACGACCTAATTACCGAAAAAAGGAATCGCAAGGACCAACTCTCTAGTTAAGACTGTCTGTGTGAATTTGCTTCCTCCGTAAGCGCATGTCTTCAGGCTGCTTTTGTTGCTTATGCTCATGCGTATCGCATTCTTGCTCCACCACTTACAATAAACGAACATTAATTATTTTACTTTGTTCACATAATTATTTCCATTTGTTTGATGGTAAGTGATCATGAAACCAAGAAAAAAAAGGATGACCATTACTTTTTCTTACATTTCATGCCGTTGCGTTTTGATACGGGCAAGACGGCGTGTGTTGTTTGTTTTCTTCTCTTAGATCTTATTTTGTGGCTATTTAGGAAGTTTCATCATCATCATCATCATCATCATCATCATCATCACCAGCCTGTTTAGGTCCATTGCAGGACGAAGGCCTCTCCCAACGATTTCCAATCCACCCTAACCTCAGCGACTTGGTTCCACTTTATGCCCGCAAACTTTTTAATTTCATCGCTCCATCTAACCTTTTGCCTGTCTCTGTTGCGTTTTCCCTCTCTTAGTATCCATTCCGCCGCTCTTACAGTCCATCTGTTATCTTTCCTCCTCATGACATGTCCTGCCCAGGTCCACTTCGTTCTTTTAATTGATATAATAATATCGGCTACTCAGGATTTTCTTCTGGTTTCCATCTGGTACTATATTTAATGGCGCTGTGCGGTCTAGCTTAAGCCGAAATTTGAAGGTAGCATAGCTGTTCCCACATTTTTATCTCTCTCTCTTTTTTTTTTTTTTTTTGTTCTCAAGGAATTGTAAACGTTTCGGAAAATGTGAAAACCGCTTATGCAGCAATCTTGAAGAGTTATGAAGCGTAGTAAATTTTGCCCGTGCTTACTTTTGCTGCATGTACTTGCAAAAATAAAAGCTAGATTTGTTGCGCCAACGGGCGGCGCATTTCGGCGATACCAGCTTGACGAACCGCAAGAAAGAAATAAACGAATTCATTTCGGATTGTGATTCAAGCACGTTCCATTTCGCTCCGGCTAAATTCCAGTTCGCATAAATAAAAATCTATGACGGTCCGTGAACCTGTTCTCAACAATGAACCAGCTCACGAATCATCTCGGCAAGGTAAAATCAACACATTCCACACTTCTCGCTTAATTATGCTGACTCAAACACTCCTGACAGCACTGCTCAAACGCCTATACAGCCTGCACTCATAAGTTTTCCACTACTCGTGTTTTGATGTCTTCACTTAATGCTTTTAATCATTTGGTGTGGAGAGCTAATGGGCCAACCGCAAGCTTTATAAGGATGCGGGAGAAAGTCGTCGTCGACAGATTGGAAACAGACATCCGTGTATTTATATAAACTAATTTCAGTGGATATAGCTACAACTGATATGCCCAAGAACGAGACCGTGGATAAGTCGAAAAAGAAGTACAAGCGCTGAGTATACAAATATTTTAGACAACTGCTTAGTCCGAAAAATCCTTGTGACCTCCAGCCGATTCTATGTCCACCGCTCGACGTCGAATTTGCCCTGTTGTACGCGAGATGGTTCTATTTTATGGCTGCGCGCACTTCCTTATTTCATCAACGCCCACAAACAGGCAACGCAGAATGTACTAACAGAGTACAATAACTGATTCGTAATCAAAGTCCCATCTCAACCTAATAAATCGGAACAGACAATAATACTTTGAAACGAGTGTCAAATTGATGATCGCAAACAGTCGAGATTGTCAACATACTTCCCCTAGGCCTGCAAAGCCCAACCCAAGGGACTGTTGGCGCCAGTACCCGGAGCGTCGGAGAGGAGTCTCGCTCCTTTCCAGCCGTTTCGTGGCCAGCTTGTGGAAGAAATTCGATATCCGCTTCGGCACGGCGAGCGCGGTGCGCATTCATCACGGTGTGCGTGCAAGAGGGAACTCCTTAGTTTCGGCGGCTGCGTTTGTTCGCCTTCACTGACACTTTCGAGCCAGAGAGCCCGGACCCCGCTGCCACACGTGCTAACGATTCGCATACCATGCTTATCTTTGGAGGCATAGTCGACTCGGTGACCTTGTGGCGGCGGGGTCCGCCCGAGAAGTAACACACGGCCGTTCGAACACACGGCCTCCGGTTCGGGAAAGCAAAGGGGGCGCTTGCCCCCCTCAAGCCGCACCATCATCCACAGAACTGTTATTATTATATGGCTCTTTTTTGCTTATTTTGTTATTCATTGTTTGCTGCATGAAAAAGTGCTTGTCATGCGCCTTTATCATGTGGGTAGTCGTGCCGTTCTCATTTACTCGTCAGAAAACTGCCTGTATTCGTATCTTGAACATGTGTTTACGCTTTTTGTTTACATGTATTTTCGTTGCAGTTTCCGAAGGAGCAGCTTCCCGGAGGAGTCGACTATCGTATGCAAGGTCGTTAAAACGTGGCTCATTGGTGCATGTTACAGGGACGGATGGCCGCAACAGAAGACGTCTATGATTGAAAGCCGTTCGTTATGACTGATGTTCAAAAATAAATATATTATTGAAAAAATAATTGTTTCCGCTTGGGTTTTAACTGGTCGATGCCGCTGAACGTGTTTCTTAGGGCAGCAGCAGCAGCATTTGCCAGGTTTATGGCCGCGATGTGCGCGGCAAGTGCAAGTGGGCCCTGTTATTTACTTTTGACGGCGCAATTAAAATTGCTTGTTGGAAGAACATTTTAATTATTTTTTGTTCTCATTATTTGAAGCATTACTAAGCAAAATGTTTTTCTAGTCCCTGGCGTTTGCTTCAAGCGCTGAGTGAATTAGAGTCGGAGCGGATAAACTATTCCTTATTTCAATAAATAGCTCAAAATAATATACGTTTATATGAATTTAATTTACCATGTTTAGCGGTGAATAATCCCAGAAGCGCAATGGCCGTGCTACTGCCACCGTCGGCAAGTGCTCGGGCCGCGCGTGTGGCCCGAGGCTGGCCCTTACTGGGACAGCCGGAAACCATGACGTCGGCTCGAAACCGTTGGCCGACCAGTTGCCGACGGTCGGCAAACAGCCCGGCCACTTGCAAAAAACGAGATCGGGCCCAACTATCTTGCCGACGTCGGGCCGGCTAGTTTTTGAATGGCCAGTGACGTCGGCCCTACCTACTTCCGAGTTCATTTTTTCGCTTGGGCGGGAGGTCCAAAGCTCGCTTTGTAGCCTTCCTGATGATGGCGTCGATACGTTGGTCGTGTTGCTTCGTAGTGCGAAGGTAAGGTACGGAGTAGAGGATCCGGCTGATTACAAAGGCATGGACGAGCCGAAGCGCATCCCTGCCCCGCAACCCGCCGCGTTTGTTGGAAACGCGGTGGATCATACGTCCGACCTGTTCGCCTATGCGTTTGAGTTTAGTGATGGTGGAGTCTGGTCTGAGTCTGTTGTGGATGAACAGGCCCAGGATCCGGATCTCTTCGACTTCTCTGATAGGAGCTCCCATCAAATAAATACACAACCTTGTGTTATCATTCGGGTGCGGTCTGAGGTGCAGAAGCTCTGATTTTGCAGGGGCGCATTGGAGACCACAACCGATAGCATAGCTATCGACGATGGAGGCGGCTCTCTGGAGGCGATCCTCCATTTCTCCAAGGCTCCCTTCAGTGGTCCAGATTGTTATATCATCCGCGTATAGTGCATGATGAATTCCTTCCACCCGGGCCAATTCATGTGGAAGCTGCATCATGGCAATGTTGAAGAGGAGCGGCGACAAGACCGCTCCTTGGGGAGTGCCCCTTGTGCCCATGGTGTATGGGCCGTATTCGTCATCTTCAATTTTGAGGAGGGCCTGACGCTTCGAGAGGAAGTCTCTTACGTAGGCAAATGCCTTGCGCCCACAATCAGAGGTGCTCAGGTTTGCCAGGATGCTGCCATGTCGAACGTTGTCAAAGGCACCTTTAAGATCGAGGGCAAGGATGGCCTTGTCGTTGTGGCGCATGGCAGTAGGTTGTATTACGTCGCGGTGTAGTTGGAGAAGGACATCCTGTGCAGACATATGCGGGCGAAACCCAAACATAGTGTCTGCAAAGAGGCCCTTAGCCTCCATGTATGAGGAAAGACGATCCCGAACCATTGTCTCCATAAGTTTACCCGCACACGAAGTCAGTGAGATGGGCCTCAGATTGTCGGTATTCACCATCTTGCCTGGTTTAGGAATGAAGGTGACCAATGAGGTCTTCCAGTCTGGAGGAAGTGGACACCCATCCCAAATCTGATTAATGTACTCTAGCAAGTGGTGGCAGGCCGAGTCCGGAAGATTCGCCAACAGTTTGACTGTTATGCGATCTCGGCCCGGAGCGGTACCTCTGCGCATCTTAGCTAAAGCCGCCCTCTGGTCATGCAACGTAAAAGATGCATCAATATCTGGATTAGGCTTGCCCGTGTACTCGTACTCGGGCCCAATGGGGTCCTCTATGCGACAGAGATAACGGTCACACAGGGTGTCCGCCAGTTGAGCAACGTAGGTCCCGGCGCCGTTCTCATCCAGTGGCAAGACGGTGAGTTATTGCCTATGCGAGCCGGTCGTTGTCACGTGCAGAGTCCAACTACTCCGCCAGGGAGAAGGAATGCCTGGCTGTAGTATGGGCAGTTACTAAGTTTCGCCCGTACTTGTACGGCCGCACTTTCAAAGTAACAAGCGACCACCACTCGCTTTGTTGGCTGAGCAACATGAAGGACCCATCAGGACGTTTATCACGCTGCAGCTTACGACTGCAAGAGTATGACATGACGGTGATTTATAAATCCGGAAAGCAGCATCTAGACGCGGATTGCCTCTCTCGAGCCACAATTGATCCACCAAGCATAGACGATGACGAATGTACACGATTTTTAGGCGTTGTTGACGCGGCCACCATCGCCCAGCAACAGCAAGACGACGAAGCACTCAGCGCGCTGATTAAATTCTTGGAAGGGCTTAGTTCTAATGTGCCAAATGTTTTCAAAGGGCCTTTCGTCGCTCTCCCTACGTAACGGCATCCTTTTCGGAAGGACTTTTCTTCCACAGGAAAGAGCTACCTTCTGGTTATCCCCAAAATCCTTCAAAAAGAAATATTGCCACGGTGACGACGAAATATTGCCACGACGAACCCAACTCAGTGCACCGCGGCTACACTAGAACGTTGGTACGAATACGACAAAAATACTACTGGCAAAACCTCGCAGCGGATGTCAAACACTACGTAAGGACTTGTATTGACTGCCAGCGACGCAAAGTACCACCGACTAAACCCGCCGGCCTGCTGCATCCGGTCACCGTGCCAGACACACCATTTGCTCAAGTTGGTATGGACCTTCTAGGCCCATTTCCACTTTCTTACAGTGGCAATAGATGGGTAATAGTCGCAATAGACTACCTCATCCGATAGGCAGAAACTAAGGCAATCCCGCGTGGCACTGCTGCTATAGCGCCAGAGTTTTTTGTTGACGCACGAGCTTCCGGTAGATGACATCTTAAATGTTTTTAATGAGCATGGTAGAGGATTATCCTTTACGCATGAGACTTCTGCTGACAATCAGCTGCAGTTTTTAGATATTAATTTGACGTTCTCTGCGGGACATGTGTGCTGGCAGTACCAGCCCAGAGAAAAGAAAGGTTTGCTTCCGTTCGAATCCGCCCAGTCAAAAGTGGTGAAACGTGCTATTGCGACGATGTGCCTTGCATCTTCTCTCAAAAAGTCGTGTGATCACAAGATGCATGACAGCTTTTTTGCGCAGATTGGCAGACTTGCGGAGGCTGGGTACCCTCGCTCTGTTGTTGGTGCAGTTGCTGAGTCCCTGTTGCAAAAGCTTAAGGGCGCAACGAAAGCAGCAGTAGCCGACAGTGCGCAGCGTTTGACGCGGCCCGAGGTTATGCCTTATGTGCACCGAGTGTCGCACTCCCTCAAGAAAGTCGCAGGGAAGTATGGGGTTCCGATGGTTTTTTCGGCCCCAAGAAAGCTGTCTGTTCTTTGTTCCCGCATTAGTGGGAAGGAAACAGCACCCTGCGAAAAAAAGCATGAAAGGCCCTCCGGCAAATGCGCAGTCGGAGTGGTATACGAAATTCCACTTAGGTGCGGAAAGGTCTACCTAGGCCAAACGGGACGCTGCATCAATGATAGAGCGAGGGAACATCGGCAAGATATAAAGAGAAAAGAAAGAACTAATTTAGCTGAGCACTGTAATACATGCACGTGTGATCCTCGATTCAGAAAGATTAAGATTAAAGGCAGAAGTGCAAATTTGAATGCACGTTTGGTACTTGAGGCGTTCCTTATACGGCAGAAGGGAACCGATTGTGTCAGCGATACTTCTATCAACCTGTATGCTGGAGAGAGGGGCTTTCTGGCCGCGCATGTGTAATTCTGGTGGTTTTTCTTGGCGCGTGTACACGTGGTCTTGTTGTGACTTTTCTATTTATTCAGTGGCTCTGATCAAGAATAAAGCAGTGTGAGTTTGCGCTTGTCCCTGTACCCCACTTTGTGATTGTCTTTCTTCGCGCAACCTTTTTGTTTCGAATATGTCATACACACTAGGCCAAGAACGTGTTTTACTACAGAAAATCATGCACGGAAACGCCATTCTATTGCGGTTTCATTGATTCGACGAGGGTGACGCTTCCCCTTCACTGCGGCTAGGGTTTAACTACGCCCGCACGATGTCAGGGTATCCCGCTACCCCTTGGCAGTGGCCGCGTAATATGTCCGCTGGATAAGTAGTTTCCGGCTGTGAGCCACCCCTGTATAGATGTACGGCAACGCGGGCGGAACTGCATGCAACAGCGAAGTTCCCTTCGTCCCATATGATCCCGCCGCCAAGGCTCCCTCCAAACTAAAACACTGTCAACGCGTGCTTTACTATATCGCTTCTCCCCGCATTGGTTCTGAGAACGCGGTTACGGCCATGCTTGTCCATACTTGTAACACACTCTGTGCGTCAATCTCTTAAAGGTATTTTAGTTGAACTGAACGGGCCCGGCCTTAATTTCGTGTCAACAGCCCTATGCCTTCGGCAAAGGCAGAAACGAAAGGCATTTCGAAAGAATGTACGCACGTGCTAACGCGCACGCCTGCTGAACTTGCTTACATGTGTGCGTGCGTGTTTGTAGTGCGTGTTTGTAGTGCTAACACCGCTCTAACCCGGACCTGGTTAATTATGTTCGGTGATGCCCAGTTTGTTTTTAATAAAAAACTATAGTTTCATTGCTATCATTAGTAGGCGACCAAAGGTTAGGTACACACGAATCACCAAACATTTTAACGCACCACACCCCGTCTACTTTACTGTTCAGCCTCATGTGCTGTATACCAATGTCCGGTCAATTATGCTTGTGATCTGTGGGTCATTTTTGGTTGGCGTCCCGTCAAATTATGCATTTGAGGCTATTTCTATTTTCTTATTTATTTCCTGTACCACAACAGCATTTCGCTCTTGCCTTAATGTCGGTGTGCTCACGAAATGAACAGCCAAATAATGTTTATTCTTAATGCCACGATAAGAAGAAAACAACCCCGCGTTGTTTACTTCGGCAGTAAACGTACTAGATAGCAATATCTTAATGAGCAAACAGACAATGAAGCCTAGGAAAGCATAGGGGAAGTTATTGTGGTATTGTAATTTGGAGAAAAGCCCCGCCACGGTGGTCTAGTGGTCATGGCACTCGGCTGCAGATCCGAAGGTCGCGGGATCGAATCCCGGCCGCGGCGGCTGCATTTCGATGGAGGCGAAATGTTGAGGCCCGTGTGCTGTGCGATGTCAGTGCACGTTAAAGAACCCCAGGTGGTCGAAATTTCCGGAGACCTCCACTACGGCGTCTCTCATAATCAGAGCTGGTTTTGGGACGTTAAACCCCACAAATCATTAATTTGGAGAAAGTAGAACGGAATTAAGGTGGACGGAAAGACAAACCTGCCTTCGGTAGGAACCGAACCCACGACCTTCGGATGTCGCGTCCGATGCTCTACCAACTGAGCTACGAAGGCGGTTGTCCCCCCGTCCACTTTATTGTGTATTTATGTACGTATTATTAGGCAGCGCCGCTCGTGGCCAAGGCGGTGTGTGTGGGACACACTTTCTTGCCAGGAGGCGTCACGTAGAACGTGAACTTAGATGAGATGGCTGCTGCCCAATAAGCCCTCGCATGCTACCTAAGGCACCAAGTCTGCCGCAACGACGCCCAAGCTATGAAATAACGAAAGGGAAGGGGTCAAGGGCTCGTTCTTTATTTGTTAGAAACAACTTAATGAGCAAACAGACAATGAAGTCCCCTATGCTTTCCTAGGCTTCATTGTCTGTTTGCTCATTAAGTTGTTTCTAACAAATAAAGAACGAGCCCTTGACCCCTTCCCTTTCGTTATTAGATAGCAATATAAAATTCCTCGCATCTACAGACATTCAAAGCTGCCATAATTAAGAGCAAAAGTAGAATATATCACAAATACTTTAAAGTGAGGACAACAATGTAAGAGGAATATATAGAGAACTGTCAATCAGTTTAGGAAAATGTTATAAGGGCTTCCAAAATTTTGAGCATTGTCGTTTACGATCGGGAATGCCAACAACATCCGCGAATCTTGTTCAAATATTTACGCGCAATGCCTGTATATACTATCCTATATCAAAAGGTCTATTACTAGCTTTTAGTGTCAGATGTACCACTGTTACATGCATTGGCGGATGCGAGTAACTACCTATTTGCACTTTGAAAGCGCAGTAGAAGCGCATAGGAACTCAAGTGGAAAATTCCATGTGTGTCGCACTTGTAACAGACTAGCGCCAAAGTTGCAGTGGTGTTGTCCATGGTATCTTCGCTGCCCCTTAATTACATTTGCCTGGGGGCGTTTCTCTATTTTCCTGTTTCGAGATAATATGCGGCCGGTGACGTTGAAATTCGTGAAACATACATAGGTCGATGCGAGATTTAATATGTTCACTTTATTTTTCCTCCTGATCAATTTTCACTTTTACAAAACAAATGTCACGTTAATGTAATGACACGTTCCAAATTTCTAAATGTAACTGGAACGCGTTCCTTTTCTATTAAAGGAACTTGTAACGGGAACTCGTTCCAAAATTGTGAAGGAACGAAGAACGTGTTTTGGTTCTTGTGTTGGAGGAACGTGTACAACACTGGTCGTCCGTCCTCGCCTTCAACTATGTAGGAACGCGGGCTGTCACCTCTCTGGATGATTGTAGGGGGCGTCCACGTTCCCGATGTCACGTTGTACGCGGTGACTCTGGCACCAAGTGGTAGATCAGGTAGAGGCTTTGAACCCCTGTTGTAAAATGTACGTTGCTTGCGACGGATGTCTAGCGGCCTCTGCTGGACGTCCTTCGATTGCACCGTCCGAGGCTTTCAGGTGAGTAGCCGGAACCGGTAGAAGGGTCCTGGTCAACTGTCCCATGAGCCGCTGTGAAGGACACTTTCAACACTTGTCACGCAGAGAGTTCCGCCACTCTAGCAAGGCGTTACGAAAGCCCACAGAGCCAAAGTGATACTTTAGTAGTTTTTTACCCCCCGAACTGCTCGCTCGGCCATGCCGTTAGAGCGGGGATGGTACGGACTTGATCGAACATGGTTTAACCGAATCTTTCTGATGAAGTCGTCAAACTGTTGGCGGCTGAACGGCGGTCCATTGTCTGTGTTCAGTCGGCTTGGGAAACCATGAGTAGCAAAGACACCCGCGAAGGTGGAAACCACTCTGCTCGCTGATGAAGACTGCGCAGCCCTGATTTTAAAGAAAAATGAGTAAAAGTCAACAACGACCAAGTACTCCTTTCCGTTATGGTAGCAAAGGTCTGCTCCAACGACTTCCCGTGGTAGACTTGACGCTTCATGGCTGTGCAATGGCATTCTGGCATTTCTAGGCTTATGCTGCTCGCACAATGGACAGCGTCGCGCTGTTTCCTCTGTATCACTATTCATGCCTGGCCAATACAGACACGAAACGAGCGTGTGCTTTCATTTTTTCAACAGACCGGAAAGGATGTCACTACGCATCTTCGGAGGGATAACGAGCCTGTTGCTGCGTAGCGCCGTACCATTTCCTGTGTGTAGTTTGTCAGAATAGTTGCAGTAGATGCGCAACTCCGGAATGACGTTATCCTTGCTATCAGGCCAGCTTGTGCTTGCGTACTCACGAAGTTGTCGCATGATCGGATCTTTCTCAGTTTCTTGCAAAACATTGTTAAGGCGTTTATCAGAAACTGGAAGATAAGCATTAAGTTGACAGGGAAATGTACATCGTATTCACTCAAAATTGTTGGACTTGGGAAGCGGCGTAATGCATCGGCAATAAAAGCATTTTTCCCGGCGTATATTTCAAGTTGTTTGTGCTCAGATTCCACTGTGAACTCAGCCTGCTCGAACAAGTATTCCTGAAACTTTTCACAACCATGTGTAATTGCTAGCATTTCTTTTTCGATGTGCGCGTATCTCTGTACTGTGTTCGAGAGAGCGCGCGACGAGTATGCTAGTGGGTGACCGTTTTGCATTAACACTGCACTGATACCGTTCTGGCAGGCGTGTGGGGACAGCCTGTTTGGCATGTTCTGGTATTACGCGAGGACGGGGGCTTTTGCTAAAGCTTCACGAACAGCTTCGAAGCCAGCCTAGCGTCGGTCTTCCCAGACCCATGCTGCGTCCTTTTCCGGAGTTCGCGGAGTGGAGCTGTGGTTTCAGACATGTGCGGAATGAAGCGGCAGACAAAGGTGGCCATACCTAGGAACATTTGTAGCTCCTTCTTGTTGCCTGGAGGCGTAACTTGAAGTATATCGGCGGGCCGCTCCTGATCAAGGCACAATCTCCTGCACGAGTCAAGACATGCCCGAGGTATTGACATACTTGTGTAAAAAAGGACGCTTTAGGCGGTTCAGCTTCAAGTTGTACTCCCGGCATCGTTTTAGCATGTTGGCAAGGTTGTGGTCGTGCTCTTCCTTTGATCTGCCCCACACAAGAATATCGTCCGTCACTACAGCAGTGCCCTCGAGGCCTTCCATTACTCTGCACATTGCTCGCTAGAAAATTTCTGGCCCTGATGCTATTCCGAACGGCATACGCAGAAATCCATACCGGCCAAAGGGGGCGCTCATTGCACAAAGTTTAGAGCTTTCTTTGTGGAGCTTAATCTGCCAAGAGTCCTACGCAGCTTCCAGTGTTGAAAAGTACTGGGCTGCGGCTAGAGAAGGTGTAATGTCTTCTGAGGTTGGCACAGGGTAGTGTTCCCTTAGAAGCGCTCTGTTAAGTTGAGTAGGGTCGAGACAAATGCGTACCTTCTCATTTTTTGTCACCACGACCATGTAACTCGCCCATTCTCTTGGGTCTGGCATTTTCTGTATCACTTGCTCGGCTTCCATGCGGTCTAGTTCCCCCTTAGCCTTATCTTTAAGCGCTAGTGGAATTCTCCTTGCCGGTCTAAAGACTACTTGGGAACCAGGTTTGAGCTTCATATGGTATACGATACCTTTCAAACTGCCGAGACCATTGAAAACATCGACAAAATGTTTCGCAGTTTCATAGAGCTCTTGTGGCTCCACTGAGGCTAGTCTGAGTAGCAGACCCAGTTGTTCGGCAAATGATCCGCTTAATGTTAGTGGAACATCCTCTTCGACAACAAAAAATCTGTTTCAAAGGAAGCATCAGTTCCGCTAACGTAAAGGCGGATGCGCCCTGTAGCTGCATTTTGGTGACGAAAAAAGTTGTTTAGTTTGACGTCACAGCGCTCATCTTTTAAAGACGGTAGTCCTTCTTGGGATACTTCAACGAAGTTTTGGTCTGTGTGTGTGTGTGTGTGTGTCTGTCCTGCTTTTCGATTCAGTAGAATGGCGAAAGTTTAACCCCTTCCTCAACGACCACCCATCTTGAACTGGTGGCTGCGTTCATACTTGTGAACACAGTCGACCAAAAAGTAAATATTACGCATATCTGAGGCGCAGCATCAATACGTAAGTATTAGATGGTGTCGTCCTTTAGTAGAAAATACATAGATGCGTAATTCTAAAGACCCTAGTGCTTCTTAGGATGAGCTAAAAATGCGACGCGTATCAACGAAAAAGCGGACGTTTCCTACGCTTCGGTAAAACGACATGGTGCTGCCACCTACCAGTAGCTCTGCGTACTACGCAAGCTTCTTGCGTTTCCCGATATCATGGCCACATGGCGTCCATATCTCACGCAGCGCTGCCTCCATTTCATCAATGCCAGCCACATGCGGCCGATTCAACATAGACGGGGCGCTGTCTGAGGCAAGGCTAAACATAAATGGCCGTTTGATGATATAGAACACACCCTACAAGACATGCCCAGACAAGGCAGGGAAAAGACCGACGAGCAGATTGCAGCGGAGAAACGTCGGCGTGCCGATGCCCGTCGTCTCAAGCGTGCCCACGAAACGTCAGAGCAACGAGCCCAGCGGCTAGCGAAAGATCGTGAATCGAGGCGCGCCCGGAGGCAACAGGAAACAGACGAGGTACGCGATGCGCGAATTGTCACTGACCGAGAGGCTAAGCGAGCGTACCCGGCCGCTGAACCACAGATGAACCGGGACTCATGTAGTACGGCGGGTAAAAGATTATCGTCTTTCGACGACATTTGCAGCGAAGCACGGAGATACGCGGCCAATTTTTTACAGCGTAAGCTGTTATGAGATCACAACAACGGCGCCGTAGCTGTCCGCCGCCGCCGCCGCCTGTGTCCGCCCGTGTCCGTAACCAATATCGCACCTCGTGAAGAGCAGGACAACTGCTGCCATCTATTGGCGCTGATTTCCTCCGCATAGCCTTCGAAATGTGTTTTTACGAAGCGCTGCCTCGTGAAGTAGTTTTGTCGTATCGTTCCATGCGTCACGCGACAGGCGACGTGCGCAGCCCGACAGCAACCTGACATGGCTCTTCGATATACCTGATGGCGCCTCATCGGAAGATGCGGACCGCTGCTGAAGAAGTGAATCGCAGAGTTCCGCGCGCGGCTGCAGCAGGGCAACGTCGGGCACAGCAGACCGCTGTGCAGAGAGAAGCCCAAGGCGCAGAGTTATGGCGCAGGGGATACCCACCACCTGTACTTGCAGTAGTTTCCCCAAGCGTTTACAATGGCCTCTAGGAAGGTCGCTCCTTCAGCTTACGCTGTGAATGTCCTGCGATTCCGCGCAGGCCTGGCTCTTTTTTGTTTGTCAGCTGTTGAAGCTTGCTTCGAGCTGTCACCGAGCAATTTGCGCCTGTGTCGAGCTTACAGAGGACGGGATTTTTTTCTATCTTTATTGTAGCCGGCCAGCGCTCATCTTTGTCGCGCCTTGTTAACGCATCAATCCAAAAGTTTTCCTCTTGCGCGTCTACTGCTGCGACTTTCTATTTGACTTTGTGGGGCCTTTCGCTTTTAGTTCAGCACGCTACAGCGAAATGATTTCTCTTGCCAACCTTCTTACAGGTGCGTCCTTTTGACGGGCAATTACTAGCCTCATGGTTTCTGGTGCACTTTCCACAGCGCCGCAGTTCTGCAACTGCGCAAATTTTCTCATGGCTTTTGTTGCCTGCTTGTATCTGCTCGCACTGTTCTTTCCCTTGTTCGCGGGCGCGGCAAATTTCTACCGTCTTGGCAAAGGAAGCGTTCTCTGAAATGAGCTTTTCTTGAAGCTTTTTATTCTTTATACCAAGAATAATCTTGCTCCTTAGCATGCGCTCTTCCATCTCAGCAGTCTCGCAACTCTTCGCCAAAATTCGGAGATCGGTTAGCCACTCATTAAAGCTTTGTCCTTCCTTCTGGTCACGCGAGCCGAAACGGAATTCAGATAAGCAAGATTCAACGACGGCTTGTAAAAGGCTTCGAATTTCTGTTTAAGGACTTCTATATGCGACTTCTCTTCTCCCTCATCGAAGATGTTGTAAGTCCTGCGCGCGTCCTCTCCTATGACCATAAGAAAAGTAACGAAAGGGAAGGGGTCAAGAGCTCGTTCTTTATTTGTTAGAAACAACTTAATGAGCACACAGACAATGAAGCTTAGGAAAGCATAGGGGAAGTTACTTGTGGTATTGTAATTATGGAGAAAGCAGAAAGGAATTAAAGTGGACGAAAAGACAAACCTTGCCTTCGGTGGGACCCGAACCCACGACCTTCGGATGTCGCGTCCGATGCTCTACCAACTGAGCTACGAAGGCGGCCGTCCCCCCGTCCACTTTATTGTGTATTTATGTACGTATTATCCTGGGAGTGTTAGCAGCGCCACTCATGGCCAAGGCGGCGTGCGTGGAACGCACTTTCTTGCCAGGAGGCGTCACGTAGAACGTGAACTTAGATGAGATGGCTGCTGCCCAATAAGCCCTCGCATGCTACCTAAGGCACCAAGTCTGCCGCAACGAGGCCCAAGCTATGAAATAACGAAAGGGAAGGGGTCAAGGGCTCGTTCTTTATTTGTTAGAAACAACTTAATGAGCACACAGACAATGAAGCCTAGGGAAGCATAGGGGAAGTTACTTGTGGTATTGTAATTATGGAGAAAGTAGAAAGGAATTAAAGTGGACGAAAAGACAAACCTTGCCTTCGGTGGGACCCGAACCCAAGTAGCAGCTTGTACCTCTTTTGGCTGTTGACTGAGGTAGGTGGCCGTGTCGTAGAGGTCGAATTCCGGCCTCCATGTTCTCCACCTCTGCCAAACATCGCCTCTGGTGTCTAAAGCCCTTGGGTGTGGCAGTAGCGTGGTGACGGGGCGCTTTGCTGGTGGGGAGGCGCTGGTTCCGTGCTTGGCATGTCGGCAGCCCGTTGATGCTGAAAACGGTCCCGGATGGCCTGCTATCCGCTTGCTTCACTGCTGCCGGTCATGATTATCACTGCCACCATGTAGCACGCTAGAGTCGGGTGCGGAAAAAAACGTTTTATTCAGGAGAGCCGTTGATTATATAGCCCCGTGCAAGGGGGCGTACATTGCCGCACTTGAGCGTGTACATTGCTTTGCACAACGTCGTCGGTACGTCACAGATCGTAGAGAAACGCCTTCGGGGTGAACTGCACATGTCTACGCTAAAAACGTACGTAGATGCTGATATGGTAGCTAGTGGTCTCCGTATTGTCGTAAGACCTGCCGGAGAAAACATGTCGCTTTCTCAGGTTGTCGCGAGGAATGAGGCACTCTCAAACGCTTGTTTTGCTTCGGTCCGCACTGTCATTGCCCATTAAGAAACACTGCTAAAATCGATTTGTAGTCAAGAAATCCAATTCATTTCTTATCATAAACTCGCTCCCCATGCATCTCCACTGTTCGCCGAGTACAAGTAATAGAAATAACCGGGAGTGCATACCACTAAACGGAAGGCGCTTTTGAGAGACAATGTGATTGTGCCTCCCAAAACACCTGCCGCCGCTACTTCGCCACACTCAAGCAGTTCGGCTTCGCCTGATGATCCGTTAGAGTCAGGTAATGTAGTAAACGTCTCTCCCTACAACCTTTCCAAAGGTGAAATCTCACTCTTGTCGAGAGGACTCAACTTTTGCCTGGCAACGGCAGGTTAGAGTGAACTTAACCTTATTATGGACGCGGATAATTTTTGCAGAAACTTAAGATTATGAGATTTTTTTCTTTACAAGCGTCCTACTAATCCCACCACTTCTATTCTTCTATCTCACAAGCACTGGATCTGTATGTCGACGTGTATGTCACCGCCATTGAACAAGATGTACTAGAGATTTACCGAGAAAGGGTTACGATGCAACTGTTGAAAGCACGTGAAGGCGGTATAATTAAGCCAGCGGATAAAGGCGGAGCAGTGGTGTTATTAAACGAAGTAGATGATGAGAGCGAAGCCGCTAGAAAGCCTTGTGATACCACTTTTTACAGGCACCATGACGAAGACCCCACCATAAATATAAATCTATCATCTTATAGATAAGAACTACCCTTATTGAAGAGCAAAAAATCCCAATTCCACTTTGCACTCCCTAGTTCTCCTAAGCCATAAGGCAGAAAACCCCGGGCGACCTATTGTTTCGGGAATAGGCACGGTTAAAGAACTAATCGCTCAGACAGAGTGATTAAGGATGTTGCGGCTTCTTTCCCATGCTATATCAATGACACTAACCACTTCTTGTCCGACATTGTTGACTTTTCTTCTAGCCTCTGGCTCGCTTCTGGTCACTTTAGACGTGGTGTCCTTGTACACCAATATCCCGCATGCAGGTGGAATACGGGCACCACTTCAATATTACAATTTTCTCTCTGTGAAACAGTAAATGACACTTCCACTTCGACGGCCCTTTTAAAAATCGTTTTAGAATTCAACGACTTCGCATTCAAGGACGTACGGATCAATGGGCACTCCCAGAGGCCCTAATTATGCAAATATCCTCGTGGGCATACTCGAAAACGAATTCTTGACAAGCCGTTCACTTAAGCCCTGTACTACAAACGGTTCATAGATGATAGCTTCATGAATGGCAGCACGGCGAGCCCCTTCTTTTATCGTTTCTTCAATATTTGAACAGTGCCGATCAGTCCATTTTAAATGCGGAGCATTTCTTAGTCGCACAATGTCGCGCTGCGGCGTCGGCGGCGCCGGCGCCGTCCACACCCCCACTGCGCATGCTCGGCTCGTCTCTTGCCGGCCCAGGAAGACACCCGCAAAACTGTCGCTCCAGGCGGGCGTTCAGCAAGCCGAGCATGCGCAGTGGGGGTGCGGACCTCTTCCCCGTACTCCTCTCACTCGAACGCGGGTGGTGTGTATATAAGCGGCGGAGCGCGCGTTTGGAATTCAGTCAAGGGCGTCTTTACTTGGCTTTCGCTTGACTTGACTCTTTGCTCAAGAATAATACAGACGAAATAACAATTAAGCACTCCCAAACCATACCCAATTACGTCACATTCACGCGATACCCCCACCACTCTGCGACGCATTTACTCGAGTTCCCCCCGTGGGAAGATGAGGGCGTAATTTTTTATTTCTCCATACACACTCCGATCAAACTATTAACGTTTTAGGCGTAACGTTGCCGATGTGCGATGACCAACCAGCAACAAAAATTCATAGAAAGCCTTATGATAAGCAGCAGTACCTTCATTTGAATTGACGTCATGTTAAGCACTGTAAAACAAGTATACCCTATAATCCGGCCCTCCGATTCAAGAGAATCTGCTCTCAGCCAGCTGATTTCCTTTCTAATCGTGTGCAGTTTCGAAGCGCTCTAGTTAAACACAAATATCTGCCCATGATAATTGACGACGCCATCAAGCGGGCGAGTAGCCATGACCGTAAATCACTCTTACGCGCCAACAGGAAAGGCCCACACACTAAACAAAAATAACCAGGAACGGGAGTAAACAGCTTGTCCTCTAGCGCACTACCTTTTCTGGGTTTTTTTTACTACGTAACAGTCAAGGTAAAAATTTACTCTCCCGCTAACCGAGTTTTTGAACGTAGAAACGGTAGTAATTATTTACCCCCCTGGAGGCTTTCAGCGAGTATATGCGGAGTAATTTTTTACTGCCTAAACAATGTTTTCTCGGCTTTCTTTAAGAGTTATTTTTAAAGCTCATTCGAGGTTTACTGTGGCTGGGTAAACGCTAGGCTTACGCAAAATGCAGACATCACTCAATTTATTGAGCAGTAAACGAGGACTCACCCTTCGAACTTATAACATAGGAAGCACGTTTTCACTTGTTGAGAGCGCAACACAGGCACAAGCGCGGGAGCAGAGATACTTGAAAGTGCGTTTTCACTTCGCCGCCGTCAACCAAGACCGGCGCTATGACAGCCAGCATCGCTCGAACTCAGCACAAAACCACGCCGCACTGGTAACACTCGGGGCAGTTCGCCGTGTCGTTGTCGTACTGGTTGACGATGCGGTCAGTGAGGAACGTTTGCGTCCTTAGTTTCCGTGCTTTCCCAGAACTCGGCGGTGCCTTCGAAACGACGGTCACTAGGCATAGCTGCCGGAAATGTCACGGTATCACGTTGTGGTTGACGGACGCCGGCGTACGCGCCGATACGCGTACGCGCTGATCACACTCACGCCGTTCACACTCACGCCCCAAGACGTCGCGTCCCCTCTTCCGCGACCGACGCTTTTGACGAACAGTTGCTTGCAAACGCGTACCATGTGGCTAGGCCTAAATAGTCATTCGAGGGCTAGCACGGCCTCCACCCCTGCGCCACGGCAGTTTGGAGTTTTTTACCACGTGACGTGGTACGTAGTTTTTGATCACGTGGCTTTAAACTCTAGACTGGGGTTTTTTTATCACGTGACACAAAACCCCCTACGTAGTAAAATAGGGCAATAATGTCCTTTTACTACTTTTCTAACAGGTGGTAGTAAAACTATGTCATATGCTCATTTTACCTCAACGAGACGTAGTAATCTTGAAAACAAGGGAGTTTTTAAGGCTCATGAGCCGCAAAAACCCAAATATCGGGCAAGTTTTGCTTACAGTGCAGCTGCCTCGCACAGCAACCTGGTTCTGACTCATTCAGCCCGCGCCTGCACAGAAAATAAATGCCATTCTGGAGGAACACAGCGAACACAGCGAACGACTGAAATAAATTTTTAGAGAACTACCGCGTGTTACGTGCATATGCGCTCAAAATCTGCGTGACCTCCTCCCACCATCAAACAACAATCGTAAGAAACCTACACGCTGCCCCGCGTGCAACAAACCACGTTGCAATGTATGCCACCATATGACTACTTCCTTAGTCGCGAAAATCACCGGATCTAACTTAAGCTTAAAGATAAGTCTTAAAGAGATTTCCTCGAATGCTCTCTCTGTAATGTGCAGTGTATTGGCGAGACGGCCACACAATTTACGTATCGATTTAACAACCATACGTCTCGTACATCTACATTCGCTAACCTTCCAATATCGAAGCAGGTCAACGTTCCACTCAATCATTTGATAACATCAAAACAACATCCTCGGAATCTGGCTTTCGAACGCACTATGACAGGAAAGCTCGCGAATCATTCTTCACCTTCAGGGTTAATACAGCCGCATGCGATTTTAACGAGAGAGCGAGATAACTAAGCATGTTTCACCAGTGACCTCAATAAGCATGACACGAGAGCACACTCAACTTCTAGCAAATACAGTGGAGCCTATGCTTGGTGGTGTGCGTTGGAAGAGAAAATAAGAGGACGACGACGAGCACGCTTTGACTGTCGTGTGGCCCTCTGCTTGTCAATCTCAGTATATCTACTGTGCTTTCCCAGTTGATTTCTCAACGCAACAATATTGTTACGGATGTGACGATGGGTTTACTTACAACGCGCACAGTGAGAGCAAATGAGCAAGCACATGGACGGTCAGAAGCGGCCGATCGCTCAAAACCTCGCGCGCTATCTTCTTTGTCGTCCTTCACGCTCTTCCAGCGCTACGTTACATTTTTCTCCGGCGCAGGCGAAGCTCGCCGAGAGAGTCATAGAATGCATCGTCTATGGGCGCGCAACATCAGAATTTGCGACTAGCGGCAATAGCCGTGAGCTTGGCGACGACATAAGTCACATAACTCAAGCAGTTCACTATAACAAATTGACCTGAATATTTGGAGAGAAGCTTCTGGCATTTTTCGAAATGGTGTCCAGAGCCAAACAAAATCGCCTTGGGCGAAAGTAAGCGGACGACGTCTTGCGTCGTGATGGACCTGGGCGTGGACATTGGACGAAAGGGTTTTTGAGGAAAGGACGTTTGACGAAAGGGGATGGACATTTGACGAAAGGGCACTACACAAACTCTGTGCGACATTAATGTCTTCGTTAGTCGAGAATGAAACGTGGTATCGAGGAAGCTCTGGGGTTGACGAGCATACACTCTTAGCACGGTAACTTTTACTAAAGGGGCATATTGTCACATTTTTGTGTACCTATAATCTATAAGTTACCATGTAACCTATGTAAAATTAACTTTTAATATATGTATACAAACTCGCCCTTTACCATGCACGTTACATAAATAACCTTTAGCATCTGCTTACAATACTGGGCGTCTTCCTAAAGAATAGAGGTTACATAGTACTCTACACACGTATACTGTCTACATAAAGCGGCACGAAGGCGATATTATGCAGCCAATATGTCGCTTGCCGAGTGCGTGCCTCTTCTTTCTTTCGCTCTTCGTTCTGAGAGGCGTTCGCTCCCCACCTGCTCCCACCAAGCAGGTGTCGCCTAGCAACGTCAATGCGGCTCACTACTTTCTTTCGCCTTTCGTTCAGTGCGCGCCTCGTCTTTCTTTCGTGCTTCTTTCTGCAGCGTTACTACACAGCGCACGTTACGTGCGCTGACAACAGCGATACCGCCGCGCCGGCATCATGAGGTTAAAAATCCTTGTCGGCTTCTTTTGACTCAAGCAATACTGCAACACAGAAGTGTACACAAAAGCAGATTCTCTCAGGAAAATGTTTGACTAAGAAGCTACGCATTTCCCATAATTTTGCTTAAGAGCAATTTTAGCCTGTTTACCTATTTCTTTTTCATATTGGCCTAGCAAATTTGTGATGTAGTAAACTATGAAATATTGTTTGTTTACACTCTCTGCTCTTTAGCCAGCAAACGGTTAAAGCAAATGACAAATACAATTTCTAGTGCTTGCTCATACGTGCTCTAGTGCTTTTGATCATTTAACCTACTATGCATTTCAACATGCACTTTCCACAAGATTACATTTCACAACAATATGAAGGGCTGAGTAGGCTGTGCATGTGCCACAACACTCGGCTTTATGCGCTGACAATGCAAATAGATATTGACACTTCGCAGATAAAGTAAAGGCATTGAAATAAACATTTTATTTGAAATATAAATTAAAGCCCAATAATTTAAGCATGCCTTGATGCCATGCATGTACATTGAGGAAAACTTTGAGGAGTGGTATCACTTATACCAAGTCAAGTATGGCACTGTCTCTGAGCCATACATGAGCTTACAAACACTTTAAATACAGTCTGCATAAAATGTAAACAGCTATAACACAATGAAAAGCTTATGTATGTATTACAAGCAAAGTCAAATGAAAAGGACGGTTATGTTCAGCTGAACCTTGGGCACTTCAGGAAAAAGCTTTGCACATTCTGCATAGCTTTGCAGCTAACTACAAAGGCAGCCCTATATGACATACCAAACTCAATAGCCTAAAACACGCGTTTGTGACCATATATGCAACACTTAAACGAGAGGCACTGTGGATAGTTGTGCACCGGTTCAAATTGGTAATAAACATCACTTTTTGCCCCTAGCACATCGACAACCTTGTATCACTAAACAATCAATTGAGCAAACAAACAAACAAGTAAATAAATTCACCACTGCATAAAAAGCAATTTTTTATCCTATACTTGAACAAAAGAATGTAGAAAATGAGTATTGGGAGCAGATATGCATACATTTTTACCAGTACATAATCTGGACCTTCAGTAGCCCGAAAGTGGTACCACTTGCACCACTTCACATGTTCACTCAACCATACATGCACCACTAGATGAGCCAACACCTTATTTTCATGTGCATGTGCGTGTGTACACTGCGTTTACAAAACTAGATGGGAGTGGGAAAGTGAACAAGATAATACAAGCACTACAATAATTATTGCTTTAAGGCTACATGAAAACCTTTCCACATCCTCAGTAGCTTAACTAAGACTCTCCTAGCCTAGTTGGCACATGGTGCTGACAGAAAGAATGATGCCACAACAAGAAATTCCAATGTGAAGGACAGCACAAGGCCAAATTTCAGTTGATATATATGGGGAAAAAATTTTACATAGAGGGAAACTTCAGGCAGATGCTTCATTCACATTTAGTGGCCATATAACACTATGACTAGAAGGCACTTTTTATCAAGCAATGTCTAAAGACTGTTTCACTGCAACAAAGAGACAAGGACACCTCACTGACGCACTTTCCACCTTTCTTCTTTATGTACAAAGCCTCCATCAGTTTGCCGAGGAAGCTGGTTTCCAAAATACACTGCGAAGTACACCACCATTAAAGTTCCATCCTATGTAAATTTTTTTCCCCATAGATCATTTGAAAGTTCGTACACGTCTTGTCCTTCATTTTCTTGTTCTTCGCTGTGCCTTCAATGCACAGCAACGAACAAGAAAATGCTTTTTTCTGGCAGTACCAGCAGCTTAACACTATGGCTCTAAGGACACTTCCAGAGCAATATCCTGAATGAAAAGATTCTGAGTAAAACTTTTATATCATAAGCATTATCTAACAAAAGATTTCCTGATAGACGTATATATGAACAGTGCTTTTAAGTTAATAACAATAGGAAACATACAGTTTGACAAAAAGAAACTTGAAAAAGTTGTTGAGGCTCTACTTGAGTAAGAGAGTGTATAGAGACGTAGACACTACGTGTTTATGTCACCAGTTGAGGAAGTGCACACAAGCAAACACTCAATTCAAAGCAACAATTCGAGGTGTACATTCAAACAACTACAAATGCAGCATTTATGTTGAACATAGTACGGCACCAAAACTGTGCTTCAGTACTTGGAAAAAGCATTTCTTTAAAAAATGCTTAATCTTTTAAGTAATACACACCTCAAAGAAGCCTGACTAGTTCACGCTCGAAGCAATTGAAGATACATCTCTCTTGATTGTGGCCCCATTGCAGGAATACAATATTTAAAGGTGCCTTGAAATGTTAGTGTCCTTATTAATAACACTTGAACAAATAAATCCCACACAAAACCCAGCACAAGAATGTAATATGGGTGCTCAGCTGTATGCTGTCATGCAGCAAACATGTAATAATGCAAAAGAAAAAAATGGCTACTGACTTCCCATCAGACAACCTTTTTCTTCATAAGAGCAAAGAGAGACTTCAATCTGTTGTTTATCAGCCCTCTAGGCACGAAATTGTTGGGAAGCACTACTTTCAGCAGCAGTGCAAGGCACGGTGCAAATGCTTATGGATAATCCAAGTTTTGGATGTAAGAGGTCAACAAACAAAAAAACAAAGCTTTCTCCACTTTACCGCTTGATACCCAGATTATTTCTTCTTTGCAACCAGCATAGATGCATGCATGCTCGCTGCATGTGTAGATGTGAGAAGCTGCAATCTTGACACCACAAGTGGGTAGTGGAACCTATGAAAAAAAAGTTGGAGTTTATATTAGCTATAACATATCAAATATTTCATATGTTCAGCACAGTGTAAACTGACAGCATGAGAGCATTCATTTAAAAAATGCGGGAAGGTTGAACTAGCGGTGCAAGGCTGGACAAAAAGCAGAGCTTGTCGCCAACCTAGCTTATGGCTTCTACAAGCTCAACTAAGTGGCTTGTCACGTAACTAGATGCTGCATGGTTTCAGTGGGAACATGTCTTGTTAGAAGCTGTGATATCATTACGTGATTTTGAATCACGTGTCTATGTTCTAACTGGCTTGGCAGGAACATGCCATATGATCACCCAAAATCACGTAAAGCAATGCCACGTGACATGTCGCCGACAAAACGAAGTAAGGCCATGTCACGTAACATGTCGCGCCAACGTCACCTAACACAATGGTAGGTGACGTTTCTGCAGAAATAAAGCAATGCAATGTCACGTGACTTGTTTCCCCAAATGACGTGACGCAATGTCACGTGACATGTTCCTCCAAAATAACGTAACAATGCCACGTGTCATGTTCTTGCCCAAATCACGTAACGCAAGGTCACGTGACATTTTCCCGTCAAAATAATGTAACGAAATGCCGCGTTACATGATTCCGCCAAGATCACGTTACGCTATGTCACGCCTGACAAACTACGGCTAGCTTATCTGAGCAGCTTCTGTGCAAATAACGTCGCATCCACTTCTCCACCCCCCCCCCCCCCTACCTCCATGCACACACTTATAAGCCAACCAAATTCGTATTATCCACCCTCCCCTTCCCACCGATCCCCACGATACTTACAAGCCAACCAATAACTTCGTATGCAGCCCGCGCCGCCGGCCTCCCCTTCCGCCCCCCTAACTAATACCGGAATCTGGTTAAACCCGCGGTTTACTCATATAAGTATGATTTCACTTATAAATATACGTGGAGCGACGCATACGCACGAGCAGGCTTCGTGTAGCATTCACTCGTCAGCTGTGTGCACTCACGATCACCTCCCAATTAATTGTAAATCACAATAAAGGTAGGTTTCTAACGAGGCTGTGGAGTTGTGAAATTGAACGTGGTCATTTGGGGTCCTCTCTTTCCTCCTTTTCAAGGTTTACCTCCTTACAGTTATCGCCGCATTGGTTAGTGAAAAAAAAAAAAAAACACATGTTCAGTTTTGCATTTCAGCGCACCCAAAAATTTCGGCAACCTCTGCGTCTTGCAAGGCCGGTAATTAAGACGCATGTGCGACTACGTTAGAAAGGGAAGAAGGGGTCAGGCCGACTGACGACGCTCACCGGCACTAGCGATAACGCCATCGACGAAAAAACAGCAGGGATTCACAAGTGTGAGCGCCTTGCAAGGAGTTGTTTGCCGTTTTTGTACGTATATATACACGCACGAACATACAAACCTCGCTCTTTCACACACACACACACACGCACACATACACTTTTTAATAAAATACTGGCTGCGCCCCTACCAGTAGTAAATCCCGCTTCACAATGCATCCCTTGGCATGAATGCGTTTCAGTCATCCCTGTGACCGTGACGACCGCAGGGCTGTCGCGCTGAGATCCCTCTACATCGCGCCAGGGCCCAGAATCTGAAAAAAAAAAATGAATACGAGCACCACATCAGGCTCAAACGCCTCTGCCTGCACCGCCTAATATGTACCCTTGGAGCAGCCAGACTGGGAATCTTGTGCCGGCGTAAAGCTCAATGTTTCTTCTGTCGACACAAGTGCTGGATTGCGCGCTCTCTGCAGAAAAAAAAAATAGAAGAGGTATAAAATAAAGGAGGCTTTTATAGGCTAGAACGGTAAGTTCATGGCTAACGCTCCGCGTTATACTGACCATGCGGCGCCGAAGATAGATCACTTGAACGAGCTTCCTGATCTGCATTCGACACTGCAAAAGCCACAAACAGAACCTAGCATAGTGGTTTACGCAGTAACCACGGCTGCATCCGTTTCTTTTTTTCTGAAATAAAACGTAACAGAATACCAACATTACTATTTGCAATGCAGTAATAACGCTGCTGAAAACAATGTTAACCAAGGCATCGTGTAGTAAGATTGGCATAAAATCCGCAATAAGCCCTCGAAAATTGAAATGTTCTCAATTTAATATCCAGGCAGCCAACACAAGACGTAAGACAAAGGGCGACGTTTTCTTTTTCCATTTCGCTTGAACTTGCGTAATGTAACAACAATTGGCCCGGTCATATGTACTAGTGTAAGAGCTCCTAGGACATATGAGAATTGTCTCACGTGCTCGCACAAAATGAAAACATACTGCTTAGCACGAATACTAAACGAAAAACGCAAAATATCAGATACCAACACGAACTTTTTCAAAAACTCGCGAGCTTAGCGTTGCAAGCATGCACTGTCAGGTATTCAACAATGTATATACTTCATGCGCTTTACCACAAGAATAAATATAGCACGTTTTACTTACCAAGTTTGCATATCCTGCCGTGTGCATCCTGCCGTGTGCAAGTAATCCTTTGACCTTCCTGCTCGGTTGAATGGTCGTCAAGGGGTTGCCCCTTCGGAAGAAATGACCCCACCGTGGTAATGTGCGGAAGTGCTTTTGGGTACAATAGACCTGCCAAACGGTTCTCTTGAAGCCGCGGCTGGGTTGCGTGCCGCCGGGTAAACAGAGTGGCAATGTAGGCCTGCTGCAGAGTTCCGCTAACTGATCACGTGATTAGTGGATGATATCTTTCGGTGAAGCTCGGTGCAGCAAGCGGGTCGAAATGTCGATAAAATAAAAATCGGCAGTGAATTGTACGACTGGGATGAATCTAAAAAAACACTAGTACCGAGTAATCAACGCCGCGGTAACAGGCGAACAACGGGCCGTCAGCTTCGCTCAGGCGTGAGAACTACGGAATGAATTAAAGGCCTCAAAAATACTTTCCGATGTCTTAACCTAAATGCCCGAAGTATAATAAAGAAAACAGCTGACCTAGAAAGCATAATTGCCGCTCACAGCCCTCATGTAATAGTTATAACAGAAACGTGGCTGCATGGCGACATAAGTGACTCGGAAGTCGTACCGGGTGGATACCGTATCTACCTTAAGGGCCGTGACTCCCGCGGTGGCGGCGTTGCTATTTTGTACATGGACTCGTTGCGCGTTACAAGACTGCCAGATATTACCGACGTTGAATGCGTATTGGTGAAAGTTCACTTCGACGTTTTCCATTTGGTAATTGCCGGATTTTACCGCCCCCCGTACAGTGACGGTACATTTTTTTGAGGCGCTTAACGAATTCGTATGCACGAACCGTGGTTCTAACCTTGTACTGACTGGAGATTTTAACATCCCACTCATTAACTGGGATGGTGATTTTCCTGAAGCGCTCTGTGCTTCCGCTGAGCCACTCGTAGACATTGTTTTATTACACGGCCTGTCACAACTAGTAAAAACGCCTACAAGAATACAAGGTGATAGCCAATCAATTTTGGATCTCTTTATTGTTAATGACAGTGTTCTTGATCGTGACCCGAGTTTGGACATATTTAAAGGTATCTCGGACCACAAGCTGCTGTGCTTAAATCTCGAGGTAAAATTCCGATCAAGGCTGGCAAAAAAAGAGTGTATTGTCCCGGTGTTCTCACGTGCTAGTGATGTTGATATTTCGGATGTTCTAGATAGTTCTTCTTCTCTGTTTATCTAGTTTTACGGATCAGATACCTGTACTGTTGAACATATGTGGTGCTTTTTTAAAAACCTGGTATTGGCTTGTGTGAAAAAGTTTATCCCACACAAGCGACACTCGCAGCGTACACATAATCCATGGATGACGAAAGAGATTGCACGTCACCAACGTAGGTTAAACAGGGCGAAAAGGCAATACAGACGATATCCATGCTCAAGTGGTTCAGATAAGATATCGGAGTTACGCGAACAACTAAAGAACAGCATTAAAAAGGCCAAAGATTTTTACGAACACGTTCGTCTTAAAAACTTCCTTAAAACTTCACCAGAAAAATTTTGGCGGCACATTTCGCCAAAGAAGAAAGGTCCACCTACTCTATCGGTCGACGGTGTCCCTGCGACAGATAACACGGTAATTGCCTAAGAGCTTAATGCTTATTTTGGTTCCGTGTTTCTCGTTGACGATGGCCGTACACCAGAATTTAGTAAATTTGATCACAGTGAACCTATTGATAATATGTCTATATCTGAGGAAGGCATACTAGCACTACTGCTAAAATTAGATGACAAGAAATCACCAGGCATAGACGGTATACCTAATGCATTTTTAAAGCGTTATGCGGAATGGTGTTCGAGATATCTCTGTCTGTTATTCAAGAAATCCTTGTCTGATGCGGATCTTCCATGTGACTGGAAGTACGCAAAAATCACGCCAATCCCTAAAACAAATGCACCGTCAAATCCGTCATCATACAGGCCGATTTCCTTATTATGCACATGCGCGAAGGTACTAGAGCACATAATTTTTAAACATATTTCAAGTTTTCTTGAAAACAAATGTTTAATTGGTTCTTTCCAGCATGGCTTTCGCCGTCGTTACTCTACAGTTACCCAGCTCATCGAAACTGTCCATGACTTAGCAGCGGCCCTAGACAGACATAACCAGGTCGACATTATATTTCTCGACTTCGAAAAGGCATTTGACCGAGTCTCTCATCGAAAATTATTATTGAAGTTAGAGCCAATACTGAAGAACAGCACATTACTAGCTTGGGTAGGCGCCTACCTCTCATGTAGACGTCAAGTCGTGGCCATTGACAACGTAACTTCACGCGCCATTTCAGTCCTTTCAGGTATACCGCAAGGGTCTGTTCTCGGTCCCCTATTTTTTCTCGTATACATCAATGACATCGTCCAGAACATTCCCGTTAAAATAAGGCTTTTTGCTGATGATTGTGTTATATACTGCGAAATTACCACACCCCATGACCAGTTTACATTAAATAAATGTTTGGACCTAATTCAAACATGGTGCACAGACTGGCAAATGACGATAAACAAAAAGAAAACTGTGGAACTGTGGCAATGACAATTAGTCGCAAAAAGCACCCTATAACGTTTCCGTACTGTTTTGGTAATGAACCTCTTACAGTAGTAACTAACTATAAGTATCTGGGAGTCATCATCTCTCAAGATCTTAGATGGAATGACCACATTGACTACATACATGGAAAGGCAATGAAAAAACTCGGATACTTAAGGAGGCGTTTGGGTAAGTCTCCCCCAGAAATTAAGCTATTGGCCTATAAAACATTTATTCGGCCACTCCTGGAATACTGTGCAGCTGTCTGGGATCCATACACAAAAAGAAACATCTCAATATTAGAAAAAATACAGAGGAAATCAGTTAGGTTTATCTTCAATAAGTACAGAAGGGAGGCAAAAGTAACATCTCTTCTAGAAACGGCTGTGCTCGAGAAATCGGAAATTCGGCGATACCGCGAGCGAATGAAGCTATTTTATCTCCTTTATCATGGACAGCTAGGCATCAAAAAGGATACATATCTAAAAGACGCTCACAGGCCGCCTACTCGGTTCCATCATACTAAAAAAGTAGCCGAGTTTTCTAGTCACACCAACATGTTCCATTATTCTTTTTTCCCGAGAACTGCAACCAGTTGGAACTCCCTCCCCTCAACTGTGGTGGAATTCCAGTCGCTATCATCATATCTACAGGCCCTTCAATCCGTAAGAAATAGCTCCGACGTAGTTTCACGTGAACCCTGAAGCTTTTTTTTTCAAATGTACTTGCCCGACACTCAGTTTTCAATATGTTTGTGCATCCATGTTTTCACTAGTTATTTAAATATGTTGCTGCTTTGTGTGTATGATTTTGTTGTATATATTTTTTCCCTATTATTTTCATTCAATGTTTCTTATTCATGTTCAATTGTGGCATTTCTCTTTATGTATTCGAGAGGTTCTGTTATTATTGCCGGAATGACTTGTATGTGTATTTCTTTTTGTACTTGTGCCCACTCCTGCCTAAGGTCTGAAGATCAGACCGGCAGTATTGTAATAAATAAATAAATAAATAAATAAATAAATAAATAAATAAAATGTGGGACCGCGAGGGCGTAACCGTAGGCTCTCATGGAGAGGGTGAACATGTACGTGATTTGTAAAGTGCTGCATATGGGTTGGTCCCAGGAGGCGGTCGCAGAAGCGATCAAGTGTATTTAACGGAGAAAAGAGAATCGGAGAGGGGAGAGAGCTTAGCGCTAACTCGGGTCGCAGACGCGGCAAGGTGGTCAGAGGTCGAGCTTGGCGCTGCCTCTGACGAGATATGATGAAGTTTTAAAGCTTAGTGCTTATTTACGTTTGAGTGGAAACGTTAAGGGCTCGGGAAGAACCGCTTGGTGTGGTCTGAGCCCAGTTGTGTTCTTGAGATGTCTGGTGACAGTACTGGCCGCCCCGGCCAAGTTTGTAAACAGTGTACAGTGTGAATAAACCTACGTGTTTGCCGTGAGGACATCTTGCTCCAGATTCCGTCCTTCAACGTGTCGCCGCGGACATCGGAACCATCACTGAGAGAGAAGCTCAACTACCAAATTTAACTGTCGCCACCAATTCTCGGCCACTTTGATGCGTCCTCTCCCACGGAAGTTCGCACCGACGCCAGCGGCCACGGTATTGGCGCTGTTCTGGCACAACGACAGCATGGCTGCGCACGTGTCATTGTGTACGCTATATCCGTCTTCTGTCCGCAGCGGAACGCAATTACTCCATCACCGAGCGAGAATGCCTTGCCCTCGTTTGGACAGTGGGTAAATTTCGCCCCTACCTCTACGGACGACCTTTCACAGTAGTCACCGATCACCACGCCCTTTGCTGGCTTTCGTCCTTAAAAGATCCTACTGGACGTCTCGGCCGGTGGGCTCTACGCCTACAAGAGTTCTCCCACACAGTAGTGTATAAGTCAGGCCGACTCCATGTGGACGCTGATTGCTTGTCACGTCATCCAGTTGACCCTCCAGACGTTCCCGCGACCGGAGAGTCTACCTGCGTCGTGCCGCTTTCCGCATTTGACGCAGGTAGACTCTCCCGTAATAGTATCTATGTAATAGTGAAGTGATATATCACTTCACTTCTCTCTATGCCTTGAAAAAGACCGGACCCGCGGTCGAAACTGTTGGCAATAAACGATAACTACGAAGTCATTGTATTTCGAGGCATTGCTTTTTGAGGCAAAGTTTCTCGGCAGGAGCAGCAGCGAGCAAGCCCGCTTATTACTAGAAGGTTTCTTCATTAAGAAGAGGGGGCAGGGGTGTGTTAGTGAACCTTCCGTCACTCTGCACACGAATGAATTTAGATTCCTCGACACGCATATAAGGTAGGAAAATCGTTATCACCTTCACCTTTTTCTGTATCTTTTTGAATCCATCCGCGCATGTTCCACATGTACAGTGGCGGTCAAAATTTTACGGACCACGGGAGCGCGTTGCGGATAGCACAGCGGCGCCTACTAACGGCTGCCTGCGAAGCTCGAGAGCGCGCACTGCGCACGCGCGCCCTTTTTTACCTGCCAGCCAGCTCGTTCGCTCCCTAGAACAGCTTGCGGACCGGAACGCCAGAATAAGCGCAAGGTGTCACTTCTGCTGTCACCGCGAAAACACCGAGCGGTGATATCGCGACGAAAACACGTAATTTGTACTGGCAATGCTCGCTGCGCCCCGCATTGCATACGCCAGAGGCTCCGCGGCGACGGAAACATGCATACGGCGTCAGCTTTTCGGAAATCGACCTTTGTGATAATGTTACTCAACAGCGATGCCTTTTGCGCTCTAGTGCGGTAAACCAATGCACATAATCATACTCCTTATACATGTGATGGGCTCGTACACATCCAGACATCGAGCTGCTGTAGAAAAGACGCAGAGAAGTGAACGGAAACAGACGTGGTTTATGTTTTCTCGGGAACAGAAAGAAATCCTGGGAGAGTAAAGATGCGTCACCAATTTCAAGACTCGCTTACATTTCCAAAGATGACCATCACATTCTCCACATGGAGTATCTGAAGACGAAGAGGCATTAAATTGTGAATGTCTCCCTTGTTCAAGCATCTGTGTGGTTTTCGCTCGCCTTGTTTAAAAAGTACTGCGGCTAATTTCAGGAATGCACAAGTGAACTGAAAATCTTTGACTGGTTTGTTAATTTCCTAGTGAAGTACCATATTTACTCGATTGTAACGCGACCACGGTTGTAACGCGACGGGCGACCTTTCATTGCGTCCAGGAAGAAAAAATATTGAATTTCGTCATTTGATTGTAACGCGAGGGTCGACTTTGGGCACGAAAATGCGAAAAAAAAAACCTCGTGTTACATTCTAGTAAATACGGTATTCATTTTAAAATGAACCCTGAAAATAGGGCACTCGATAGATGCCTGCTTGCAGCACATCCGCAGCAGCAATCCGCTCGTGTCATATGTTGTCTAATTCACCGCTTCTTCTCGTCGCGATATCATCATCATCATCATCATCATCATCATCATCAGCCTATTTAGGTCCACTGCAGGACGAAGGCCTCTCCCATCGATTTCCACTCCACCCTCTCCTGAGCGAGTTGGTTCCACTTTACGCCCGCAAACTTTTTAATTTCATCGCTCCATCTAACCCTTTGCCTGCCTCTGTTGCGTTTTCCCTCTCTTGGTATCCATTCCGTCGCTCTTACTGTCCATCTGTTATCTGTTCTCCTCATGACATGTCCTGCCCAGGTCCACTTCTTTCTTTTAATTGATATAATAATATCGGCTACTCCTGTCTGTTCTCTGATCCATTCCGCTCGTTTTTATCTCTTAGCGTTACCCCTATCATTTTTCTTTCCATTGAACGTTGCGCGCTCCTTAGTTTCATCTCTAGTCTTTTAGTTATCCTCCACGTTTCTGCACCGTACGTTAGTACTGGGAGGATACAGTGATTGAATACTTTTCGCTTTAGTGAGAGCGGTAAGTTTCCAGTCATGATTTCGTAATTCCTTGCGAATGCGCTCCAGCCCATTCTTATTCTACGGAGAATTTCTTTTTCGTTGTTGGGAGTTCCTGTTATTAACTGTCCCAGGTATACATATTCGTTTACACATTGTAAGGGTTCATTGTCGATTGTAAATTCCTGTTCCTTAGCTAGGCTATTGAGCATAACTTTGGTCTTTTGCCTATTCATTTTTAACCCAATTTTAATACTTTCCCTGTTTAGGTCATTAATCATGTTTTGTAGTTCGCCTCCATCATTGCTCAAGAGTACAATGTCGTCTGCAAATCTTAAATTGCTGAGATATTCTCCATCTACTCGAATGCCCTTTTCTTCCCAGTCTAGACGTTTAAAGATTTCCTCTAAACATGCAGTGAATAGCATCGGGGATATCGTATCTCCCTTTCTCACACCTCTCTCGATCGGGATTTCTCTGCTTTTATCATGTAGGAGTAGTGTGGCTGTGCAATCTTTGTATATGTTGTTTATGATTTTCGCGTATACGCCAGGTACCCCTTGTCGTCGTAGAGCTTCTATAACTACTTGTATTTCTATGGAGTCAAATGCTTTCTCGTAGTCGATAAACGCCATATAAAGAGGTTTGTTATATTCGGCGTACTTCTCAATTACTAGGTTGATAGCGTGGCTGTGGTCCATTGTCGAGTAACCTTTCCTAAAACCAGCTTGTTCTCTCGGTTGGTTAAAGTCGAGGGTTTTTCTTATCCTTGTAGAAATTACTTTTGTAAATAGCTTGTATATTACTGGGAGTAGGCTAATTGGTCTGTAATTCTTTAACTCCTTTATGTCACCTTTCTTGTGGATAAGGATTATATTAGCATTTTTCCAACTGCGCGGTATACTACATGTCTTGACACATTTCGTGAAGAGCGATGCAAGTTTTTCAAGTACGACATCTCCTCCGTCTTTGATCAAGTCGGCTGTTATACCATCTTCACCGGCTGCTTTACCGCGGGCCATGCCTTTAGCAGCTTTTTTGACTTCGTCAATGGTTATACATGGAATTTCAGTATCTTCCTCTGATTCTATTTATTTTAAGGTTGTATGGTCTGTCTGAGAGCTGTACAGTTCCGAGTACAAATCTTCTGCTACCTTTACTATTTCGTTGAAATTATTGATAACGTTACCTTGTTTATCTTTTAGCGCATGTATTTTATTTTGTCCTAAGTGCAGTTTCTTTTTGACCGATTTAATGCTGGTGCCTTTTTCTACTGCTTTCTCTATTTCTCTCGTGTTAAAGTTTCTTATATCTCTTTGCCTGGCTTTACTGATCAACTTTGATAGTTCTGCGAATTCAATCTTATCTTTGGGCGAAGTTACTTTCATTTGTTGACGTTTTTTTATTAAGTCCTTGGTAGATTGGGACAGCTTATTTGTTGTTTGCTTTGCTGTTTTGCCCCCGCCGAGTTCTATCGCTGTTTCAAGGATTGTTTTCGTTAGAGTTTTGTTTATTTCTTCTACATCGTCACCTTTTTCGCCTAAGGCCTCGAACTTGTTGCTTAGGGCGACTTTAAATTCTTCGTTCTTCGATCTGATTACCTCTAGATTACATTTTTTTCTAGTGAATAATTTAGTTCTTGTTTTCTTTAGGTTGAGTACAATCTTTGCTCTTACTAATCTGTGTTCGCTGCCTTTTATCTTCCCCACTACTTCTGTGTCCTGAAATATACCTGGTTGTTCGCACATTATAAAGTCGATTTCATTCTTTGTTTCCCCGTTAGGGCTTTTCCACGTCCCCTTCCTATTCTTGTGTTTCTTGAAAAACGTGTTCATTATTCGGAGTCGGTTTCTTTCGGCAAATTGCACGAGCATATCCCCACGGTCATTTCTACAGCCGACTCCGTAGTTGCCAATCGCCTGCTCTCCACTTTGTTTTGTCCCTACTTTAGCGTTGAAATCCCCCATGACTACAGTGTATTGCGTGCGTACTTTCGTTATTGCTAATTCGATATCCTCGTAGAACTGCTCCACTTGTTCGTCGTCGTAGCTCATTGTTGGCGCATATCCCTGGATTATCTTAAGTTTATACCGCTTATTTAGCTTTACTACGACGCATGCTACCCTTTCGTTAATGCTGTAGAATTCATCCACATTACCCGCTATATCTTTGTGAATTAGGAACCCGACGCCATATTCTCTCTTTTGGGGTAATCCTCTATAGCAGAGGACATGTCCATTGTTGAAGACTATGTAAGCTTCACCTGGTCTCCTAACTTCGCTAAGGCCAATGACGTCCCAACTAACTCCTTCTAGTTCCTCGAGTAGTTCCGCTAATCTAGCTTCGCTGGAGAGGGATCTTGCATTGAACGTTCCAATGTTTAGTTTCCAGTGGCGGCCTGTCCGGGTCGCGATATCACCGCTCGGTGTTTCCGCGGCGACAGCAGAAGTGACACCTTGCGCTTATTCTGGCGTTCCGGTGCGTGAGCTCTTGAAGGGAGCGAACCAGCTCGCTGGCAGGTAAAAAAAGGCGCGCGTGCGCAGTGCGCGCTCTCGAGCTTCGCAGGCAGCCGTCAGTAGGCGCCGGTGTGCTATCCGCCACGCGCTCCCGTGGTCCGTAAAATTTTGACCGCCACTGTACATATAAGTTCCATGACGAGGTTGTGGAATAAAATAGTTCTAAGTAGCGCTTGTCCCTTGTGTACCTCTCTTGTGTGCTCCGTTCTTTGCCTGCGCTGAACAATTTTTAGAAACTACGAAGTCGTGTCTGCTATTTCACTCTCCCTCTCTCTCTCTCTCTCTCTCTCTCTATATATATATATATATATATATATATATATATATATATTTAAGATTCCTTACAGGCCCATTGAAGGGGAGCATCAGCATTTCCAAAACAGTAACATACACACAATTAAACAAATAACACAAAAGAAGGCGAAAAAAAACTTGGACCATCTCCCCGAAGGGAACCCTGATGGGATGCGAAGCAGCAGCGTTGCGCACGGGTGGCGTCACGGGTTGAACGGCGCTAACGCGGGTGCTGGAAGAACAGTTTGAAGCGAAACTCGGTGTAGCGTTTACTGTGTAAACGTTTGATTGAATCGCAGACACGGGAGGCGAGCGGGCGTTGGAGCCGGCAGCTGCGGGCGCTCAGGCGGGTGAGGGAGAGAGTAGGGACATTTAGCGTGTCCGGTAAACCGGTATACGCAAAGGTGTAGCGGATACCGCATAGCGTGCAGCGTTGTTTTTCGCAGTGAAGTGGCGCCAGCTATGGGGGATAAACAGAACAAGCAAACCCGCGTTATATGTCCTCCGAGATTCTGGAAGCCACTCGCTAAGCCTACAGCTTCGATAATTTCGGTCTGGCTCTCAGAAACGGCGTTGAATCATCACGGATACTTTACTGTCGAAGCTGCATGATACAAAGCTAAGGCAAATACAACCATCAATTAGTTACTTAAGGGCTACAGAGCGCGCGACGACCACTTGAAAGATTCGAAGCGGAAGGCGGTCAGTCGGCCATGTTTGCCAATGCGCTGTTTACGCCCGGTATTCCGCTCAACGCAAAGCGCTGGCGTATAGCGGTTTACCGGACACGCTAAATGCCCCTAGTGACGTACGCGCGCACCTGCGAGGGAAGCGCGCGTGGGGAGCGTGACCTACTTGGCACCGCTCCAACACCTGCGCCGAGGGAAGCGCTTTGCCTCGCGTTTGTGCGGAGGAGGACGATGATGATGATGGTGGTACGGAGGGACAGCGTTATACAGGCTAGTCAAAGAGCATCTAAAATAAAATAAAAGAGCAAGACAAACATTATGAACAGTAAAGAGCAACAACTTTATACAATGCTATATAACGCGCAACGACATGAGGTTATCACGGAAAGTTTCACTGTTAGAAATGGATACAATGTGATCAGGAAGACCGTTCCAATGTGCAATGGCTCTAGGTAGTGGTGATGAGTTAAATGCCTGTGTGTGACTATGAATGCGCATGAAACTACGTGCGTTGTGAATGCGTCAACATGTGCGCAGGGGCGTATGAAGCGGCAAACAGTGCAATCTGTTACTATAAATGTGCCGGTGAAATAAACATAATAGAGCAATGGCGCGGCGTTCTTCTAGTGAATGAAGTGCGAGATCTTGTTTTATCAGAGTTATGCTTGAATGATAGTCATAGTTGCCATAGATGAATCTCGCTACCGTATTCTGGACGGCTTCCAACATACGGACAAGGTAATCTGGACATGGTGACCATATGGATGACGCATACTCGAACTGTGGGCGAACATAAGTGAGATATGATAAGGAACGTACGTTAGAAGGAGCGTTGCGCAGGTTTCTGCTGAGATATCCGAGGGATTAAGAGGCTTTCGATGAAATATGAACGCCGAGATATTTGTACGAAGGGGTAGCCATAACAATGGTGTTATTAATCGTATAGTCAAATAGTATAGTCATATATATATATATATATATATATATATATATAGGCCGGTCCCGCGGCCGAAACGTCAAAAATATACTGCTTCTTCACCACGTCTGACTTTTTCTTCGTATTCGCAACCAAGCCCAGGGAACCTTTCTTCAGCATATATATATATATATATATATATATATATATATATATATATATATATACGTTGAGAAACGCCGGACGAACGTGCGAAAATGTTTATTTCTTCCAACGTTTCGGCAGGAGGGCCTGCCGTCGTCAAGTATTCCCTGACGAAGGCAGGCCCTCATGCCGAAACGTTGGAAGAAATAAATATTTTCGCACGTTCGTCCGTCGTTTCTCAACGCATACAAAGTACTGGATCCGCAGAAACACTTCTTGATATATATATATATATATATATATATATATATATATATATATATATATATATATATATATATATATATATATATATATATATATGACGCTAGAGACGGCAGCCGTGCCGTGGATCCTGCGCCATGCTTTTATTCCACTGCACGCGCCCGCTCTTCTTCATCGTCGGCGCCAGGTGCGTTTGTTCCACGACTGGCTTCGCGTGGTCCACTACAATCTGTTTCCACAATGGCTGGCTGCTCAATTTCTTCGAAGGCTGAGGAAGCATGTGGGCGAACTCACGGAAGAAAGGTGGACGCAGGTCCTGGCCCCATTGCTCAAGGTATGTGGAGAGCAAAGGAGAGAAGAGCGGAGGCGCATCGTTGTGCTCGAGGGCGCCTACATTCCGGCAGATGTCGAGAGATGGCTGCAGAAGGGACCTAAGTCTACCTTGCCGCCTAGCCTGTCTGCGCATGAAATTGTGGGATTGAACAGGGACGTGTCCGCGAAGGCCAGTCAAGATCGTGACAGATGCCTACAAGGCCGTATGACTGTTTTTTTTTAATTTACACCGCAGGTTCGCAGTCGACCTAAAGATAAAGGATTAAATAACGTTGTGTCGTATTTCAAAAACAAAATAAAATTAATGCCAGCAGACAAAGAAGTTTGCTTTGTGGTCATACCTGAGGGAGCGTTTAACGAAAAAGCTCTAGATTCTATTAAGAACTTCCGTCCAGTTAAGAAGGGCAGTACACGCGCTTAGTCGAACTTTGTTGGTTTGTGCAAGAATGCGGGGCTTACAGTGCTAGCCAGAGAAATTCAGAATAGCAAAGAATAGCAACCTTAAAGTTTCTTTTCTCGGCTAAGACACACAAACCTGATATACCCTTTCGTAGTGTTGTTAGTGAAAGGGGATCCTGGCAAATTAATGTTAGTAGATTTCTTCAGAGCAACCTCAAGGAGCTTGCGGTGAATGATCCTTTCCGATCTAGCGATGTGTGCGATTTTTTTGCGGACTCGTAACGGTACTTGCAACGCTTTCTCGGTGAATGTGGTAGATCTATATTATTCGGTACCGCATGACAAGCTTCTGACATCTGTAAAATCCTGCATCGAAAGGAATGGCGACGTTCCTTTTATCAATCACGCAGGAGTTACTGTTGACAATTTCCTATCGCTTTGAGAATTTTACCTCAATGTTACCTTTAAAGGTTTGACGAAAAGCCCTACCCTTAGCGGCAGGGAATCTGCATTGGTTCGTGTGTCGCGCTGGTTCTATGCGATATCTTTTTGGCTGAAGTAGGTGGGGACTTGGAGAATGCTTTTAAAGGGGGGGGGGGGGAGGATGTAAAAGTTTAGATACGTAGATGATTCTTTAATTCTTTTACAGGGAGAAGTCACATCCCCTGAGCTATTTTAAACGTCTTTAAAAGACTAGGACGAGGCCTATCTTTCACTGACAAATTACCGCAAGAAGCTTGTCTACAATTTTTAGATTTGAGCCTCACGTGGAACGATGAGCACCTTTGCTGGTTTTTTCATCCGCGTCTTAAGAAAGAGCTGTTGCCGTACAACTCTGCCCACTCAAAGATTGTCAGGAGGGGCGTAGCCTCTCTCTGCTTGGAATCAGCGCTGAGGAGGCCCTGCCCACACAGCATGGAATGTAGTTTTCGTAATCAGGTTAGCCGATTAGAGGCTGCTGGCTTCCCGCGATCGGTCATCACGGTCATTGCTGAATCACTGCTGCAGAAGTTTAAACGTGGAACAAGGGAAGCGACGACTGCTACCCAGCCCTCAAGCATCAGGCGCCAAGTTGTGCCATATATCCATAAGCTCTCGCACAATTTCAAGAAAGTTGCGGGTAGGCATGGTGTACCGATGGTGTTTTCGGCGCCCGAGAAAATCGGGAAGTTGTGCCAACGTATTTGCGATAGCAAAAAGCGCGCCTGCGAGAAGAAGCATCAGAGGCCTTTTGTAAAAAAGTGTTCCCAGGGGTCGTGTACTCGATACCCCTATCCTGCGGCAATGTGCACATCAGTCAAACCGAAAGATGTGTTAATGACCGGTTAAAGGAACGCCCAAAAATTAATAAAACGAGATAACAAGTATGCTCACCTGGTTGCGCATGCTATAATGTGTGGCTGTGACGCAAGATTCTCTGAGACAAAGATTCTGGGCAGAAGCAAAAGAAAAACTGCACGTGAAGGGTTAGAGGCTTTTTACAGAGAAAAAGATAAGGACCACTGTGTAAGCAACCCGTCGCTATCGCTGTTTCCCAGCGAATTTCAGTTCATCAGATCTAGACTATGAGATGGGTGGAGCAGGAAGAAAAGGTATGTCTTGATGGTGTGTGTTGGCTTTATCTGATGTTAACGCGCGCATGTGCCACATGTATATATTCAAGCATTCGTGCGATGAATAAATGAGTTCGAAGTGAGCACTGTACGTGGATGATGCCTAGGTGTGTGGGTGTGTGTCTGTGCGTGTGTGTGCGCGAATGTGCCATGTGGTTGCGCTCTAAGTTTTGGAAATGAGTGGCATGATTTACCTGCCATGGTCTTGGTGCTCTCCTGCCGTTTCGTTAACGGTATGTGTACAAAAATTGGCATGCCACTACATGACGGTATGACGAACATAAATGACTGTGGTGTAGGATAGTGACGTGGTGGTGTCTGTGAAGTGTGGTGGCACCGTGGTGTTATGTACAACGTGCTCGGAGGCGACGGCAGCGGTGCTTCTTGATTGAGCGGCGGAGAAACGATGATGACGTCGGCACGAAACGTCACGCATGAAACTGCGGCCCGAAAAAGGAAGAGAAAGTTTGCGCGAAAGGTTGCGCGGCCAAGGCACGAGGGAGAAGAAGAAGACGACAGTCGAAGACGAGTCGAGGGCAGAACGAGATCGAGCAGGCTAGAGTGAAGATCCTGGGTGTCGCGCGACTGCGGTGTCGGGTTCCGGACCCGAACGCGTGAAGTCAGGCAAGGCCAGGACGCTCCAGCTGCCCATGGTGTACTCGGAGGTACGCGGCCTTCCAGGGTTCCGGCCGTGACTGTTCAAGGTCACGTCCCAGGTGTCCGGGCTTCGACTCCGGTCCCGAACCGCCCGTGGAGGGCGGAACCTTCCGGGTGGTGATCACCTCCTCGGAACGAGCCAGCGTCGGTAAGCACCCGCAGTTCTTGCGAGGGCAAGAACTACCGCGTCTTCCGCCAAGCGTCGACGTGCTGGTCAGCGCGTGACTCCAGCTGCTCAGACATCGCCAGCGTCAGCCGCCTCAACCCACCAAGCCACGGCCACCATCAGCGCCACCGGTGACTGTTCATTTTCACAAACATTATAGCTGGACAACTTATAGGACATGTTTTAGTTTGTCAGCTTAGACTCGGGGTGTACATTGCAACTTTATCATTTTTTCCTTAGTTATGCTTAAAGTTTCTACTTTTCTTGTCTCACTTTAAATGGCTTCGTAATTTCTTAGCTCTGAGGCTTTCTCTCCGAGCAACAATTTATTCAACCGTAAACCTGCATCACAAATTGGCGTCCGCTACGACAGGACGAAGCCAATAGTGGTATAGTGGTGGTAGCGGTAGGCGTATTAAGAATATGGCAAGCGCTCGAGATCTAATGGCTTTGGCCGAGCGCATGGGGCTCGAAGGCGAAGAGCTGAGGGCGTGGTTAGATGAGCAGGAGGCGCGGGCACGAGATGAACGAGCTGCAGAACGCGAGGCAAGAAAGGAGCTGCTAGAACTGGAAGAAAGAAGAGAGAGAAATTTGCAGTTGCAGCTGAAAGTAGCCGAATCGGAAGGCAATCGTAGCGAGACGAGAACGGCTCACCGTGGATCTGGAGCGAACGCTTTTTGCAACGTGAACCCTCACAGCCTAATTCCAGGATTTAATGAAAACCGGGACGACTTGGATGCATACCTAAAGAGGTTCGAGAACGTCGCCACCGGACAAGAGTGGCCGAAAGAAAAATGGGCCACAGCCTTAAGCTTATGTTTGAGTGGGGAGGCCTTGAAAGTCTTTGGACGGTTGTCTCCAGAAGATTCACTCGACTATGATAAGGCGAAGGTAGCTTTACTTCAACGTTTTCGGTTTACGGCGGAGGGCTACCGGGAGAAGTTCCGCCAGAGCAAGCCCCAAGATGGCGAGACCGCAAAGCAATACGCGGCTAGGCTTTCGAGTTTCTTTGATAGGTGGGTGGAAATGTCAAAGACAAACAAAGAGTATTTGGCACTCCGTAATCTAATAGTGTCGGAGCAATTTTTGAACAACTGCCATCAACGGCTAGCGCTGTTTCTTCGTGAAAAGAAGCACAGCAAGCTTGAAGACATGGCAGAAGCCGCCGATGATTTTTTAGAGGCACAACGACAGCCTAACTTGCTCCTGTTTCGTGAAAGAACGGAGAATAGTAGTATCACGGAGAAGGGCGGAGGCTTATCCGTGAAAACTACCGTAAAGTGTTTTGTATGTGGCAAAGCTGGTCACAGGGCCTCAGATTGCCGAACCAAGCTTAAACAACCCTATTGTGTATATTGCCATAAGCCAGGGCACGATACTAAGGTCGGCACAAAAAGAGATGGCTCTATGAAGAAAACATCTTGTTTGCTGTCTCCTGAAGAGAACCCCGCTGAACTTACCGATCCACCATCCAACGAACCAGAGGGAAATGTTGCTAGCGCGATGAGAACTCACCCAAAAGCTGTGACTCGCCAGATGCCGGTTTTACAGGGCCTAGTGTTTGGCCAGGCAGTTTCAGTGCTGCGGGACACAGGAAGCAATACGCTAGTAGTCCGTCGATCTCTGGTGCCAGATGGAGCTCTAACAGGTACTACTGATACGTTGTTCCTCGCCGATGGCAGTAGTATTACCGTTCCGGAGGCAAAGGTTGAAATTCAGTCACCTTATTTTTCGGGTATTTCAGTGGTCAAATGCATGACAAGACCTTTGTACGATGTCATCGTTGGCAATGTTCCAGGAGCAAGGGAAGTCCAAAATCCCGACGAAAGGTGGAAAGAGAGAATTCCGGGAAGTAAGTCGAAATCGGGAAGTTCATGTGGAAGAGGAACGAAGGAAGAAGATTCGCCCGATGCTATGGTGGTTGGTGTCAAGGGCCGAGAACGGTCGATGTCATCTAAGGTCGACATGAAGACATTGAATTTGACCAGGGAGGATGTGAGCAAAGCTCAAAAAGAAGACAGAACTTTAGATTCATGTAGGAAGAAAGTGGGTCAAGTGTTCCGAGGAAGACTTGCAACTCACTTGTTCAAGATAGAAAAGGGAATTCTGTACCGTTGTTACCGGGGACCCTTAGACAAAATGATCCAACAAGTGGTGCTACCCCAAAAACTGCGTGGTCAAGTGTTGGCTTTGGCTCACGAAACATTGATGTCGGGGCATCAGGGTATGAAAAGGACCATCGACCGAGTTTTAGGCGCATTCTACTGGCCTGGAATTCAGGAGGCAGTGAAAAGATATGTGCGCTCTTGCGACATATGCCAGCGGACATATCCTAAAAACAAGGTTGGAAGGGCCCCACTTGGTCGCATGCCTTTAATCGACACCCCTTTTGAAAGAGTGGCGGTGGATATCATAGGACCTTTAAAGCCTACAACGCATATGGGGAACCGCTACATAGTGACTCTGGTAGACTTCGCTACTCGATACCCAGACGCGGTAGCTCTGCCATCGATTGATTCCGCTAGTGTCGCCGAGGGATTAATCGAAATGTTTTCTCGCATTGGGTTCCCTAACGAGATACTGTGCGATCAGGCGTCATGCTTTACATCTGAGCTAATGAGAGAAGTGAACGATTTCTTAGCCATTAAGCATCTCATATCGACGCCTTACCATCCCATGTGTAATGGTTTGGTGGAGCGATTCAATGGTACGTTGAAGCAAATGCTGCGGAAATTGAGTCAAGAAGAACCCAAGTCATGGGATCGATTGTTGGCACCTCTGCTCTTTGCGTACCGCGAAGTACCGCAGACCAGTATGGGCTTCTCGCCATTCGAGTTGTTGTATGGCAGACATGTTCGAGGACCGCTAAGCATACTCAAAGAGTTATGGACGGGAGATCATATACGTGAAGAAGTAAAGACCACGTATGCCTATGTCTTAGACCTCAGGGATCGTTTAGAAAAGACCATATTGTTGGCACAAGAGAACTTGTCACGTGCCAAAGCGACCTAGAAGAAGTATTACGACCGAGGAAGTAAAACCCGTCGACTAAACATAGGTGATCGAGCCCTCATACTGCTTCCAAGTACAGAGAACAAGCTACTGATGCAGTGGAAGGGACCCTTTCTGGTCACAGGAAAGAAAGGAAACTTTGATTACTGGTTGGACATGGGCCACAACACTAAGCTCTTCCATATCAATATGTTGAAGCGTTATGAAGAGCGTCAACCTGAAAGCAAGGGGTCTGAAAATGTCGGGGCGGATTACATGAGCCGAATTGAGTGACTATACACGGGTGCAATTATTTCACCATGGTGAGATTACATCTCATTGCAGTAAACCGCACAGTACAGTAAACCGCCGAGATAATGCAACTGGACAGTTGTGGTTTTTAGCCTACTGTATGTGTGTGTGTGTGTGTGTGTGTGTTTTTTTGAGTGACTTCATCCAAGAACTGAGCAGCAGTTTTTCGTGCAGAAAAACTTTCCCAAAAAGGGGCCTATTGTGGTGTAGGATAGTGACGTGGTGGTGTCTGTGAAGTGTGGTGGCACCGTGGCGTTATGTACAACGTGCTCGGAGGCGACGGCAGCGGTGCTTCTTGATTGAGCGGCGGAGAAACGATGATGACGTCGGCACGAAACGTCACGCATGAAACTGCGGCCCGAAAAAGGAAGAGAAAGTTTGCGCGGCCAAGGCACTAGGGAGAAGAAGAAGACGACAGTCGAAGACGAGTCGAGGGCAGAACGAGATCGAGCAGGCTAGAGTGAAGATCCTGGGTGTCGCGCGACTACGGTGTCGGGTTCCGGACCCGAACGCGTGAAGTCAGGCAAGGCCAGGACGCTCCAGCTGCCCATGGTGTACTCGGAGGTACGCGGCCTTCCAGGTTTCCGGCCGTGACTGTTCAAGGTCACGTCCCAGGTGTCCGGGCTTCGACTCCGGTCCCGAACCGCCCGTGGAGGGCGGAACCTTCCGGGTGGTGATCACCTCCTCGGAACGAGCCAGCGTCGGTAAGCACCCGCAGTTCTTGCGAGGGCAAGAACTACCGCGTCTTCCGCCAAGCGTCGACGTGCTGGTCAGCGCGTGACTCCAGCTGCTGAGACGTCGCCAGCGTCAGCCGCCTCAACCCACCAAGCCACCGCCACCATCAGCGCCACCGGTGACTGTTCATTTTCACAAACATTATAGCTGGACAACTTATAGGACATGTTTTAGTTTGTCAGCTAGACTCGGGGTGTACATTGCAACTTTATCATTTTTTCCTTAATTATGCTTAAAGTTTCTACTTTTCTTGTCTCACTTTAAATGGCTTCGTAATTTCTTAGCTCTGAGGCTTTTCTCTCCGAGCAACAATTTATTCAACCGTAAACCTGCATCACAATGACAAGTCATAACATGAAAATCATGACATGCATTTCATGAGAGGCATGATTTACATTCCATGGTCTTGGTGCTCTTCTGGCCGATTCGTTAGTGGGAGGTATACCAAAACTGGTATGCCACAATATGACTGCATGACGAACATAAATGACAGGTGACATGCATGTCATGGGCGGCATGACTTACATGGCAGGCGTTTTGTTAATGGGATGTATACCAAAATTGCTAGGGCACAACACGACTGCATGACCGTCATAAATGACAGGTCATAACATAGAAATGATGACATGCATGTCATGAGCGGCATGATCTACACGCCACTCGTTTCGTTAGTGGGACGTATACCAAAATTACTACGGCACTACGCGACTGCATGACGAATGTAAATGACAGGTCGTAACTTAGGATCATAACGTGCGTGTATGAGCTTCATGGTTTACCTGCCACAGTCGTGGTGCTCTTGAGGCCGTTTCGTTAACTTCATATGTACCAAACTCGGTATAGCGAGAGAAGAATGCAAATCCATTTTACGTTCCTGATGCGTGCTTCATATTTCCTTAATTCCCACTGCACGTGGGATCTGTCAATTTTTTTATTACAGCTGCAACCACCTCTCTCTAAAATATAATGCGTTCAGCAATTAAGCCTGTTACTTATGACACTTGACTGCGAGAACAATGACTCTTTGTTGTAGTGGAAAAGGTACCATGCGAGTTTCAAAATTTCCGGACATGGGCAATTGTCTTGCCTTATTCGCGCAGTATTCGAAAGAAATGAGAAGCAAGCGATCAAAATAATACTGCCTTCGTGTCACTGTATTCTCTGCACTTAAGCGCAGGAGAAGGCATTGTGACTGAATTGTCACTCAGTAGGGTGATGAATGTGCACATGTGCGTAGATAAAACATTTTTTTTTAATGTGCTATAGACGCTTTCCATCTGTAGATTGCAGATTTCCAGTTGTCCGGGCTTGTCTCCGATCATACACGCTGTCGCAGTACTATCACTGACAGCAGCTATAAATTCGCAGGGTACGCTTCTACTGTGCAGGTGAATGTTCCGGTAATACTAGCAACTGTAATGACGCGGCCAATAATGTCCTGTTATGCTCGGTTCTGCAGTCGAATAGTCATTGTTTCATTCAGCTTTATTGTGGCAGTACTCGTAATGTAACGATGGGCTGTCATCTGCTACAGAGGACAGCCACAGGGCACAGCTTGAGAGCGACTGGCAGTAATGATGTGCATGTACTCTGCTACCAAAGAATGCCAGAGAATCGCTAATAGGGCGTGAGATTTCTTATCCACAAGGACAATGCAGGCAGTATTGGAGAATTCTATAGCACCAGTGAAAGGAGAGCAGATGTCGCGAGAAACTAGACAAGAGACACAAGCTAACACTTATGCAAGGTTGCGGCCCAAAGACCAGCCACAATGACGAGGATGTAGAGCAGATTTAAGAGGATGTGGAAACAGCAATGAGCAAAGTACGCACCCAATATGCGCTTCTGAGCTTGTGGGCACATAAATCACGTTCGGTACTTCGCAAAGCGATTATACAGGGAATTTAGAAGGAGCGTTCTTGCCATCACGGTAGCGAAAAAGAAAATTGAAAAAAAAAGCAAAAGGAGCCGCACTTCATCCCCTTGGCTCAGTGGTGGCTTAGAGAGGGTAGAGAAGAAAAGCAGCACCCCTTAAATGACTCCCCACCTGCAGCCGTTCTTAGGAGCGCAGCTGCACCGCGGCCTCTCTGGAGCACGGAACAAGACGCACTGCGGTTGTACGAACAGGAGACGCAAGCCACTGTGCAACCATGCGTCCTATTCGTTGATGAAGAATACAGTTTGTTGGTGGCATCGCTGGACGTATTAAATGGAAGTAACGGCAGCTTGGAACCATGTAAGGAAGAAAAAGAAATCAGCTGGAGAAGTAAAATCGATGAACCACCGACAACAAGACGCTCTGACAGATAGTGCAAAGCCAGCTCACCATCAGCAAAAGAAGTTTCTTTGTTGTCTGCACATCGAAAAAAATTCATATGCAGCAGATTGAATTGGATTGAAAGGGATGGCAACGCTCGGCAGATGAGTACGTTTCCTTCCGTCATCACATTTTATAAAGACTGCCTATTACCAGAAATTGTAGATCACCGTGTGGAGTGGAAATCGTTGGGAGAGGCCTTCATCCTGCAGTGGACCTAAACAGGCTGATGATGATGATGATGATGATGATGATGATGATGATGATGTGTTATACACAGCATGCCCATCCACAGGCCGGAGTGGAATGAGGGAGCCATTGAATCGCACCGATATTGTAAAGGAGCGGGGAGTCGGAGCAAGGCGGCAAAGCAGAACGGAAACAATCACAATGCTCTCGCTTCCTGCAGCTTCTGGCAATCGAAGCTTCTGGAGCGGGACTAGCTCTAGGTGGCTCAGGACACAGAGCTATCAGTGTGTTGTTGAATTCCTGGCGTTTCTTCGGCACGCTATTTCCTCAGACATTTCGACTCGAGAATTCCTGTGACCGCGCGTTCAAAGGTGCGTTGGTAATACATGATACGGATAGTATCACACTGAAGGACGGCGCTAACTTTCAACAATGAATTTTATTCCTTTATCCGGCGGAATAAATACAGAAACATGACGAGGAATGAAGATAACCAGAAAAACCAGGAAAAAGCCAGCAAGATCTGTACAAGGTGATAATCAAACATCGCCAACTTGACCGCCTAGTAACGAATATTTCACAGGGGTGAAAGAAATAAGAATGATACGCGCTATTTTTATTTGTGCACGAGGAGATCCATTTCTTTTTTGCTTAAGTCGACTGATGCCATGCTTATGCACATGTCTTCTAGCCGGGCTATCTCAGCTACTTCAATTATCTCGCATGTGAGTTCTTGGCCATTTTTTATAATGCTGCATTTTTAAAAAGATTGCATGGTATCCACAATGTCTACAATATATACCTATGTGTCCAGCGATTGCTCGTCTTACATTGTAGTCATGCTCTTTTAACCTGTCATTCAGGCATCAACCCGTCGGTCCAATATATTTTCTGCCCCACGATAGCGGAAGGCAGTAAACTACTCCTTCAGCACAGGTAACATACTCATCCTTTATCTGGTTTTGTTTGCACAGCCTTGTTTTTGTTTAGCGCCCGGGTTTACCGACCTGCACATGTTCACCAAATTTTTCGGTGCAGAAAATACCACTCTGACTTCAGTTCGCTCCGTACATGCTTTACCAAGACGCGCAGTCTTCAACCTTAGTTGGTAATACACTTTTCTGTATTGTTCATCCCCAAAGGGATTTTCGATGTCTCATCAAGCATTACAGTTTAGAAAGCGACAGATATGCGCCCAGTCGTACAAATGAAGCAAGCATTTGACGCAGTCCAAGCAGTTTCACCCTGGTCTCTGTTCCGAGCCGCCAAGAATGTTTTCTTAATACTGCATTCACTGACACACGAAGTGTTGTACGTAAACGCGATCGCCTCTGTGTCTGCATCGCCGATAAAGATGCCGATGTCATTCTCCTCACCGAAACGTGTCTGAATGAGGACATCACAGATTGTGAAATCCTGGCTTCAGATTTCATACGTTATCGTCATAACAGAATTGGAAGGAGAGGTGGTGCATACTCACACCTCTGTCAAAAATAACCTACAATCATCTCTCACTTGTTGTGATAATGACTTAGAGCTGTCTTGGATAAGCACACATAGTTCACCTCTCAAATCTGCCTTTCGAATCTGCTAGATAACGCCATAATCTTCGTGGCGCGTTAGATAACATAAAAAGTCATTCCCCAACTCCCCTATCTTCTTCTTCGGGCATTTCAACTACTCAACCATTGATTGGACTCTTCTAACAGTATGCCACGGATTTCTATCGAACGAATCTAAACAGTTCCTTGACTTACTCTTAGATTTCAACGTTCATCCGGTTGTAACGTATCCATCCAGAGGTGACAATACGCTCGATCTCTTACTACCAAATTGCCCTGACGACGTACCTAGTATAACTGATCTACCTAAGCTAAGCGATCAGAGCTTTTTTACATATAATTATGTGAGAAACAAAAAAAGAAAAATGTATCCGTCAAAGAAACTGTTTACTGATTATAACAGAGGCATTACGATCTTACGTATCAAGAGCCGGAGTGTTCGTTTTTTCGTAGCATTCAGAACACATACCTAACACGTAGCGCTAACGCCAATTGGGAACTTTAAAAGAGCGTTATGACTACCCTAAAAAATAAACATATACCTACAATCTCTGTGAAAACGGGCAATAATAATCCGTGGTTTAACAAGTCTCTGAAAACCTTCCTGATCGAAAAATAACGCCTTTACAAGTCAGCTAGGACCGACAAATCGCCCCGACACGGTGGTCTGGTGGTTATGGCACTCGGCTGTTGATCCGAAGGTCACGGGATCGAATACCGGCCTCGGCGCCTGCATTTGGGTGGAGGCAAAATATTGAGGCCCACTTGCTGTGCGATGTCAGGGCATGTTAAAGAACCTCAGGTGGTCGAAATTTCCGGAGTGCTCCACTACGGCACCTCTCATAATCAGAGCTTGTTTTGGGACGTTAAACCCCACTAATCAATCAGGACAAACAAATCCCCTGAGTCATGGGATCGTTACTACCAGTTTGCAAAACAGTACCTCATAGATTTAGACAAAACAGAAGCTAAATTCTTTTCCTCCGATTTGTTTACATTACTGCATACCGACCCCAGAAAATTCTGGAGTATCACACAGCCAAATCAAATTCATCTCACTAACGCGAATGATTAACCTATCAGATCTGACTAGCGGGCAGCCGCCCTTAATAGCTACTTCTTGCCTGTTTCCCTGCCACTCATGAGCCTAACATTGAAACCATAGCGGACTTCTGTTCCACAACTATGTCTGAGGTCCAAATCACGCCGGAAGGCGTGTCTAAACTGATAAAAATTACCTTCATGAGCAGTTTGGGATAACATTCATCGTAAGAATCTTGAGAACACCGCCTCAGTCTCTAGTGAAATAATTTGACCGATATTTAACCAATCCCGAGAGATTCGGTCGTTCCGAATAATTAGAAAACATGCAATATAGTCCCAATTCTTATATCCGGAAATAAAGAACTTGCCGCTAACTACAGACCAATCTCCCTGACTAGTGTACCATCTAAACTGTTCTAACACATAATCGCTCCCAACCTAATGGTGAACTCAGGGGATTTTCTCACCAGGTTCCGATATCAGTGTTTTCCAATGGTACTGTTAGTCCTGTAACCACCAGGGTGGATCAGTTTGCACAAAAATGCACCAATAAGTTTAAATAAGAAACTGAAAGTCGTCTTCAAACTGAGACCGAAACGGGTAGATGCTTCGTGGAGCGTGCACAGTGACGTCACAGCCTTCCCTTCACCAGAAATGTGGAACTTGCGCCAAAGAAATGCCAGTGGCGAGGTCATCCGACTATATGTTGAGTTATGCCAGCTTTTCTGACCTTGACAGCGACGATTTCAGCGCTACAGTATCACCATTTTGCTTTCGAAGGCTCGCTGGATCGGGCAGACAGCGCCGAGGTGATGACGTCAAAAACATAGGGTGGCGCGCTTGAGAATCCGCTAAAACACTTTGAAATTCAATTATAGGTAAACTAAATGACCGACACACGCCTGACTTTGCATATATTATTACAGTACTGTGTAGAATGTATCTTGAACATTTTCGCCGGAGTTGCCCTTTAATGGCACATTTCGAATCGATAAAATTTTTGTACACACAACAGCGCGGATCTTGCAAAAAAATTTTGTTTGAGACTCAACTGGCAGAATTTACGCACGATTTGCTGCATTATAGAGAGAAGTTCCTCAAGATAGATGCGATATTTCTGGAGTTTTATAAGGCGTTCGACGGGGTGTCCTACACACATCTACTCATTAAGCTCACTTCCTTAGGTATCGGTAAAAACCTAATACATTTGCTGGGTCACCTTCTCAAAGACCGCGTGCAATTGACTACCGCCAACAACAGTAACTCTGTATTCATTAGCGTAAAGTCAGGCGTTCCCCAAGGTGCAGGTCCATCCCCACTGCTGTATTTAGTCTATATTAATGAACTTCCCACGAATATAAAATCAAAAATTGGGGGACTTTTAAGCTTCGCCTTTAAGAGTTGAACGCGATAGCGGAATGTGGCCCCCACTGTGCACTTCAACCACTCAGTGCATACTTATTAATGTGTGTTGTTACACACACGCACACACACACTCACAGACAAACACACACGCGCGCGCGCGACGTATCTATAGTAATGGTAGAGGTATTCGATCTCTTTAACAGCACTGTTGTATCAACTTGAAGAAAATTTTGTACAGTGTTGAAGTCACATGGTCCTGCATTATGAACTGCGTGTAGGCGTGGCACTTTCATTCGTAAATAGTCACATTCTGTCGTCCTTCTTGCGTTAACTATCTGGCAGCTGTTCGATTTGTTCTTCTGGAGACCTCTTCCGGCCAACCGCAACAAGCATCGCCTTATGGTCGGTGAAATGGCAACTGCAGATCTTCACTTCTTTAATGGTGTCGTGAGAATGAAATGCTAAAAAAGTGGATGCAGAGCATCCGACGACGCCGCATATAGGCTCTGCTGTAGTCGCATGGCCTCCGAGATGGCGGGCGTGCCCGCCGTCTTGGAGGTCATAGTTGTCGAGACATTGCTTGACATGTTTTCCGCTAGATGGACATAGTTGTACGTTTTTGGAGCTGTTATTTTTCGCTCACGCGACGCCGTCACCGACGGCGGTATTTCAGCGGAACGAGCTCTCTAACGCTATCGCGTTAAAACTACGCCGTTTTCCCGATTACTGCGTTCTTTATAGCCCTATTTATAGCTCGAATGAAGTCACTGCTCTGCAACGTGACTTAGACAGTGTAGCTACATGGTGTGAACAGTGGTTCATGCCATTAAACTTGTCGAAATGTAAGCCAATGTGATTCTCGCGAAAATGCATTACGGTAAATCCTACGTACCACAAAAATTCATTCCCCATGAGCTGAGCCGAAACCTACAAGTATTTCGGAGAGCACTTAGCACCTTCATTATTATGGGTGACACATATTGAAACAATCTGTTCTGAGGCATCACGCACACTAGGCTACCTACGTCGCAATCTTAAATCCGCATCTGCTGACATCAAGAAGCTGGCATACCTAAACATCTGTACGACCGAAGCTCGAGTACGCGTCATCCATCTAGCACCCATCCCAGTCATACCAGCCAAGAGCATTAGAGGCAGTCCAAATTCGCGCAGGACGTTTTATATCATCCGAATACTTTCCGCTTTGAAACATACCCTTTCACTTCGAGCCCTTGAATCACGTCACGTAATTGCTTGTCTCTGCCTGCTTCGTCGCTTCTTTTATGAATCCCATACACGGTATACGCTTCTTATTCCACCTGTAGGATCATCGTCAAGACTAGCTCACACGTGTCGCATTACACGCATAATGTGTTCGTATAGCGGCGATGAGTAACTCGTTCTATCCACGCACAATAACCTCCCGGAACACCCTTCCTAACGCCGTTGCTTCCCGCTCACACCGAGAAAAATTTCTCGATGAACTAACCCGATATTTCCTTTGAAAATATTGTTACGCACACTTCAATAACAAAGTGTTTGATTGGTGGGTCAAACTAGGCGAACTTGCACCTTACGCAAAAATAAACTGAAAGCGTCTCAGTAGCCCTAAGCGAACACTGTTCAGTTCAGTTTATTAACCTTAAGGGTCTCCCGAGGGAGACATTACATAAGGGGTGGGTTAACAAAACTTTTACATGATTTATACATTAAATAGTTTCATATTAATTGTTTATACGTTGTTGGAACAAGGACGGGCAGGTGATGGCGGCAATGTCAGCAGCAAGGCCGTTCCAGTCTTTGGCAGTGCGTGGGATGAATGAGGCAGAGAAGTGAGCAGTTCGGGCACGTGGGCGTGCGACTTGTTGCGGATGACAGGTGCGGTGAGAAATGCGTGCAGCGGGAACGATGTATGGAGCTTGATTAAGGGTACTGTAAAAGAACTTGTGAAAAAGAGCAAGACTGGAAGTGCGTCGACGATCAGAAAGCTGCGGTAAGCCGGATTCTGCCTTAAGTGCTGAAATGCTGATATTATATGAGTAGCTTGAGTGAATGAACCTAGTAGCGCGATTCTGCACCGCCTCAAGAGATTCGATGAGATATGATTGATGTGGGTTCCAGATGGCTGATGCATACTCCAGTTTTGGTCTTACGAGTGACTGATAGGCGAGCAACTTCACATTTCGAGGGGCCTGACGAAGATTACGTCTAAGAAAACCTAGGGTTCGGTTCGCTGATGATATATTAGAAATATGAGTATGCCAGGTCAGATCGTAGCAAAGAGTGATTCCTAGATATTTATAAGTACGTACATTCTCGAGAGGCGTGCTTTTAATTCTGTAAGAAGATTCTATGGGATTAGTACTGCGAGAAAATGATATAACTTTACATTTGTTTGCATTTAAGGTCATTAGCCAATCATCACACCAAGAAGCTATGTTGTCTAGATCTTTTTGGAGAGCAATTTGATTGTGGGAGTTATATATAGTGCGATAAATGACACAGTCATCCGCGAACATTCTAATTTTACAAGGGACATATGAAGGTAGGTCATTAATATATATTAAGAATAGCAAAGGGCCGAGGACCGATCCCTGCGGAACGCCAGATGTTACTAATACTGAGTTAGATAAGTGATTATTTATAATTACGGATTGGGAGCGGTTACTAAGAAATTCACTAATCCACCTCAAGACATCCGCATGCAAGTTAAGTTTTCCTAGCTTTAATAGTAGGCGCTGGTGGGGAACCTTATCAAAGGCCTTGCAGAAGTCCAGGAAGATTACGTCACTCTGTGTATTAATATCAAGATTGGTATGAATGTCGTGTAGAAAGATGGCAAGCTGTGTTTCACAAGAGAATCCTCTGCGGAATCCATGCTGAGCAGGATGAAAAAAGTCGTTCGAGTCAAGAAAGTTTATGACAAGAGAGTAGATGACATGTTCCATGATTTTGCAAGGAATGCTTGTTAATGAGATCGGACGGTAGTTCAGCGGGGATGTTTTGTTACCGGTTTTGTGGACTGGAACGACCTTCCCAACCTTCCAGTCATCTGGAATAAGGCCTAAAGAAAGAGACCCAGTCGCTCAAGTTCCACACCTCTTCTTTCTGCCCTGCACGGTTGACCGAGCGAGGCAGGCAGCTGCTGCTCGCCAATCGTTCGCGCGAAGTCCGTGAACCATCTAGAGGGTGCAGGAAACAGCCGGCGCGCGTAACTTGAACGTCGCTTGCGGCATTGTCCCCCTTCCAAGAGTGCATCGCCCAGGTGCTTGATGCGAGGTCATTTCCAAACTGCCAGACGTAGTGCTTGCTGACGAAAACAGTCATGATGCAGTAAGATTGTCCTTCGATTGGTTATTCTCTGTCGTAATATGCCTTCATGAGGACTACGTGCACAGTTTCTGTGCGATGCCGCCGTCTTGCCCTTCAGGGCCAACTTCGTTAGTCAGAGGGCCAAGCTGGCAAAGTGCTCTGTAAGGCCCAAAATAACGACGAAGCAGCTTTTCAGAGAAGCCGCATACCCGTATGGGAGTGCACACCCGCACTTTGTCTCCTGGGGCGTACTTGACGTCACGTCGTCACAGTTGTACAGCTTTGCATCGAGTCATTGTTGCTGTCCAATTCGGTATCGTGCTAATTGTCTCGCCTCTTTAGGTCTTTGCGTGAAGTCGCTGGCATCGTGGTCGTTGTCTGAGTTCACATCTACCGGGAGCATTCAAGAGTTACGCTGTGCTGCCTGCCACCGATGGCGTCTCCACTGCAACCGCACGAAGACACTCCGAGAAGTCACCCCACCACGCGTATGTCGCCATACCGACAACCATCATTTGCTACGCCTTGGTCGCCACCACAGGACGAACCTTTGGGACTCCCCCAGTTTCGAAAAACTGAGGCTCGGCACAGTGCCAATCGCCGGCCACTCTGTTTCAACGGTTGCGTTGCCGGCCATGCTGCTTACTATTGTTGGTACCGCGACGCATCAGACCGCCCACTTAGGTCATGATCTGACAGTGGCTGCGCCCAGGATAACTACATGACACGCCGAGACGATACCGCTTTTTCAAGAGTCCCACTAGCCCGCTCTCCAAAAGTCGAGTCTATGCCGAATAACCAGACCGACTTCTTGGTCTCTGTGCTTACTATCGACGGTTTATCGCAGACTTCGCACTTATTGCGCCGCTGCTAACTCAGCTTACGAGAGACCACGTTGCCTTTGTGTGGAACGGCGAACAGGAAATTGCTTTCAGTGATCTCCGCCAACGTCTACAAACGCCACCAGTGCTTGCCTATTTCGACGAGACAGCCCCTACGGTGCTTCACACCGACGCCAGCAATGCAGGCCTGGGAGCTGTGCTCGTGCAGTGGCAAGATCATACGGAAAGGGTCATCACCTCTGCAAGCCGCAGGCAGACGCGAGCAGAGGCTAACTGCTAAACGAATGAGGAAGAATGCCTTGCCGTAGTATGGGCGATTATGAAATTCCGTCCTTATTTGTACGGCCATCCCTTCAAGGTCATTAGCGACTACCATTCGCTATGCTGGTTGACACATCTTAAAGATCCGAAGAGGCGTCTAGCGCGTTGTCGTCTGAGACTCCAAGAGCCGATTACTGCGTTCTATATAACCCTATTTATAGCTCGGATGAAGTCACTGCTCTACAACCTGACTTAGACAGTATAGCTACATGGTGTGAACAGTGGTTCATGCCATTAAACTTGTCAAAATATGATCTGACAGTGATCCACAAGTCGGGGAAGCACCATATAGATGCACAGTGATTGTCCCGGTCGCCGATAGATACGGCTGCTCTGCCAGGTGACGACGAGAAAGCATTTCTTGGTGTTCTGGACACGTCCGCCATTGCGCAGCATGAACGTGAGGTCCCAGAGCTGCTGGAACTATACGCGATGCGCAGCGCCTATAGGGGCGCCACTGAAAGCCGCGTAGCGGCGGCCGTTGGAACCACTGATGGGTCGCGTAGCAGACGCCTCTCTTCACTGCAAGCATGACGGAAGTGCGCGCGTGCGATTTGCCGCTTGTGCGCGTCCCAGATAATTACTTTTGCGGCGATAGTGTGCGCAAAGGAGCCGCACTTCATAATAGTGGACATGTGTCCGATGTCATAGCTGTGTGGGACGACAATGTCACCATAAGCGCCAAGTGTTTGCCACGGACAAGCGTCAACAAGCTTCCCCACGAAGTGGAGCTCATCGAAAGTACACCGTTTTCTTTATAACGTCCCGATCACTAATGCCTGCATGCGTTGACGCGTGAACCAACATTTTTTCTACACACAGTAGCTTCGTATACGTGCCACCTGTTTATATAGTAGATTTTTAGGGAGCGCTGTCGCACCGGCGCATGGATTTCACGGGTGCGGCCACGCAAAGGGTCAGCTTAGGTAAAACTTTGAAACCAGCACGGTAAACTTGTGAAAAAATATCTCGGTAGCTTGCGCTAGTGGCGCGAGACTGAGTCACAGCGGAGCTTGTCATCCCAGTGCCATCAATAGTGTTACGAGGAAAGACACTCGTTAAGGAAGGACGCTCGTTAAGGTCGAAAATATCGCGGTAGGCAAAAAGAACGCGGCACAGTTGGTCAGCATGCGCTGGGGAGAGGTCGGGAGCTATCATTTTCTTGAGATCTGGCAGAACACTAGTCGCAAATGGCGAAGATGCGCTCGGGTCAGTTGCATCATCCTCGATTGTGATAGCTGATATAAAACAATCATCAAATGCGCTTATCTGCGCCAGACACATCCCTCGTGGCAGTACTTGTGTCGTCAAGCCAAAGTTGACCACAGGCATGCAGGCGCTGTTCGAAGTTATAGATAAAACAGTGCGCGGGACGGTAATACCTCGACTGAGGAGCACCTCGATCACAGGGGTAGCGATGTAGTCGCCATCAGGGACAGGTGGGTCTGAGATCAACTCAAGGTAAGTCATAGTCGAAGGGGGTAAGCGAACGAAATCCGCCGAACTGAGACGACTGGGGGGCGGCTCTACAGGGTCCAGGTGAGGCAGGTCAAGTCGGAGGGTACCAGTTCAGCAGTCTATTAGGGCGGAATGCGCAGACAGAAAGTCCAGGCCAAGAATGACGTCGTGAGGGCAGCGGGCGAGAACGGTGAAAAGGACGACAGTAGAACGATCAGCGATGCAGACTCGCGCGGTGCACATACCAATTACAGGAGCTGTCGCGCCGTCCGCGACACGGACTGCTTGCGTCGCGGCAGGGGTTAGAACTTTCTTGAGCCGTTTTCGAAGATCGGAGCTCATCACAGATATATGGGCGCCCGTGTCGATGAGAGCGCAGACAGGAACGCCGTCCACTTGTACATCAAGCAAGTTCATATTGGTCGGGATCGTCAGTAGAGGCTTTTGGGGCGTAGAGAGCAATGCAGCGGCACCTCCGGGCGCTGCACCGTCTAGTTTTCCTGTTGAGAGCGTGCGAGGGAACTTGGCGAATATGAGCGGCGGGGCTGAGGCAAGCGAGACTGACGGCGTTGGGGCGAAGGTGATCGTGAGTATGGGCGGCTGGATGCAGAAGGTTGAGCGGCAGTGTAATCGGCGCGAGCTGCATAGGAACGGTAATAGCTGTTTGGTCGAGAGTACCCAGGATACATGTTCGGTTCAGGTGAGTTCCAGCGACTTCGGCAATACCGGGATATATGCCCAATCCCACGACAGACGAAGCATATCGGCTTGTCGTCAGCAGTGCGCCACTCCGGTGAATTGCGAAAAGGTGGCTGATAAGAAGGTGTGTCCTGCTTTTCGATTCAGTAGAATGGCGAAATTTTAACCCCTTCCTCAACAACCACACATCTTGAACTGGTAGCTGCGTTCATACTTGTAACCACAGGCGACCAAAAAGCAAATATTACGCATATCTGTGGCGCAACATCAATACGTAAGTATTACATGGTGTGCTGTTTAGTAGAAAATACATAGATGCGTAATTCTAAAGACCCTAGTGCTTGTTAGGATGCGCTAAAAATGCGGCGCGTATGCACGAAAAGCGGACGTTTCCTACGCTTCGGTAAAACGACACGCTGCTGCCACCTACCAGTAGCTCTGCGTACTACGCAAGCTTCTTACGTTTCCCGATATTATGGCCAGATGGTGTCCATATCTCACGCAGCGCTGCCTCCATTTCATCAATGTCAGCCACATGCGGCCGATTCAACATAGACGGGGCGCTGTCTGAGGCAAGGCAAAACATAAAGGGCCGTTTGATGATATAGAACACACTCTACAAGGCATGCCCAGACAACGCAGGGAAAATACCGACGAGCAGATTGCAGCGGAGAAGCGCCGGCGTGCCGATGCCCGTCGTCTCAAGCGTGCCCACACTGTAAGCAAAAATTAGCCGAGATGGGAGCTTTTACCAGCGTGTCAACCGAAAAAACTCCCATGCCCCAACCATTTCCCTATTGAAAATATTGCCAGTATGTGGAATGGTGGAATCCACCATCCATCATCATGGTGGATTATGGTGATGGCACGGTGGCATGGTGGATAGTGTACCATGATGTAAGCTGGGACATGATGGATAGTGTACCATGATGGATGCTGGAACATGATGGAACATAGTGGATGGGCATGATGGTAGGAATGCGGCACGAGACAGCATATGAATGTATTTAAGATGTGTATCGATGGCAAAATAGTGAACAATGCTGTAGATATTTTGAATACATATGTGTAGTACACAACAGTAGTTCTGGAGCTGCTGAGCACAGTTCAGGGGTTTGATGGTAGCCTTTAAAGCATGCACTTTTCCTAATGAGGGTTGAAGAATGCTAGTATACAGTGTGCAAGGGCATTATATCAACCTTAGGATCAAAATTATCTACCAACTTCTCACTAGTATGTTGAAATGCAGTCAAGTTTTATTCATTGCATATTGTGTTGGCAGCTGTCGGCTTTTTTCGCTTGCCTTGGCGGCCAGCCTCCGTAAAATAGCTGCGCAGGTGCTTCCGGACCGCAGCAAGCCTGCTTTCTGCCGGTGGTGCTGGTGGAGGTTGTGGATGGCTGCTGGTATACTTCTCCAGGCAGTCTATGAAACAGTGCAAAAACGCCATTGCTTAAAAGGACAGAAAGTTGAGCGAGTTGGTAACATTCCATAATCAAAAGAAGAGGCGTGCAGGACACGGACACAAGAAGAGAAGTGAACACCAGTGAACGCCATTGCTTAGGCTTTGAAATCAACATTGACATGTGAATGAACATAAGTACTTGCAGCAACACACCAACAATTTAATTCAGACAATGTGCACAGCTCACAACGTATTTAACATCTAGTTATTTCAGACAGATGCTGGCCTTGCTATACTGCACTAAACGTACAGTTTAAGAAGGCAACACTACATTTAAATTCACTTCATGTTGCCAATTTCTAAAGACGCTGTAACCATGCAGTTCTTTTGTGATAAAAAATGCTGATAAGAGTGTATAATTTTAGTTGATGTGAAGATAAAAGGTCATTTAAGACTAAAAATAGGTCCGAATTAAGCGAACAGTGATAGTGTCACAACGAGAATAAGCAGACCTCTTATTTGAAAAATGAACAAAAACTGTTCTCATTTTTCACAAAAGAAGTGTACAAGCTGGAATTCTCGTCATCTTGGAACTGAATTATTTCACGATGAGGCCGTAATGCAAGTGCCATTTCTTCATACAGGACGTTTCTGCAAGGTACCACGTATAAGTATATATATGTGTGTCTGCCTGGGGCCTGGCAATAATCTTCCAAAAACCACAACGTAGCCAGCGATTCGATCTAGCATGTGGAGTGCAGTAAAAATTCTCTTCATTCTTGACAGCTTCAACGTTTCTGACAGTGTGCACATCACACAAAAGCATGAGAAAACTAACTAGTGAGTGCTTTATCTTCTGTGCATTGAACCATGGTCAGTATGAACACTATCTTAGATATTGTTAACGCAGCTCTGAAGGCACACAAGCAGCTTATGAACACCAAGGGAAAGCAAAACAATGGTTCACGGCAGAGTGTAGCCAGGCAAGTGTTTTTATGTTTAACAACCCACCAAAATTTTCACTATGCCCCCCCTTGACCTCTTTCCAGGTGCACTTACCCACTGCATTATAACCCCCCCCCCCCCCCCCTTGAAAAATATAGCTGGCTGTACAAGTAGACTGCCACAACTACTGAGCGATTCAAATCTTGGCAGCTAAGAATGCAATCTCGGACGGCAACCAAACAGTTAAAAAATAGTGCACCAAGAAAAACAGAACTGCCGGGCCTGCTGGCGCAGAACTAACCAGAGCAAGTATTGACACAAGCGTCAAGTGTCAATGGAACACATGCAGCCTACACACACTGATTAAAAATTACCAAGTGCTGCATGCACTGCAAATGAACCCTCGCTCAACTACAATGCGCTCATATCAATGACAAATGTAAGCTCTGAAGGTGTGTAAGGGCCACTGCGTCATATGCGATGTTGCAATTAGGCACGAAGCACTGCTTTTCCTACCATTACTGAAGTTTCTGTTGGTAAGGGCCATGCTCTCTGTTCCACATTGTTTTGTAAGACATTTAGCCACTTCTGCCCTTTTGTGATGTTCATGGATAATACTAATTAATGTAGCAGCCAAGTACATCTGAATTAGGGTGACTCATGATGCCATTATATATATATATATATTTAAAAGAAGAGATTCACACGATTAACAAAACAATATAGCTTTTCTCACGCTGCGACCGATGGACCGGCCTTCATCAGAGTAAAAAGGTGTTGCAGAGCACCTTCCTTTTAAGGGTACAGGAAGGGGAGAGAGTGCGGTTACAAAGGCGTATATCTGTACAGGGAATGGCTACGAAGTCTTCCTGGATAGAACATGTGATCGGCTGCGGCGAGTAACGAAGCGACAGCGTAGCCTCTCAATTAACAGCAAAGCGGCACACATACAACGCCGAGCGATTCTACTACCTTTAAGGCAGTATAATCCTTCGAACTTCCTCAGTTTTGTCCTTTTTAATAGCAGCTAACACATTTTTATACCTGCATAATGACTTTGGATCGCAGTTGTTTGCAGCCCTAAAATGGCAGTTAATGCACGAACGCTTGCATACATCAGCGGTAACCACAGCAATAGGCACGTTTCGCGAGTCATGTAGTTACACGTATAAAAAGCAAGACGATCATGTTCGTGGCGACAATTTTATGCACCCTTTCATGGAATGTTCACCCACGATAGCGCGGGCGGACCAGCACTTCGCAATTGTTACGACTAAGCTCTGCACAGACATCGTGCACACGCCAATTTAACGCCACTGGCACAGCACTCTGCACCACGCTACTTGATTTCCTTTGCTGTAAAGAGTGCATACAACAATGATAGGGCACAAAGCGCAGCATTCACAGCCACCTACCTTAGTTAAGAAACATGCTGATTCCAGTTTGCCTCGTCCAACGGCCTTGAGGCGCTGTGCCGAGCCGCGTCCTTCGTCCGCAGATCGAGAAGCGATGTGCCGACCCTCGATGTGTGCGAACGAGAAGGCACTTCCTAGGAACACACATCACGGAACGTAGAAAGCATTCCGGCACTGCTTCTCACTGATCCACGTGCACACTGACAGACGGTGTCGCGGCGACTCACGTCCCTCGGCGAATGGATGTCAACAAAGGATCTCCGAGGTGTCGACGCTGCCGGCTGCTGCTTTCTCAGTCTATCGCACACCGCACCTCACACTGGCTCAAGAACGTCCACTGCAGCTAATGAGCACAACGCTAAACATACACCGAGATGCAGCGCAACCAGAAATCGTCCGTACGAAAACAAATATCGCCACCACGTTGTACACGACAGCCTCAGCGCGCTGCCATGTTTGGAAGAAAAAAAAACAGCAATAGCGCGATGGTGGCGACACCACGGGTTGCGGTTTCGGTTTAAAAATTTCAGACCAATTCTCATGTTTTCAGTGTAAGGAAATACAGAAACAAATGCTCTAAGGCTAAAAACTGCAAACACAATGTAGTATTTATTTTACAAACCATCCTGCAATTGGAATTTGCCGTAAGCTCTGCAGATTCCGTAACTTATGCGAGCTTGCATTTCGCGACGTTTTCCTCGGCCTCGGTCCAACGTGTTCCGCACCACTTCATGTTGCATGTGTAACGCCAGATTGCATGCGCAACAGTACACAGTTGCCCTGTAGCGCATATTCTGTGCATTATCAGCTGCAGCCAAAATGATGTTATTTGGCAATTAACACTGTTGAGCCGTATGTGTGGTGGTCGTACAAATATTGATTGCAACAAGCAAAAAACAAAAAGTAAAAAGGAGAGGAGGACAGCGTAGTAGGCATGGTACACGGTGCAGGAAAAAAACAAAAACGAGGGCAGATACAACGAAACACAGCAAGGTCTCTCTCCTCGTTTTTCGTTTTCTTTTTTTCCTGCGCGTGCACCAAGCCGATTACCTGTATCACAAACTCGGAGACACAGGGCGGTGAGAGAATGACACACAATTTAAGGCGCTCAACAACCAGTGGTTTTATTATTGCTGGATATATAAACAAATGCTTTGCATATAAGACCAACCAATACAGTATGCATGCACACAGGCTATGTTTTGTAGTTTTTCTGCGTTGCATCTTGCATGCGCACCGGCTATGTTTTGTAGTTTTTCTGCACAGATATTGCATTTTCCTGCGGCAGTAAACCATTGGTTATAATTGTTAGTTCAGCACCTTAATCGCACATCTTGTTCACTCACCGTCCCTTGTCTAGCGCTGTTTGTTAGAACATGATAAGTACCATCCTGCACGTGACTAAGAGTAGCCGTCGTGCAGTACATCCCTGCAGCATTTACCAGCATACTTCCAGTGACCAGTGATATGTGTATAAACGGGGCGCGCACTTCCAGGACAGCCGCTGCTGGCGCGTGTTCTCAACATAGCATGTTGCACATGTGCGCTTACCATTACCCTTAGTAAGGGCACACGTTCGCGAAGAGGGAAAGCTGTTGTTTAGTGGGGTTTAACGTCCCAAAACCAGTTCTGATTATGAGAGACGCCGTAGTGGAGGTCTCCGGAAATTTCGACCACCTGGGGTTCTTTAACGTGCACTGACATCGCACAGCACACGGGCCTCAACATTTCGCCTCCATAGAAATGCAGCCGCCGCGGCCGGGATTCGATCCCGCGACCCTCGGATCAGCAGCCGAGTACCGTAGCCACTAGACCACCGTGGCGGGGCAAGAGGGAAAGCTCAGCTCGATCGGAATAATGCTGTTTCAGGTGCAATAGGCGTAGAATCTACAACGGCAGTGACGAACAGGCCGGTGCACGCAATTCAAAGAACCGAGTCCCGCATTTCTCGGGCACTCTAAACGTATTCGTTAATCGCGCACCAACTATAGACCCTAAACATTTTACTGCCAATGATTACTACCATCCCAGATATGCTAACACAGCCACCTTCTCCCACAACCACCACGCTCGCCATCACTGCAACACCATGCTTCCACCACACCACCATTTTGCTGTACACAGCCACCAAGTGTGCCACCATGGCACCTTCATTCCTCCACCATGCCACCATCTCGCTGTCCACAACCACTAAGCTTGCCATCATGGCACCTCCGTGACTCCACCACGCCACCGTCTTCCAGCAAGCAGTACAGCATGACACGTTCGCCATCACCACCGTCAGCCACCATTTCCACCAAATGCATCCACTATTCACCACCATGAGCCATCTTTGCCATCGCGCTTTCCAGCATATCCGTCATTATTTCCACCATATCCACTAATATTTCCATCTTAACCACCACGAATTCCAGCAACCACCAAGAGAGAATTTTCAATAGGGTTACTCCGTCATAGCGGAGTGAATTCGGCACATGACATCATTTTACCACCATTGCTAAGTGACGGAGTATAAAAACGACATGACCTTATTATACTACCCACACGGAGTTTCAGTTCACGTGGTCCCACCCCCCCATGGGAGTTCTTTACAGCCGTCTTCGGTTGCGACGCTCTTGCGGCGGTGTGATGTGTGTGTGTATGCGCGCTCGCGCGTCTGTTTAGTGCTTCCGTGTGATGCTCCAGTGCATTGGTTGGTTCGACGAATCGTCGGTGGGAGTTTTATCTGTGCGTGCTCGCACGCGTGCTTAGTGCGTCCAAGTGAAGCACCACTTCGTTTTTTTTAAACGAGTCTTGAGTGCGCAGTGAGTTTGCAACGGCCGATCAGTGTTCTGTGTAAACGTGTCAAGGCTCTTTCCACTGGTGACCGCTCTGCACCTCCAGCCAGAAGCCGAATGCGGCGCGTCGACCAGACCACCACAGTGATGCGTGAATCGGAAATATTTTGTTATGAAGTGGCTGGGGCACCACCACCCAGAGAGTGTTGACGTGGTTTTAGGCTTCCGAAATTGTCAAGATTGTATGCGGACAAACCAGGATTATCGGAAAGCAAACGTCGAGACTATCGACCGGAAGGAGAAAGGACCAAAAGGATACCAAATTTACCCAGGTAGATCGAATATTAATAAAATTATGCAAGAAATTGTCCCGGACCACGCCTAGGCTTAGCCGGCTTCTGCAAAAGCTCCTACATGGATGTAAACATAAACTCCTATATAGGTACCCGCAAGAGCTCCGCGATGGATTTAAACAGATACTCCCATAGCTACCCGCAAAAGCTCCTCGATGGATGTAAATATAGATCCGCTCAAGCGGAGTAAATTTTTTACTCCGCATGACCGGAGTATATTAAACCCTTATCGGGGAATGCGCTAGAGGACAGGTCATTTACTCCCATCTCGGCTAATTTTTGTTTACAGTGCAGGACACGTCAAAGCAACGAGCCCAGCGGCTAGCGAAAGATCGTGAATCGAGGCGCGCCCGGAGGCAAAACGAAACAGACGAGGTGCGCAATGCGCGAATTGTCACTGACCGAGAGGCTCAGCGAGCGTACCCGGCGGCTGAACAGACGCCCGAAGCTCGTGCCGAACCGCAGATGAACCGGGACTCATGTAGTACGGCCGGTAGAAGACTATCGTCTTTGGACTACATTTGCAGCGAAGCACGGAGATACGCGGCCAATTTTGTTTTCTTTCCTTTGAGACGCGCGCTCCAAACCTGCAGTTCCAAAGGGCGACGCCAGCGTACGTGTGTTTTCCTCCTACCACGCCCGAAAAGCAGCGAAAAACGCGCGCGTGGCTGTCGCCTCAGCTTCAACCATGCGCGCCCTATGGACCAATGCGCGCGCTATCTTATGCACACCAGGGCTTGGTCAGCTAGTATACCTCCCAGGTAAGCGATAATTGCGTCACTACCCTATCGGAAAACCCAGTGGCACTGGCCAGTGCGATACCTGATTATTGGGCCAGTGTGCAGCGTCACAACGCTGTGCACTGGCAAACTGGCACACTGCGCGCTGCGTACTGGACGCTGGCAAGCGGATACAGTGGCATTCGTTACTGCCCGATAACGGCCGTTCCGCACGTTTGTAACAGCTGTGATCATGCGAATGTCGTTTATATAGGACTAGCGCACGTACTAATGCAATAAAAATTTAAGAGGTCTGAAAAAAAAGTGTACGATTCGAACCTATCGCACACGCACGCTTTACACTTTGACGCGGGCTCTCTGCCACGACGCCACGCGGAAAGACGTTAATGCTGCACTTTTTTTCTCTGGTAAATACAACACTAGTATATGTTGTACGTGTTATTTTGCTTTTGGAAATGCAGATTCCAATACCTAACTGCGTGGAACAAGCAAACCGAAGGTAGCTTATCCCATCGGTGTGCTCTCGTCTGGATTTTAACACCCTTCTGGTACGTTTCGCAGTAAAAGAAAGAAAAATAAAAATCACAGCATATCCACGGGGTGAACGATGATGAGTGGGCGAAGCTGCGAAGGTTCATCGGTAAACCGTGAATTCTGCCCAGTACATCATCAACGACGTGAGATCGTGCGCGTTTATACTAAAGGGTCGATGAGAGTTATGGTGACTCCCAGCTCACTGTAATTTTACATGTACGCTGTGAATTTTCATTGTTTAATCACGCACAGGAGAAATCGCACACAGGCACTACTTTGGAGGTCAAAATCCAGTGCCACATATACGGGGTGGTCAGTGAACGGTTGTGTAGCGCCAGCGGTCGGTTTTTTCAATAAAAAAGCTTGCTAGCAGATTCTGCCTGCGTCGGCATCGCGAGGCGAGACAGGGGGGGGGGGAACGTTGCACGGTTGTGAGGGAAAGGGGGAGATGGGAGAGAGGGGGAGGGAAAGGGAGAAAGTGGGGGCGAGAGAGGAGAGAGAGGGGGAGCTCGACTCTCGTCGAGCTCGACCGCGGCATATTCACCGTGATGACGCCATCTAGTGTCCAGTCACCCAACCGCCATAATGCACACATCAGTATGGGACAGCGCCATCTGGGAAACTAGACGAGAACGGGCGATGACGACCAGCGCAATCTAGTATATCGTCACCCAACTGCAGTTTGCATGCATCTCTATGGGACAGCGCCATCTATTGTATGCTACGGGAGACGCAACTGGCTACGGCAGATGGACATACCGGACGGGCCGCAGGTGATGCCATAAGGAGCTTCGCCCCTAAAAATGGACAGCCTACCTGAACGGTAAATTTCGAACATTCGCACTGGTCCGCCAATAAATGGTTCTATACACTTATGCGGGGAAACTATCCCCCTTCTGTACTGCGCGCTAAATATTTCACATACGAGTAAGTAAAACGTATACGAAAAGTTCCTCGCTCATCTTTACGTTCCGCGTAATACAGCTGTGCCGACGATTAGGCTTAATCGAGTACTTCGTCCGCGATGGTCAATAACGCCTTGAGAATAAATTGCGAGGACCTATTAAACGTTCGAGCGTATTCGCGCTCATGACGCATTATAATGCGGTCATATTCCGCCACTTAACTGCACAGATGAAAAGTTTGATCCATGAAGTGTGAGTTTTTAAACTTTGCTCTACGGCGCGGCTAAGTGCTGCCGGGAGCACTCCGCAAGGGCATCAAAATGCGCGCGTATCGTTTGCCTACTGGTCACCGTGAGGCATATAACTGCGATCGCACTTTCTCGGTGTCTGCGTGGGATTGCTAGCGGTAAGCGATGGTGACGGCAGTTTGTGCCGAACTCGCGAAGCTAAGGAAGTTGTTCGCGTAAAAGCTAGCGATTACGGCGGTATTATAGAACCGGCGAGAATTTCATCGACTTATAGCATCGGACGATTTGTTGCCTTCTCTGCAAGTACACAACCACCATTATTGTGGCTGGAACTGTACGAAGTGTTCACGAACAAAGATGCAGTTCACCGATCTGAACTCCCGCTCTGACACGGCTGAGCGATATATGAGTCGATCGGATGAGCTCTCACGGAGTTCTTTCTGGACGAAAATGAACTAAAGTTGCGGCATTTCTTCACAATGCATCAGCGCCTTTCATAATTGTTAGTCAGCCATCATCATATCTTACTCCCGCAAACGATATAGTATAGGCCCTATTATAATTCCCCTATATTGAATCCCAAGCTGTTCACGAGTTCAAGCGTGAAGCGCTGTTGGCAGTCCAGTGCGCTGGCCCAGCGTACAGTGCGCCGCACTGCACGCTGACAGCGTACAGTGTTTTTTTGCGCTGCACACTGTCGGCGCTGTCGCTGCTCGCTGGGACAGTGTGCAGCGCCATTCCCAGCGCGCTCTGCCCCGTTTCAGCGCTACCAAGTGCGCACCAGTGACATTACAGCGCTGCCCGGTGCTAATACAGTGTCGGCCAGTGCCTCACAGCGCTTTCCAGCGACTTTACAGTGAAAAACAGCACCTACAGCGCCAGCCAGTGTCAAAATTACACTGGGGGACACTGTTTTTTCCAATAGGGAGGGTAATGAACTATTTATTAGAGGGCATAGTGGAGCGCGCCAAAACCGTGACCGTCCGTCGCGGCAGCGGTAGCGAACGAACATAATTTAACAAAACTTCATACTGGGCTAGATGGTGCATGTTCATTATCACGGTAATATAGGCGCAGGAACAACACTCACATTGACACGAGGAGGCCGAACTCACGAAGCTAACATGCTGCCATCGGATGCCTCGCGACATGCGACATGCGCCTGACATGCGCCATCGGATGCCTCGCGACCACATCGTGCTCAATCATTATTATCGCAGGCACATAGCACTTACAACCCCCAATGCGCGTGTTGAGTGCACGCAAAGTACGTGCTGTAATACCTTGGCTGTGCGGCAACCACAGGCGATCTCAAAGAGAGAGAGAGAGAAAAAAAAAGAATGCTTGTGTACGCAAGGCAAGTCGCACACATTCCATAGCGTTGAGTCTCAACTCCAGTACATCAACCAGCGGGAATCTTTCTCCGCGCACGGAACAAAATGCGTTCGTGTGTTGTACTACGTCGAAGCGAAAGCTCGACGTAGTACACAAGAAAGCTAAAACACCAACCCAGTGCTTCAATAAAAACATACAAGTGGAGGAATGCCGAAGTAAGGGGGTTTTATTTTTTTTCCTTCTCGTGTCGCTATTAATAGTACTACATACCAGATACGGTAATCCACGGCTCCGATCATAAACACACACTCCACCGCCATGACAGCGAAACAGCTCGGGGGCTGCTGCTCGGCGCAATCTCGACGGGAAATCGTTCGGATCGCTGCGATCAGAGCGACGAAATTCCAACTTGTTGGTCGCTCGTCGCAGACCGTTGCGACAGGAGCGATCGCGATTTTTTTTTGAAAAAAATCGCGATCGCTCTAGTCGCCGAAGCAAAATCGCTGTGTTTCTGCGTCATGTGAAACGGCCTTTACGCCGTTGCACGCCGATCTGCTGCCGCTCCTCGCCCAATGCAGGACTTCACACTTCCGCAGTTTTGTCGCCAGCCACTAGCCACCTCCGACGCCATCCCGCTCACCAGTAATCCAGCGTGCGCCGAGAAAAAGTGACGTTTGGCGCATCCCTAACCACCGCCCACTTCATTTCATTTTCATTTTATTATACTCTCAGTCTGATTGGGCTATAACAGGGGTGGAAGAATAAATATACAAACATACATATTGAGAAATAAGAACTCCTATACAATAATCTATGTTAAACATTGTGGGGCCGCGTCCCGCTTGACGCCACGTTTACATTGGTTACTGCCCGAGTGATTCCAGACGGAGAGATAACCTGACAGAGAAGTCTTCCTCTTTTTTCTCTTTCTACGCTTTCTCTAGTTTCTCGTCTGATACCCCAGGCGCCCCACACTCCCAGGGATATCTTAGAACACCAGCGTCGACAACGACGGCGCTATTCAACACCACACCCGCAGCTAAATGTAAAGGAAGCGCACGAATGGCGCCTTCTGCAGACAAACACATACCCGCACCTGCGTTTAAAACATGCCATCCACCCAACCACATACGCCGCCACTTGCCCGTGGTGTGGAGGACAGCCAACTCTCGCTCACATCACGTGGGAATGCGAGCTCAGGCCATCTAAAATTAATACGCCTCATATTTCGGCGCAAAAATTTCGAACGGAGCAGTGGGAGACCTGGCTTGCCAGCGAGGAAAAGGAGGCCCAAGTGGCACTCCTCGACCAGGCGCGGCGGGCTGCTGAGGCCAGTGGAGCCCTGGACTAGGGGCCCCACCCACCTGCTTCGCCAACCCCCTTTTCTTTTCTTTTTTTTAATAAACGTTTGTCAACTCAACTCAACTCTTCGCTGTTCTAAGTGTTCCTCTCTGCTTACATACCGTTCCTCTTTTTTGGGTTTTTGGTTTTCGCTACCTGAGAATTGTAGCCTCTCGTTGTTTTATTGTTCGTAGTTAACTTGATTTTTGGTTGTGGTGCTGCGCGACTGTTCTTTTTGTTTGTTTGTTTGTTTGTTGTGTTTTTCCGCCGCGCTGATTCGGCGGCCGAAGTCTGCGTGTCCGGAGAGAGGCGGCGTCGACGGCGAGGCTGCGGACGGAGCCGTGGTCGCGGCACATGGTGCGGCCAGGAAGTCGACAGGGTCGACGGCACGTGAGACCTGCCGCGGCCGGCGTCCAGGGTCCGGGTGAAGATGCCGTGGCGCGCGCTGGCTTCATCGGACATTTGAAGGACTTTGCTCGGTTGTATTGTCGCGTTTGTTTCCTTGTTTTTGTTTTGGTTTGGGGCTCGCGGATTTTATTGCGTATTGGCACTGTCGGTATTGGTTTTTTTTAGGGGGGCTTTTAAGGAGGGAGGGATGTGGGGCCGCGTCCCGCTTGACGCCATGTTTTCGTAGGAATGTCTCCGCATCCCCCTTTCCCAGCTGGACGGGGCGGCGGCCCGCCCGTTTGCCCCATGTGGTTTTAACATAGGCTGCCATTGGGCAGCGAGAAATTCCTCGAACGTTTGCGCGTTCTGGCGTTTCTGGTTTTGGAGATGCCTCGGGAGAACTTGCTGGGTCCTGGAGAGGTGCGCACGTACTTTTGTGGCCCTCCGGCCGACCGGGCCATCGGTCGGATGGCGTGCCTCTGCAGGCCCCGGCGACCACGGCGGCGACCTGCGACCGACGCCCATGTCTGTATGTTCTTCTTCTATTTTCCTTTTCTGAGGGCTCGCGGTCGCGGGTGCGCTAGCCGGGGTTAGGCTCTCCTTCCTTGCATGGTTATTTTTGTGTGTTATTCTGTGTTCGCGTGTTGTTCAGTGTTACTGTCCTTTGTTTGTGTTCGTGTGTGTTCGCGTGCAGTTATTCGTTATTGTCCTATTTTTTACATTTAATTCGACTAATTCGACCTTGTTTTGTTTGTATTATTTTAACGTGTTTATTAAATCACCATGCACGGAGAGTGACGCCTAATGTTCTCGTCTTTCGCCGCGTGCGACGGTTCGCGCTGCCCTGCCTAGAGTCGGGCCGCGGGCCGAAGCGCGCGGCAACGCGGCATGCACGGCTGAGATAGCTAGCGCGCGGACGCGACTACCTCACTCTCTGCTCGTTGAGTGCTCGAACCCACGACAAGGGGTTGCTAGCGGCGATGCCGCTGCTAGCAGTAGTAATTAGTAGAAGTAACCCCTACAACATGTAACAGTGATTGGCAACGGATAGCCACAAAACACTAATCAGAAGCACAAGCATAAAGTAAACCATATATACAAGCATAAACAAGCATAAAATGAACTATATATCTTGGAACAACGCGTCTTTGTGCTTTTTGATAAAGGAAGGTGCATATTCAGATGACGCAATGGAGTTTCCCAGCCTATTCCACGCACTGATCGCCCGCGGGAATAAACTGTACTTAAAGCAATCGTTGTGGGATCTGAGGGGCGGAATGTACATGTTGTGGCGGTGTCTTGATGTTTCCCCTGTGGCGAGGCCGGGCGCACCTGCCGCTAATGTCAATACCGTGAGATGGGACTGCGTGGCTTTGACGTGAACGAGCCGCGTCCGCACCCAGGTGAGCGACTTCACGACAGCGCCGACTACATCGCCGGAGCGCAGTGGCAACGACGACGACCATCGCGTTCAACTTCCCCTGGGCGCTGCATCTAGCCGGATCGTTGCCAGTGCACCGGGCCCACCCGGGGCCGATCTCCAAGCCCCGATCTGGGAAATTAAACGCAGCAACCGATGGAGGTGCAGTTGCTACATGCCCCAATGCCGAAGATCCTCCGCCGCCGCCGCGGACGCAGCCGACGACCACGACGCACGAACCCTCCCGACGTAGTCTCAGCCAGCCGCCTAGCCAGATGCTTCACGACAAAGCTTCGTCGTCGAAAGATTTGAAAACGCGAAATAGCAGGCTGGGTGCAAGCCGACGCAACCGTGATCCGACGCCCCGACCCAACCGGAACACCAGGCGACTAACCACCGAACTCGACGTGCTTATCGACGGCCGCAGCGTCACCGCTTTAGTGTATACCGGCGCTGACTGCACTGTCATCAGTGGTCTCTTTGGGCCAAGCTAAAGGGAAAGACTGCCTGGGAAGGACCAGATATCCGAACAGCAGGGGGCCACCTTGTAACATCGACTGAAACCTGCACGGCAAGAGTCACAACTGACAGCCGGACGTATTCGGTGAGCTTTGTGGTACTGCAGCAATGCTCTAGAGACGTCATCTTCGGCATGGATTTCCTAAACCAGCACGGCGCAGTCATCGACCTAAGATCCAGGTCAATCATGCTGTTCACGGATAATGCGACGCAGTCAGACTGCACCGCCGCTTATCATGCCTTGAATGTGACAGAAGAACAGGCAACCGTCCCGCCACTGTCGAGCGTCATCATTTCCGTCGGCACCAAAGCGCCTACCAACTTCCAAGGTGTCATCGAAGGCGACCAGCACTTGCTCCTAAGCCGTCAGATGTGCGTCGCAAGAGGCATAGCCAAGCTGCATAACCCCGAAGCCAAGGTAATGGTGACCAACTTCAGCAATGCATGTAGAGACGTTGATAGAGGTACGACGGTAGCGCACCTAGGTGAATTTGTGGAAGTAAGCAATTACCTCGGCCTTACCTATTCTCGGGGACCCGCGACGAAGACCGTAGTGTCCGCACCCGCCTTAGGCAACAACAAGAGCAGCTTGTAGCGGCAGCAGCATCGGCGTCGCATTGAAGAAGACCGAGAAGCTCGTTCTTGCACGAGGCAGGTGCCGGTACCACGGTCCTGCGCGCGCCAGCGTTCCATTCAGTTCACTGAAATTCTCTTGATCACAGCGGTTGTGTCGGGCTTGCTCTCTGTATGGTAAGGTCGAGACTTCGGTCTGTGAAGTCGCTCATCGCCACCAGCTCAAAGCCTTACTTCAGCAATACAAGGCCTGCTTCTCGTCGTCATCGAGGCTTCATCAGAACCCTCTCGCCAAACACTGCATCATAACCGACGACTATGCCCGTCCTCTCCGCAAGAGACCCTACCAAGTTTTGGCACGGGAATGCGAGGCCATCAAGCAAAAAAATTATACCATCACCCCGAAGGGGACCATGGGGTGATGCGGAGCATCGCTGGGAGTTTAAACAGTGCATTTAACGGCGGTGTTTACATGTTTGCAGTGAGTGTTTTCGGTGTTACCTTTGCGGTGAACCTTGCGTGTTATTACGTTGTTAACCTGGTTCGTTACCACGCATCGCGTGACCGTTGTCAGAGTGTGGGTTGACGCGGATGCGTATTTGCGTCAACCTACTCGCTGACGGAACTGTTGCTTCCATCACACAACACCACCAACTTCTTTCAACGGAGGAGGAGATACTACTAAAGCGAAGCGCGCGCTCTCTACCCGCTTTATTTATAGCAGCAGCTGTTGGAGAGAGGGAAGGGAGAGGAGAGTCGCGCATGCGTAGTGTGAGTGCGGACGCCGGCTGACGCGTGACCTACCCGTGAGCAAGAGATGCTCCGCATCTAAAAGTAGACGAAATGCTGCTCTACGACATCATTCAGCCGTCCACGAGTCCGTGCGCATCACCCGTGGTGCTCGTGAAGAAGGATGGAACACGATGTTTTTGCGTCGAGTGTCGTCGCCTGAACAAGATCGCGAAGAAAGACGTGTATCCCCTCCCACGTATAGACGATGCCTTCGATCGCTCTATAACGTAAAGAATTTTTCATAGATGAACCTTAAAAAGGGCTACTGGCAAATCCAGGCTGATGAGAGAGACCTAGAAAAGACTGCCTTCATAACACCAGACGGGTTGTTCGAGTTTAAGGTCATGCCCTTTGGTCTTTGCTTGGCGCCTGCGACGTTCCAACGGGTTATGGGCACAGTACCGGCAGGCTTGAAGTGGCAGACTTGCCTTGCCTACTTGGACAACGTAGTCGTATTTGCTTCCAGCTTTGACAAACACCTCCGGCGCCTTAAAGCTGTTTCAATTCATTTCATTTTATTAGTTTCATGCCGGTCAGCTGTTACAGAAAGGAGTGGGGAAAACACGTAAAACGTAGTGAAGGTTACAGCAGGTGACTAATAACAGCATCTTTGAATTTAGCAGGATCCTTGATTGCGGCGAAAAATAAGGGGCGGTGATTTCAGACCGAAGTAGTTTATGGGACGAAGGAATTTAACTATGGTGGAAAAACAGCGCGAACACAGGGACGACGAAAAAAGAGGAGCGCTGTTCTGTTTAGAAAGAATATGCAAATTTCATCACCACCACATGCTACGTGTATAATACTAAAACGGTGATCTGCGGCTTGTCAGCGGAAATATATGCAATCTCTTTTTCTGAGAGAGCGACAGACGAGGTGCTTACACAGTTATCTTCCAGCAGAGCGATCATATGTGCTTCTATAATTTCCCGTGCAAACTGGGAGGGGATTTTTGCTAGAATTTCACATTTTTTAAACAACGGACTACAACCATGGTGGAACAGCGCGCACAAAAAAGGACCGAAGAGAAGTAGTAGACGACACGAGCGCTGACTAACAACTGAAATTTTATTGAAAAGATAGCACATATATAAAGGAGGGAACAGCACGTGAACATAATGGTCATGTCCTAAACAGCGGATAAGAGCAACAAGGCTGATTGTACCTTATGTGCGTTCCAAAACCCTGATCTCTTTATCTAGGATATTAAGCGACGCTTCACTAACGCAATTTTCACCCTCTTTTTTTAATAAGAAAGGCTTCCACAATCTCCCTTATGGTGCGATTTTATGCCTGAAAAGAACAGAAGTGTTAGTAAAGATGGCATTACAATCACATTTCTTGCAATGGGTGGCCAAATGAGCATGCTCTTTTTTCTTCACTGCTGGCCTGTGCTCATTTACAACGTCAACCACAATGCTTACAATGAATGCCAATATGGCCTCTAATGGTGCTGGTGATGTTATTATTATGTTCACGAAGCCTGTCAATCAGGCATCTGCCTCTCTGTCCTACGTAAAATTTACCACAAGGGTACATGGTACACTACACGCTCAATGCAAGGCAAAAATAGCGGAGTATGTTTCTTGCCACAGGAGTAAACGGGTTTGGGGGGTTGGTTGATGCGGTTGCACAAGGTAGAGAGCTTATTAGGTGCGCTCAAAGCGACTCTGACATTAACGGGCTGGCCTATACGCTCCAAGTTGTGAGACAATTTATGAATGTAGGGTGTTACAGTGCACCTACGAAGTTCCTCTTGTCTGGTGTGTATGTTCCTTTTTTCGTCGTCCCTGTGTTCGCGCTGTTTTTCCACCATGCTTGGCTAACTAGCACGCAAATCCATCCTATTAAAACTTAAGTTTCGTTTGTATGGCACTGTGGAATATGTAACTTGAGGTGATGATCTCTGCGGGATGATAAATACGTCGGAGGGGGAAACAGGGAGTGCTTTAAGGTCTTCAGGTAATCAAGGCTTCTGGACCTAAGCCAGAAAAGCTGTTGTTCCTGGGCCACGTGGTTAGCTATTCGGGAGTATGCCGTGATCCACAGAAAGCAGTTGCGATCGCCGACTTTCCTCCGCCACTCACAAGAAGGCAGCACGCCGATTTCTTGGCCTCTGCGATTCTTACCAGCGCTTCGTGAAGAAATTTTCGCGGATCATCGAGCTACTGACGTAGCTCCCGAAGGCTGTCGTCGATTTCAAATGGGAAAGCCGCAAGTCGAAGCATTTTAATAACTAAAGCAATGCCCGCAAACGCGGCACTTCGACAAAGAATCCGACACCGACATTCACACGGACGCAAGCAGCGCAGGGCTCGGCGCCCTGCTTGTGCAGAGGACCGACGGATTTGAAAGGGTTACTACGCTAGCCGGTCATATTCGAAGGCGGAAGCCACTTATTACCCCACAGAAAGGGAGTGCCTTGCCATCATCTGGGCCGCATCAAAGTTCCACCCCAAACTGTTTGGCAGGCATTTGAAAGTTGCGAGAGGGGACCACCCCGCTCTTTGTGGGCTAGCTAACTTGAAAGATACATCAAGACGCCTCGCACGATGGGGTCTTAGACTAAAAGAATAAAACATCACCGTCGTCTATAAGAGCGGACGAAAGCACTCCGATGCCGACTCGTTGTGTCGTGCCCTCGTAGATCCGCCGCCCCAGAGGGACCAGGACGATGACTCTTTCTTGGGATTCAAAAGTACCGACGAGTTCGCTGAACGCCAACAAGCTGACCCAGAGCTCAAGAGCCTCATGGACTACCTGGAAGGCCAGACCGTCGTCACGCCAAAAGCATTTCGTCGAGGAGTAGCTTCGTTTTTCCTGCGTATAACGTTCTCCTGAAGAAGAACTTCTCACCGCTCCGAGCCAACCACCTCCTTGTGGTGCCTTTCTGCGTTACGTCCAGAGGCTCTAGAAGCTTTGCACGACGACCCGACAGCCGGACACCTCGGTATTTTCTGCACACTATCAAGAATACAAGACCACTGCTTTTGGCCTCGCCTCACTGCCGGCGTCACCCATTACGTAAGGATATGCAGAGTCTGTGAGCCACACACTACGCCGACAACTAGGTTAGTCGGACATCTGCAACCCATCGAACCACCTCGACGGCCGTTCCAGAAAATCGGCATGCACTTCGTGGGGCCGTTCCCGACGTGGAATTCCGTCAGTAAGTGAATCGTCGTAGCGACTGACTACCTCACTCACTATGCCGAAACAAGGGCCGTGTCCAAGGGCAGTGCCGCCGAGAGCGAATTCTTCATTGAGAACATCGTCCTGCGTCACAGAGCCCCAGAACTTCTGACCTAACTCAGGCGATATTGAGGTACAGTCACAAGAACCACCGCCAAACCACCGCCTACCACCCGCAGACGAACAGCCTCACTGAGCATATAAATAAGACCATCGCTGATATGCTGGCCATGTAGTACATCCACTTCGAACACTAGACGTGGGACACCATACTCCCGTATGTGACATTCGCGCAGAACATGGCCGTGCAAGAAACCATGCAGCTTACGCCATACAAGCTTGTCTACGGACGGAGACCAACAACGACGCTTGACGCTATGCTACCGGGCGTCACCGACGAGGAAGACCTCGACGTTGCCAGCTACGTGGAGCGCGCCGAAGAAGCTCGACAGCTCTCTCGCTTGCGTATCAAGAGCCAGCAGACGGTCGAGAGGCGCCGCTACAACCTTCGACGACGCCACACCAAATATCAAGCCGGCGATCTGAGTCTGGACACCAATACCACAATGCGGACTGCGTGAGAAGGTCCTGCGGCGCTACTTTGGACCCTTCAAGGTATTCCGACGTTGTGTTGAACTGAACTATGAGATCGTGCCCAATGGATCTTGCCAGCGGCGCCGCACCCGACCTGAAGTTGTACACATGGTGCGACTTAAACCCTAGTACGCACGCTGATTACCGTGACGCATTGTTAACGTATATTTTATTGCGTGTACTGTCATGTTCTCTTTTCAGCACCGGGAGGATGCTTTTTCAGAAGGGGCTAGTGACCCGTACGGTGGTTTTGGTTTGATTAAGTGCAAATCTTTTATCGCTTTCCTGCGACGCGCGCGCTTCTTGTTTGTTGCGAGTTCTATTACGCGCAGCGCAGGCCGCGTTTATCTTGCATGTCGCGTCGGGAACCGTGTTGACCGAAGGCATTGCGCCACCTCTCAGTCTTTCCGTCGACCGACGACTGTTCCCGCCGCTATTGCTGCGCATTGTCATTGGCTGTGTTTCATTCAATAAGCAGTTCGCCCGACTTGAGCTCTGCTTGCTTCGCCTTGAGGGCTGCGTGCGTCACAACCACGTGACAAAACAATTTACTTCTAACGCTATGAATCAGACACGGGTCCTCCTCCTTCAGTTATACGCAAGCGCGTTACGTGTATCCGCGCCTATATAATAAATCCATTCATGCAGTCGGTAACTGTGAAGACACCCGTATTGGGTGCCGAAACGTCAGAGAATCATTTGTCTGTTTGGCTGCTGCAGTGTATGTAGAACTTATTTACATATGTGTGTTGACATTGTTTGCAAGTGTATGTAATCATTGTTTATATAAGTGTGTGAGCTTGTTTGCATATATGTGTAAACTTATTAGTGATGTATATTTAAAGATATATATACCTTGTTTTATTATGCGTAGCAGTTTCTCGCATGTATGTAGAAATATTCATGTTTTTGTATTCAGAACCTTTTTTGTATTTATACGAACTTGTGTACAATTTAACAAATCCTTTGTGCCACATGAAATGTGTATTGTATTGTACTAATATGCAAGCTGTGTTAGTTATCAGGGGGTCGGGACCTCGTCAGGCGTCTAGCCTTTAGTCCTTGCCTCCTGCAGGGAAATCTTGAATTTCTACTGCAAATAAACCATGTTCATGTTCATGTTTCGTGTTTTTGATTTGGCGATTGTACGTTTCCTTTTTAGCATGTTCATTCCTCGCCAAACGTTTTCGTCAAACCTTAGACTTCACTGCCGTGACTGTTACTGCTAAGTTGGACTAATGCGCGTTTCTGGACAGGCCTAAGAATGATGAAGCGCGCTTAATGGTTGGGGTCTGGCGTTTCAATAATAGTGGAAGCGCGTGCGTGAGTCAGCCGTCGATCAGCTCAAACAAAGAAATAGAATATCTTGAGGTTTTTGTCTCTCGTGTAGACCCGCAAGGGTGCCCGCTTCGCCGGTGGCGCTACCATTCTTGAGCATGAGCAGATAAGTTGCGTGTCGTCGTTCTTTTCTTTCATCGCCTCAGTGCTCTTCTTCAGTTGACATTCGGCGTTCGTGTTGTCCACTCCGGGGGGGGGGGGGGGATTGGAGATGACATTTCTGCGAACGCGTTCAAAATGGCCGCACGCGATTGGCCATCGTCGCTCCGATGTCGTCAGCCGCGGAGCGTGCCCGCAGAACACCTACCTGCGACCAAGTTAGAGAAGGGAAGCTACCTTTGACAGTCCAACGAAAATAAAGGTAGCGGTGGCGTCCTAAACTAAAATACGAGGCCACAAGATGGTGCTGCATGAACTATCACCGTCGTTGTATACAAAGTTCTTCAATCATACCAGTTGCCAAACTGTGTTCCTAAATCTGGACAAGCCGACGGCCAAATTGGCGGAGGTTAGCAGACTGTCGCCCCATCTGGGAGCCGTAACTAGAAACGCTACACTCACCGGTTCTCGGAGGCGATGTTTATTGCATGAAAGTGGCGGCCACAAACGTTGGAGCACCGCAACAGTTGTTAATGGCTCTCTCATCACGCGGCTAAAGAGGGGCAGAAGAAAGCAGCGAGAGACAGAGACGCCTTACATTGCAATTCGCCTGCACTCGGATCGTCGACTTGCACCATACGCTTTTTCGCTTGCAGACGACACGCTCTGCATTAAAGGCCTTCTGCTGCTGTGTTGACACATCGATGCTGTAGTCGTGTGAACTGAATTCCACTGGTGCGCGCTTTGTGCTGGATTCCCAATGACACATCGACATTCAGACGAAAAAAAAAGGAATAATTATTCACCGAAAATCATCCGCTGTTCGAAAAGCTTTCTTGTTCTTTCACCAGCGGCCTCGGCAGCCGAACAGACGATTCCCTGCTTCTTTCGTGAGAGCAGTTAGCACGGACCATAGAGTTTCTTGGTACGGACAAAACACTTCGTGAACCCTCAGTGTTCATGGAGAAGCAGAAGCGACGGCACAAGGTCAGTGAATTTTCTTGTTCTGCAGAAGACGCCAGGGACGTCGAATCACGGCGAGAGAGATGAAACTTTTTAATTGTCAACGGCAATTTTCAGAGGAGGTTTATCTCCCCTTACTAGATGGCGGCCAGGAGCCCTTGGGTCCTAGCGGCATCTTCGGCTTGCCTGATAACTTGACGTTGGTCTTCGCTGTTTGAGCTAAGCAGAGCGGTCTCCCACTGCTCCTTGTTAATGTATGTAGCGTTCGGCATCCCGACTATGTTGGGGCAAGCCCAGATGATGTGGCTGAGGTCCGCCCGCTGATTGCAGGCTTTGCATCTGTCTGAGTAGAATTCCGGGTAGAAACGATTATACGCGATCGGATTCGGGAATGTGTCACGGCGAACTGACGGATTTTCTGTGTGCGCAACATCGTTTGCATAAGGCTCGCTTCATTGACGCGGCGGAGCTTTCTGCGCTCCATAACACAAAACACACCAACATAGCATTTATTAGTTGGTTTCTCTGTCGACAGATGGCGCGACAATCTGCTAACCTCCGCCGTTTTGGCACTCGGCGTGTCCGGATTTTGATACATGGGGCCTATGGGGAGTTTGGTAACTGGTATGATCAAAGAACTCTGGTTGTATAGAGGTATAGATGCAAGACGGCCGTTTTGTTTTTGGCGTCTACGCCTTTTCGGCCTTGTTGAGCGCTCCTAGCAGGAGACTTGCAAGCTAAAATATGGGGCTCGGTTAGTAGTTCCACTCTACGCGCAACCTGGAACGCGCCGCGGTTGATTTTTTTTCGCCACATGTAGTAACTTGTGGAACGTCGAGCCTTCCGAGGCCCCGACATTTCGGTGTCCTCAAATTGACGTCAATTCCCAGTCAATCATCTTCAAACCGAGCGTGTCGTCTGCTATGAGGAGAACGATGGCCGAGGCCGATTGCTCAGCGAAAGGTTTGCGAACGCTTTGCGAACGGCCGTTCGCAAGCGCGCGCGGCAGCGGCTCCGCTTGGATTGAGACGGCGGCTGCAGAGTGGTAGAGTGTACTAGTACACTTGAGGAATGGTGCGTCATAGAGTAAAATGGCGATCTCCTTGAGCGCGGAGTCCTCGCATTCTCGTAGCTGAAACAAGACGCGGAGCGGCTGAAGGTTCGCGATGCATTTGAGGAATTGGCACAAATTCCGGCGTCACTTTCGCCTGTCGAAGCGAACAGTACGTTGGTTGTGAGCCGAACTTGATCCGGAGAGAGAGAGAACAACATTATTTTAGGAAAAAAATCATGGAGGTATAGCGGTCAGGCGGTGCCTCGCCGCCACCTCCTCTGCTCGTCTGATGGGGCTGGAGTTGTTTCTCCAGGCTTGAGTCGCGGAGAACGGTGTCCCACGCTGCAGGCGAGGGAGTGGTCAGGAGATCGGAAATCGGGTGCCAAAGGGCCCTTGGAATTTCGACGGACAGGAAAGAGCTGTGCGCTTTGAGGTTCTTTGCTACTGCCAGTTTCCAGCGAGCTGTCGGTAGTGCAGAATTTCTCGGGTTTCACAGTCGGGGTGCTCCTCCAAGAATGCGAGAAGGAGCTCCCTCTGCCTCTGAGCACCCGCGGGCCGAGATTCACGTTTTTGTGCGAGGACATGGCAGCAGCAGACGACGAGACGAAACTTAAATATGACGCCAGTTACGCACGCTTCTCGTTTTTAGTGCCCGCGTCACCGCTTACAGAACGTGCAGGGAAAGTGCAATCTTAAGAAATGGTCCTACTCAAGCTACTGAAGTGGTCCACGTTTCGCGTATGAAGCCTTTCACAAGGCGCGCTATATCTGTTTAGGCTGCGCCCAGGATGACCGCTCTCGCGCGGGAGGAAATTAGTGTGGGCACCTAAAAGGCTCCTCTTCGTCATCTGTACATAGCCATCATCACAAAGGCTTCTTCTTCATCGGGTGTGGGTAATCATCTGTAGTCTGTTTATTTATTTATTTATTTATTTATTTATTTATTTATTTATTTATTTATTTATTTCATTACCCACAGCGCCAATTGGCATTACAGTGGGGAGGGTTCGCAAAAATAGAATACAATAGATTACCATACAATACAATACAAAAATAGAATACAATAGAATACAATGCCGCCAAAAATAATCAAGATCACGAATTAATCACAATCAGCAACACAAATACATATAGCAATAACATATAACTTATAACATTGCATATAACAATGAGAAAAATAGAAATAAAAACACGGTTAATTTAACAGAGAGCAGAAGAAATCATTTGACACGGTAGAGGCAATGTTTGAAGGTAATTGGTTCCATTCTCGGATTGTATTGGGAAAAAAAGCATTTTGAAATACGTCAGTCTTGCATGCGATTGCTCGTATCTTGAACGTATGGTCTACGCGGTCTGAGACATAGTGCGGTGAAAGTAAATATTTTGTCTTATCAATTCTAGTGTGATTGTGATAGATGGCATGAAAGAACTTCAGTCGCACTTTACGTCGGCGGTTGCGTAAGCAATCCCAATCTAATCTTTCTTTGGGCGCGGCCGGTGCGCTGCATCATCGAGGCCTAATAAATACACCTGTGACAACCGCATCCTCACAATATTGCTGCTTAAGAGCTTGCTTACCCTGAGAAGAGGAGAGTACAATTTTTAAAAGAGGCAATTTTTTTTATTTGTTCGGGGAAACATCTTGATTTTTAGAAGCAGACGACAAACGGAGTACGGCATCATCCGAGGAGCGCGCCGTTTCTCATTGGCCTCGCCGGCCGCGCTCTTCTCCTGTTCTCAAAGCTATCGCGAACCACCCACTTCGTGACGTCAGCGTTCGGAAAGCGTTCTCGACCGAACGGCCGAACTCCGATCGCCTTCCTGTTCTGTTGTGTCTTTGCACGCCTTTTCCTTACATAAGAATAACTGGACCTGGCTGCGCAATCGTCTGTTATGGCAAACGGCGTGGAAGAGATCACTTTTGAAACATGATTCAAGTGCTGGTTTGCCTGTGCGGTTCCGGACTACTAGGAATCTGAAATACAGCGACGGGGCACGTCTTCGCATGCAGATAAAGTAAGGCAGCGCGGCTGGCTTAATACGTCAACAGGTTTCATGTTACGGGTAAACAACATCAAGCTATTTTCCGTGACACGCTCAGCAAGTCATGTACACTGGCCTTATCAACCTACAGTGAAAAAGGCTTGTTACTTTCGTTATGCCCATTTGAAAGTTATAAGGCGTGTGGCTGCCACGCTGTGTCTTCAGTCTTCTCTCCTGAAGTTGTGTGTTCACAGGATGGCTTTTTCTCTTTTGTTTTTTTGGGGGGAGGCACATTGGCATACTTGTGGAGGTCGCTTGACCTCGCTTTTTTATTGTGGCGGTTACCGAATCCCGACGACCGAACCTCAAGGCAAAGCCGCGAAGACCCATCAGTGATGCAACCTGATGTTTTGGCCTGTGTGCACCGTGTGTCGCACTTTATGAAAAGGGCTGCTAGCAAGTATGGGCTACCCTTTCTTGCTACGTTGCCAAGGAAGCTGTCTGCGCCCGAATGAGAGAGAGGGCTCTTTGCGATATAGGAGGCCCTTCGTGCAGAACGCGGTAGGCGTGGTATACGAGAGCCAACTTCGCTGCGGAGAGGTCTGCATAGGCCAACCTGGACGCTGCATAAATGACAGCACCGAGGGAACACCTGCTGAATAAAGAGCGTGACCAAATAATTACCATGGTAAACATTGCAGCCACAGACTGTCGACATGAAGATTGCCGACGCAGATCTAATGCATACCTATCCACGCATGTGTTAGCTTGTGTAGCAGAGGAAAGGTATTTCTTGACACGTACGTGTGAATGTTGATACAATTACCTCTACGCGCGTACTTGTCATCTTATATATTCACCGGATTTTGCTACTGCGATTTTTCGCTTGTTCTCGTAAGCTTGGTCTTCGTTGTGTGCATTGGCGTTTCCGATCAATTTAAGCAAAGCAGGGACTGTCGCAAAACAGGACGTGATTTCATCTCAATATAACGAACGTAAAGAAGAGCGCGAAAATGAGCCTACATTTCGTATACATCAATCATGCAGCGATGCCTTATGCTACTTGTCTTGAGTGTGTTCTTCGCGTATGCGCCTCTGCGCGCCTCGAAACATTCAGCCATGCTTGACCATCGCATTAACTACGGTTTCAGCTCAAGCCAACTGAAGATATGGAAGACAGAGCGATGATACCTCAGCGTCTTCAAACACTTCGAAGGATGGCTTCCACCTACGCCGCGCTCTTAGCAAGACAGTCCCCGGTGGTGGGACTTGACGTTGTATGCAGCAGATACCCCAGTCCATGCCGCAAGACCACATGGATCGGAGTGATACTTGCATTGTGCTACTTGACAGCGTCGGGCTGGCAGGTCTGTATACATTTCATACGTTGAGCGTTGTGTGTATATTGACATCGTATGGTGCATGGTTACATTTAGAGAAAAAGGCAAATTTCGCTGTCGTCATAGCTTTAAGTGTGGAACCCTGGGCAAGGAACTTTGTAATTTTCACACCCACACAGCGCAATCTGAACAAAAGAAAGAGCCAAGTCGCTCAGGCGGAAAAAGCACAGCACTCTGGCGGCTGGCTGGGCTCTTTCTTTCAAGTGGCGCTGTATCAGTTGGAGAACGTAACTATTATTGATACAAGAAATGGCCGCATATCTCATTGCTTCGCTGCAAACGACGTCGAAATAGGATAGTCTTCTGCTTCCCCTCATACGTAGACCCCGTCTTCTCTCCCGCCCACACCTCTACCCCGCCCCTCTCCTTTCTCCCATGTTGCACACGATAGATAGGTTCTGCTCAATAAAGCTTCGACAGAAGGCTAGTCGGTTTCTCATGCAGCAATCAATTAAAATTTCACGCGATGGATGGATGGATGGATGGATGTTACGAGCGGCCCCTTGATAATGGGGAGGTAGCTTGCTGGCCACCAGGCCCTACCGTTATTTTATCCCAATATATGTTTCCCGAAATCACACATATTTTTACAACAAATTATTCGACTTGCCTACTTATTTCATCAATTATCGTTCAGCTCTGAAATAACCTTGTTCGAACTACCTTTCATTTCTGTTTGCTCCATAATTTTCCGCCACCTATACTCTCAGCGCCTTATCTCTATCGCCAACCCATGTTCAGCCTTGCCATTATATCCCTGAAACGCGTGGCCTCCTGCAGGGCAGTGTCCACACCTACACCTGGGTGGATATTTGTACACTGAATAAAAGTATAGTCTTTCTTTTTCCTAGCTTTCCTGCAGCACGTACATGTATCGCCTTCTACATTGAATTTTGCTCTCTAACTTCGTGTGCTCAGGCAATCTGACGTTCCTTGAAACAAGAAAGTGCTTCCCTTTGAGTGATCATACAGTTTTTCTCTCTTTATTTCGTCTTTCCCTTTTCTGCAGTTGCTCTGGTCAATGAAGCTGAATATTAACAAGTGTAAAATAATGAGGATCTCTCGAGGAAGCACTGACTGCCCTAGCCCTGTTTATTCAATTACTAATTTTCAGTTGTCATCTGTCAATACTTACAAATATCTAGGTGTTCACATAGACAACAATTTAACATGGCATATTAATATCAATTATGTGATTAGCAATGATAACCGCACTCTCGGCTTCTTGCGCCGTAACTTTTCATTAGCGCCTGTTTCATTAAAACTTCCTCTTTACAAAACACTAGTCGGATCGAAACTCGAGTACGCCTCATCAATCTGGGACCCTCATACTTGTTTACTTGTTAATTCACTAGGAGCCATCCAGAATCGCGCAGCTCGTTTCATTGTCGCTAATTACTCCCGTACTGCTAGTATCTGATCAATAAGTGCTTCTTTAGATCTTCATACTCTTTCTAACAGGAGGAAGCAGGCCCACCTATGCCTCTTCCAGAAAATCTTTTTCACGAATCCTGAAATAAAACGCACATTGTTCTCGCCACCTGCTTCTGTTTCATCTCGCATCGACCATAACTTCAAAGTTCATGTGCCATTCTGCCATACCAACATGTACTTCTATTCCTACGTGCCGAAGACTTCATCCGAATGGAACCACCTTCCTGCCTCCATCGACAGCAACCCTGATCATGCATCATTCAAGACTGCCATCTCTAACTTGTAACACCACTCCTCTCTGTAACGCCGCAAATGGCATTGAGAGTATTTAAATAAATAAATAAAAGTGGCCGATCCACGCCGGCCACTCCGACGTTTTGTCGAAGTCCCGCTGCGGTGACTGCTAGAGCCCTGGGATCACCATTGCGGGCTTGCTTGTCATTTTGTGGGAATGCTGAAGTCTTTGGCCTCAGCGAGATAGTTGACCAGGATACCACTTCTCGAGCGATAACAGCACATGTCATTCTTCTTAAAGGAATCGCCTGTTACGCTTCGAGTTAAGTCTGTGCGTCGCACCCCTCCAAATTTTTTCCTTCCTCCACAATATTCCTTTGCTACAGTTAAATTTTTATTACCCAGCGATTTTAGTTCTTTCCGGAAAAGCCTAGATGCGGCCTTCTTTTCGCGAATGTCCGACATCCACCGTTCACTTTGACCCTTATTCTTGGCTTCAAGCAAACTCTGTACCCGGCCTTTTTCTCGAGGTACGTTTCTCATTTTCGCACGACTTCGCCTTGTGGCCATTGCTCTTTTTTCCCTCCCTATGTGTTCCTGATGCTTCCCACCGATTCTCAATTGCATCCCGAATATCCCTGGTACACTATCGTGTGGGCTTTCGCTTTCCCCTGCAGCAACTATTTTGTTTCTCTTTCGAAAGTTCAGTCTTTATTAGATGGAGAAGCTTATCCCACACTTTTCTTCTGCTCACTATGTCCTCGATTGCGGCCACTATATTGTTAACTATTTTTAGCTTAGAAAAGAGCTGCCCGGCTTTAATTCGATGCTGTCTTTACGATCCACATAATCCATGTAGAATTCAACATCAGGGTAATCAGGAACAACACCCACAGTGACACGAGGAGACAGGACAAGCGCTCACTTTCATCTACCTTCATTTGTCGCTACGCCGACAAATATATACACACACCATACGCATGCCCCGTCAGTCAAGCACATCGCAACCGTCATCCGACATCGCATACCATTACACACAGCCTCCTAGATATTTTATCTCTCCTTTCCTAAGATTAACAGACGTTTCATTAATGCACTCTTTGCCATTCTTACATATGAAATATGCTTCTAACAGTTCACGAGCCTTCTGGTCACTTCCCCTACCACTGTCACTTCCCGAACTGGTTTCTTTCTAGCCTGGCTCGCAACTACTATATCTCGCACAATGTTCTGCAATATTACTTCCCCCATTCCTAACTGCACGTGCGTGTTCCATTGCCCGGCGATTAAAGCAACAAGCAGTTTGTCCTACATAAGATACACCGCACGCACGCTATTGGTACCTCATAGACTACCCTAGTAGCACGTTCAGCGTATTCTACGCCATGTTTCTTCTCGCATTCTCTTCTCCTTACTCCATTTCTTGACACACGTGAACATAGTTGTCCAAGCTTCTTCCGCGCAGAAAAAACCACAGGCACACCGTACCGGTTCGCCACCTTTTTCACATGGTGTGGGATTCTATGTACGTAGGCTATTACCACCGGTTTGGTGGCGGTCCCTTTTTCTTTCCGAACCACTTCTCCGAACAATGACTGCTTTGGCTTTCTCAGAAGGCCCTCAGTAACAGATACAATTACTTCCGAAGGATAGTCCGCCATAACCAACCCCTGGACTTGCCTAACAAAACCAACGTGCATTTTGTGCAGGCAAGACTTGACCAACGCCGATCCTAAGAACATATTGGTGATCGCCCTCTCGACAGTCTTGGACTGGACAGAACGGCAAGGTAACGGCTCCTTTTGGGCACGCCGGGCATACTCCAAACATACATGGTCTTCCCTTAGTGTCACGTTAATATCTAAAGACTGTAGCGGACCTTTGGATGGTAGCTCGTGTGTAAAAACCAAGCCCTTCCCATTATCTCGGAAGCTGCCGAAGACGTTACCCGCAGCATCAGGGTACGTAATATGGGTTAGCTTGTCTAAACAAAGAAGATAATCGTCCACGTACCTCAACACTTACTGCACACCTTTCCCGAAGAACAGGGCTGAAGCTCGCTGTCAATGTAGGCTAAAGAGATATTGCACAATACTGGGGTCACGCAAGAGCCAATACAAATACCCTTCTTCTGGCGGTAGAAATTGCCCTCAAAGGAGACGAACGTTGCATTCAGGTAAACCTTGTGGGACCTGGTCCCGCGCGACGCCATGTTTTCGTGGGAATGTCTCCGCACCCCCTTTCCCGGCTGGACGGAGCGGGGCCCACCCGCTTCGCCCATGTGGTTTTAACATAGGCTGCCATTGGGCAGCGAGAAATTCCCAGAATGTTTGCGCGTTCTGGCGTTTCGGGTTTTGGCGATGCCTCGGGAGAACACGCTGGGACTTGGAGAGGTGCGCACGTACTTTTGGGACCCTCCGGCCGACCAGGCCATCGGTCGGATGGCGTGCTTCTGCGAGCCCCAGCGACCACGGCGGCGACCTGCGACCGACGCCCATGTCTGTATGTTCTTCTTCTATTTTCCTTTTCTGAGGGCTCGCGGTCGCGGGTGCGCTGGCCGGGGTTAGGCTCTTCTTCCCTGCATGGTCTCTGTGTATTTTTGTGTGTTATTCTGTGTTCGCGTGTTGTTCTTTGTTACTGTCCTTTGTTTGTGTTATCGTGCTCGCGTTTTGTTAATCGTTATCGTATTTGTCCTTCGTTATATTCGACTTTACATTCGGCCTCGTTTTGTTTGTATTATTTTAACGTTTATTAAATTACCATGCACGGAGAGTGACGCCTAATGTTCTCCTCTTTAGCCGCGTGCGACGGTTCGCGCTGCCCTGCCTCGAGTCGGGCCGCGGGCCGAAGCGCGCGGCAGCGCGGCGATGGCATGGCTGAGATGGTGAGCGCGCGGACGCGACGACCTCATTCTCTGTTCGTTGAGTGCTCGAACCCACTGCAAGGGGTTGCTAGCGGCGATGCCGCTGCTAGCAGTAGTAATTAATAGAAGTCAACCCCTACATTTTGGCGCCCAACTAAGTGGGGCCAGGGGCCTTGCCCTTGGTCGCTCAAACGACGAGCAGGTGTCGGCAGAGTGGGGAAGTTGCGTTCGGTTCCCAGCGTCAATTGCGCTTTGGTTGAGGTTGGCTGTCTCTGCCGTGTATCGCGCGTATCTCTTTCTTTGTCTGTGCATCCTTTTTCTCTGTCGATGTATCGTGGTGTGAGGAGAGGCAAATGTCACTTCTCAAACGGATTGGTAACCCGCTTCGAAGTTGTGTGAGGCGAAGCGTGGACGAGGAAAGGCGTGATGCAAGTTGCCACCGAGGTGCAGCAGTTTGTTCTTGGTGGCGGAAACTCGTTGGACTGACCAAGGCTTCCATCATGCCATGGCCGGGAGAATGACCATCTCCCGTGCGACGTTCAAGTCGGTGAGTCCAACGGCTTTCTTTAGACTTCGCGTCGTGCGCGTCTTCCCTCACTAAATTCAGAACCAGTGAAAGAATAGTTGACGCGCTATTTCTTGCCCGGGTCGCCGAAAGTCTCTTTTCTTTAAAAGTTGACGGCGCTGTTCGGTGTACAAGGCCGACTTGCACCGAGGGAGGCAAAGATGGCGGAAAGGCCGCTGAGGCGAACAAAGAAGTAGAAGCAGAGCCATCTTCCATGAATAGCCCTTTGGGCACCTGTGTCTTCGCGCACGCAGAAGGGGAGAGCGTTCCAGCGTCCCCGCGGCGGGAGAGAAGGAGGCCATTGTGGCGTTAATCAGCCGGCCGGTCGGGGGGAAAGGATGAAAGAGGGGGTCCATCCTCACCGGACTCACCTCAGGAATCTGGTTTTTTTTCTTGTTTGTTTTTTTTTTTTGCTTTTTCTCGTTTGGCCCGAAGAGCGACGTAGTTGACGGCAGAGTGACCCATGTGTACATAATGTAAATAGTTTCTTTCGCGGTTTTGTTTTTCGCCTCCGGGAGGCGAGGCGCCTGAATGTGTTGGTACTGCACATGGCGCGCGCGGCATCGTTGTCTGGTATTGCGACGAGCGCGAGTTGAGGGCCCGAAGCGGCTTGTGTAGCCGTGGCCTGGGAGAAGAAGGGGTTCACTCTGCGCGGTCTGTACGAGCTTGGCCACAGTATCATGCCACCTTTGCGGTTAGCGCCGTGTTTACGCGCGTCGACAGTGGCACCCCCCCGACAGCAGAGGAGAGCGATTGCGCGCCCCTGCAATAGTTCTTGCCAGTCGTCAGAGCGGAAGGCTTTAGCTAAAGTTACCGTGCTCTGCGATTTGGCACGGTGCAGTGTGAATGCTCAGCTGTCGCCGTCCCTTCCGCGTCTGTTCATTCCGTAGGCAACACGTAGTGGATCTCCCGTTTCGTTTGGTGTCACGGATGGGCAGAGTGCGTTCGTGGAAGGATTATCCGCTAGCGTAAGGTCATGCGGCATCGCACTAGTGAAGACCACGTTTACTTTGGTTACTGTCCGACTGATGCCAGACGGAGAGATAACCTGACAGAGAAGTCTATCTTTTTCTCGCTCTACCCTCTCGCTAGCTTCCCTTCGCTGTCTCTAGGTTTTGTCCTAAGTGTTCCTTTCTGTTTACGTACCGCTTCTTTCTTTTTGGGTTTTGGTTTTGGCTACCTTGAGAATGATTTCTAGCCCTGTGTTGTTTTCTTTTTCGTTAGTGCAACTGAGTTTGGTTCTTGGGCTGCGCGACTGTTCTTTTTGTTTGTTTGTTTGTTTGTTTGTTTGTTTGTTTTGTTGTTTTTCTGCCGCGCTGATTTGGCGGCCGAAGTCTGCGTGTCCGGAGCGGGGCGGCGTCGACGGCGAGGCTGCGGAGCCGTGGTCGCGGCACTTGGGGCGGCCAGGAAGTCGGCAGGGTCGACGGCACGTGAGACCTGCCGCGGCCGGCGTCCGGAATCCGGGTGAAGATGCCGTGGCGCGCGCCTGCTTCATCGGACACTTGAGAGATTTGCCGCGGTTGTATTGTCGCGTTTGTTTCCTTGTTTTTCGTTTTGGTTTGGGGCTCTCGGATTTTATCGCGTATTGGCACTGTCGGTATTGTCTTTTTTTAGGGGGGCTTTTAAGGAGGGAGGGATGTGGGACCTGGTCCCGCGCGACGCCATGTTTTCGTGGGAATGTCTCCGCATCCCCCTTTCCCGGCTGGACGGAGCGGGGCCCACCCGCTTCGCCCATGTGGTTTTAACATAGGCTGCCATTGGGCAGCGAGAAATTCCCAGAATGTTTGCGCGTTCTGGCGTTTCGGGTTTTGGCGATGCCTCGGGAGAACACGCTGGGACTTGGAGAGGTGCGCACGTACTTTTGGGACCCTCCGGCCGACCAGGCCATCGGTCGGATGGCGTGCTTCTGCGAGCCCCAGCGACCACGGCGGCGACCTGCGACCGACGCCCATGTCTGTATGTTCTTCTTCTATTTTCCTTTTCTGAGGGCTCGCGGTCGCGGGTGCGCTGGCCGGGGTTAGGCTCTTCTTCCCTGCATGGTCTCTGTGTATTTTTGTGTGTTATTCTGTGTTCGCGTGTTGTTCTTTGTTACTGTCCTTTGTTTGTGTTATCGTGCTCGCGTTTTGTTAATCGTTATCGTATTTGTCCTTCGTTTATATTCGACTTTACATTCGGCCTCGTTTTGTTTGTATTATTTTAACGTTTATTAAATTACCATGCACGGAGAGTGACGCCTAATGTTCTCCTCTTTAGCCGCGTGCGACGGTTCGCGCTGCCCTGCCTCGAGTCGGGCCGCGGGCCGAAGCGCGCGGCAGCGCGGCGATGGCATGGCTGAGATGGTGAGCGCGCGGACGCGACGACCTCATTCTCTGTTCGTTGAGTGCTCGAACCCACTGCAAGGGGTTGCTAGCGGCGATGCCGCTGCTAGCAGTAGTAATTAATAGAAGTCAACCCCTACAACCTGAAGGACACGCAAAAAGTTATCAACCGATAAACCATAGCAGTTCTGGATATCAACCACCTCTCCTTCCTCCATTGCATTCCTTACAGCAATGAACAGGTCAACGTGGGGCACAGAATAAAACAAATCTTCAACGTCTACAGAGAAAATAAAACCTACCGACGAATTACCCTTGAGACACTTCACAACTTCGTCAGAATTATTTGTAAAAAAGCGGTGCGAAACCTGTAGTGACAGACAGACAGACAGGCAATGAACTTTAATGAACCTGTAGTGACTTCAAATGTTTCTCAAATATCTGCTCACGACAAGCTGTCCCGTACAGCGCTCACTCACAACAGACCTGAACGGCACGTTCAAGTTATGTGTTTTTGCCGTGTGTTTTGCCTCACATGCAGAGCAAGACACATTGCCTTCTGCCTTCGGAAGAATACGGTGCCAGTGGACTTGAGTCCGGTGTTTGGAATTTTGAAACTGCCACTAACTGTCCTGAGGGGATTCGGCAAGCTTCTGAGATCAGGGTGTTGGCGTCAAGTTCGACGAATTCAAGACCATCTGCGAGTGCTGTGCTATGTGCTGGATGCCGGGCGGGTGGCTGAGTCCAAGCTGCGTGCCATTAATCTACTGATGGCCAACATGATTGAAGCCACGTGGGCACAGATTCCCCCCCCCCCCCTTAAGAAGAACGTTACGACGGTCGGGGATGTGTTGGTGCCTAAACATGCGGCAAAGATTCTGAACCAAGGACCAAAGTTTTCATTGAAGCCTGATGTGAAGGGAGAAGAATGGCTCTCGCTGAACCGGCAGATAGCAGGAAAGGCCCCAGAGGAAATACACAAGAGGTGCATGCTTGATGGCGTAGATGCGCTCGTGAAGGCTGGAGTACAGATACTTCGAAGAGCGGCAAGGATCCGCTGGGGAAGGTGGTGGACATCTTCCAACAGAATAAGCTGTGCCTGCTGCTTTCCGATAAAGAAGGAGGATTCGTGGTCATGGAACAAGGTGACTACAACACAAGAGCGACAGAGGCGAGCAGAAAGAACTTCGAGGCTTTGAGACCTAGTGACATCAAGGTGAAGTGCAAAAGGCTACCTTGTGCAGGGACTTGGAACTTGACAGGTTAGCGAGTAATATTGTTAATGCTAAGGGGAATGGCCTTATTGTGTTATTTACGGCAAAAACATATCAGTTGAACGTGTCGTTTAGGTCTGTTGTGTGTGAGCGCGGTACGCGGCAGCTTGTCCTGCGCAGATATTTACAGAAACATTTCAAGTCACTACTCGTTTGGGACCCTTTCTTTACAAAGAATTCTGACGAAGTTGTGAAGTACCTCAAGAGTAATTCGTCGGTAGGTTTTATTTTCTCTGTATATATTGAAGATTTGTTTTATTCTGTGCCCCACGCTGACCTGTTTATCGCTGTAAGGAATGCAATAGAGGAAGGAGACGTGCTTCATTTCCAGAACTCTAGTGGTTTATCGGTTGATAACTTTTGATGATGATGATCATGATGATGATGATGATGATGACGCCGATGATGATGATGATGATGATGATGAACTTTTTGCGTGTCCTTCAGGTTTACCTGAATGCAACATTCGTCCCCTTTGAGAGCAATTTCTACCGCCAGAAGAAGTGTATTTGTATTGGCTCTTGCGTGACCCCAGTATTGTGCAATATCTTTTTAGCCTACATTGACAGCGACCTTCAGCCCTGTTTTGCGGGAAAGGTGTGCAGAAAGTGTTGAGGTACGTGGACGATTATCTTCTTTGTTTAGACAAGCTAACCCATATTACGTACCCTGATGCTGCGGGTAACGTCTTCGACAGCTTCCGAGATAATGGGAAGGGCTTGGTTTTTACACACGAGCTACCATCCAAAGGTCCGCTACAGTCTTTAGATATTAACGTGACACTAAGGGAAGACCATGTATGTTTGGAGTATGCCCGGCGTGCCCAAAAGGAGCCGTTACCTTGCCGTTCTGTCCAGTCCAACACTGTCAAGAGGGCGATCACCAATATGTTCTTAGGATAGGCGTTCGCCAAGTCTTGCCTGCACCAAATGCACGTTGGTTTTGTTAGGCAAGTCCAGGGGTTGGTTATGGCGGACTATCCTTCGGAAGTAATTGTATCTGTTACTGAGGGCCTTCTGAGAAAGGCAAAGCAGTCATTGTTCGGAGAAGTGGTTCGGAAAGAAAAAAGGACCGCCACCAAACCGGTGGTAATAGCCTACGTACATAGAATCCCACACCATGTGAAAAAGGTGGCGAACCGGTACGGTGTGCCTGTGGTTTTTTCTGCGCGGAAGAAGCTTGCACAACTATGTTCACGTGTGTCAAGAAATGGAGTAAGAAGAAGAGAATGCGAGAAGAAACATGGCGTAGAATACGCTGAGTGTGCTGCTAGGGTAGTCTATGAGGTACCAATAGCGTGCGTGCGATGTATCTTATATAGGACAAGCAGGTCGTTGCTTCAATGACTGGACAATGGAACACGAACGTGCATTTAAGAATGGGGGAAGTAATATGGCAGAACATTGTGCAAGATGTAGTGACTGCGAGCCAAGCTGGGAAGACACCAAAATTGTTGGTAGGGGAGGTGACCAGACGGCACCTGACTGTTAGAGGCATGTTTAATTTGTAAGAAGGGCAATGAGTGCATTAAGGAAACATCTCTTAATCTTAGTAAAGGACAGATAAAATATCTAGAGGGCTGTGTGTAATGGTATGTGATGTCGGATGACGGTGGCGATGTGATTGACTGATGGAGCATGCATATGGTATGTGTCTATAGTTGTCGGCGTAGCCACAAATAAAGGTAGATGGAAGTGAGCGCTTCTTCTGTCTACTCGTGTCATTGTGAGCGTTCTTCCTGCTTCTGCATTACCCTGATAATGAATGTGCACCATCTTGCCCAGTATCAAGTTTTTTTAAACCATGTAGAATCCTATGAATTCTACAAATTCAAGTAAAATTCTACTCCCCCCTCCCCCCGAGCAACCTTTGCGCAATGAAGGAGAGGAGAGGAGGGAGGGAGGACACGCAAGACGGAGTAAGCCAGGGAACAGGTTGGATAACACTGCGAAAACGGCGAAAAGCGCCGCGTCGCATTCCACACAGCTAACCATACCTTTCTGGTATTCGAAATCAGCAAAAGTTCTACATCCCGGATACTTCGAATGTCTTCGCGTCACAGTCTGCCATAGCAGGTAGCAGGCCTTTCTTCGTAAACACCTTGGTGACCCGGCGACCTAGACAACTACATGTTTTTGTCGCCTATCAAAGGGTCCAGAGTTCGAATCCTCCTGGGTCTTTTTTTGTCCTCATTGCATCATCTCTTGCACCACGCCCTACGTTTTCCGTTTCCAATAACAATCTGGCTTTCCGCTGAAGTAACCATACAATAATGCCGCAAGTTGTTCATCTGCAGAAGACGCGCACTATTTCTGTTCGAAATAAGCCGCAACAAAATGTCAACCAGACGCGCATTGCAACGCCCGCGCGTGGCACCGCGCGTGGCACCGCGCACGTCACGCGCGAGAGTATTTGTGGCTGCTGACCAGCCCAAGACGAGTGGCGTTGGAGAGTAGTGAACGGCGTTCGAAGGACGGTCTAGCGAAGGACACTTCTTGTTTGAAGGTAGTTGAGCTAGGAGGCGCAGGTTCGCCTTGAATAAATAGTTGTTATAGAACGAGGCCTTGTATTTGCTTGCGACATTTCTGGTAGAGGTGCGGGATATGATTCGAAGCCCTCCACTGACAGCGGAGCGCAGCCGAAGTCCTCGAAGACTGGGGGCAGTGGAACTGACACTAATTCACCAACGAAAGAGCCGCCTCATAGGAGGTGAGCCTCCTCAGTTTGGTTGCCTCTCCGATTCTCCGATTCTCCGAGAGTGGCGGTGACCGTGAGCTCAGACGCCACTGGATGCCAACTCAAGCGACAGCTACATCTCATATTGTTCTGGATTCTCTTCGGACACCAGAGCCCTTCCACGGTGACAGTTTCGAAGATGCCGAAGACTGGCTGGATGGCTTTGAGAGCGTCGCTGGACTTGACGGCTGGGACGAATCCAGGAAGCTCCGATACGTATATTTTGCGTTGCGAGACTCGGCGCATACGTGGTTTGAAAACCACGAACCTTCCTTCAAAAGGATATGTTGTTCAGCTAGTTGGTTCATTGCTTGAAGTATTAGTTATGGCGCTAAAACCACGGGACACAGAGAATCAAAACAGTGTGTGTTTTGGCTTCTCTGTCTCCCGTTGCTTTAGCGCCATAACTATTACTTCGAACGTTCCTTGCCGACTTGCGGTGATTTCAGGCGGCAACTGCTTTCAACATACCCGAGCACGGACCGCAAAGAAAAGGCAGAGGCCGCTCTTCAGGTGAGGAACCAGCGAAACAACGAAAGCGTGGCCATGTACAGTGAAGACATGTGCCGGCTCTTCCGTCGCGCCGACTCAAACATGGCCGAGGAGAAGTTAACGCATCTAATGCGCGGAGTGAAGGGCTCTTTGTAGGCCTTGTTCGTAACCAGCCCCGTACCGTCTCCGAGTTTCGACCTGAGGCAACGGCGCTGCAGAAAGCTCTGCAGCAGCGTGCGCGTCTGTATAATCGGGATGTTGGCGTGTCCTCGGTTGACGTGACATCGACGACCCGCGCCAGCAACATCGACACTATGCGGGAAGCGGTAAGTGCTGTCGTATGGGAAGAGCGGCAGAAAATACAGCTGGCTTAAGGTCCTCCTGCGATGTTGCCGCTGGCAGACGTGGTGCGCGAAGAGGTGCTGCAACCCATTCGGGAACCACAACCTGTGTACATACTGAAGCCGCAGTCAGCACTTCCATGCGTGGAACCTTAACACCATCAACCGCAGTTATCATATGCGCAAGCTCTACGGCAGGACATTGGACGTAGAAAGAAACATTGTACAAACCGCCGCTTTGTCTCAGACACTTTCGCCTGCACGCCACCACCCATGTCGGTACCAAGACCATGTAAATACTGACACGCGCGCTTGTTTTAAGTGGAAAGCCGTTATGGCTTCCCAGTGACACGCGCGCTCGTTTTGATTGTTTGCGGGGAGCGCTGTTATCACTTTCTGTTACACGCAACGCAGGCCGCGTTTATCTTGCAGGCCCCTTCTAGAACCGTGTCGACCACTGTTGAAACTTTGCATGCTTGACGCGTACATTTCAGTAAGCTTTAGAACTCGAGAGATAATGCGAAAACGTGTTATGACGCGTGTATAAAAGCCGGCGCATTACGCTGTTTCTCAGTCTATCCGTCGACCGACGACTGTTCACGCCGCTGTTGCTGCGAATTGTGATTGGCCTTGTTTTGCTTGGCACGAGTTCGCCCAATAAACAGTTAACCTGACATCAGCTTGAGTCCTGCGTGCTTCGTCTCAAGTGCTGCGTGTGTCACAACCACGTTTCATCTGGTGGAGGTGCTTCTCGGTTCATGTACCGTACGCCCCCGCCCAGCCGTGAGCCAAGCCCAAGCCGCCAAGAGGAAGACTCCAACCCGGTCCTTCGAGTTAGCTGCAGACAACAAGGAGTCCCGCCAGAATACCTACCGCTACCAGACAAGGACAAGAATACAAGGGCTGCAACGAAACCGGCATCCACGATGACGGAAGCAAGGTATCCTGCAGTCGTTGTCGTGCATCAGCCCAAAGAGCCGCCTACGTTCCGCGGATCGTCATACGAGGACCCGGAAAGCTGGCTGGACATCTACGACCGTGTCGCAGCGCTTAACAAGTGGGACCCCGACGACAAGCTGCACCATGTGTATTTTTACTTGAAGACGCCGCAAGGACTTGGTTCGAGAACCGTGAGTCAACGCTTCGAGCCTGAGACGACTTCCGCGCTGCTTTCCTGCCCACCTTTGCAAGCGTCGTGCGGAAGAGCCGCATCACTGCTTGAGACTCGGGCGCAGGTCCCCAACGAAAACGTAACGATCTTCACGGAGGTGATGACGCGACTTTTCCGCCACGCCGACGCCGACATGTCTGAGGACAAGAAGGCTCGCCTGCTTATGCAAGGAGTGAAGCAGGAGCTCTTCAATGGACTAATCAGAAACCCGCCAAAGACGGTTCAAGAGTTCCTCTCCGAGGCTACCACCATCGAGAAGACCCTCGAGATGCGCACGCGGCAATACAATCGCCGCATGTTCCCAGACATCGCAGAAATCCAAGGACTCGGCCCCGACGACCTACGCGAGACCATAAGGGCTGTCGTTCGCGAAGAACTGCGCCGAACGTTCCCGTCGTCGCAGCCCCAAGTCGCCTCCCTCGAAGACGTAGTTTGCGAGGAAGTACAGAGCTCACTGAACGTTCCTGAACGACCACAGCCCCAACCGGAGGCGATGAACTACACTGCTGCTGCTCGACGACCTGCCGCCACTCCTCGCCCACGCCAGGACCGAACGCCTCCGCAGTTTCGTCGCCAGCCACCGCCGCCACCTCCGACGCCATTCCGCTCGCCAGTAACCCAGCGCGTGCCGAGGAAAACTGACGTTTGGCGCACCCCGGACCACCGCCCACTATGCTACCACTGCGGCGAAGCCGCGCACACCTACCGCTACTGCCAGTACCACGAGCTCGGACTGCGTGGCTTCGGCGTGAACGCGCCGCGTCCGCGCCCAGGTGAACGACCTCCTGACATCGCCGACTACATCGCCGGATCCGACGACGACCATCTCGTTCACCTTCGCCTGGCCGCTACGTCTCCCCGGATTGCCGCCAGTACACCGGCCCCAACTGGGGCCGATCTCCAAGCCCCTATCCGGGAAACTAAAGGCAGCAACTGATGGAGGTGCGGTTGCTGCATGACGCAATGCCGAAGATCCTCCGCCGCCGCCGACGACGACCACGACGCACGAACCCTCCCGACGTAGTCTCAGCACGCCGCCTGACCAGGGTCTTCACGAGAAAGCGTCGCCGCCGACGCGACATAGCAGAGCGGGAGCAAGCCGACGCAGCCGTGACCCGACGCCCCGACCTAACCGGAACGCAAGACGACGCACCACCGATCTCGACGTGGTTATCGACGGCCACAGCGTCACCGCCCTAGTCGATACCGGCGCCGACTACTCTGTCATCAGTGGTCTCTTCGCCGCCAAGCTGAAGAATTTAAAGACTGCCTGGGAAGGACCAGATATCCGAACAGCAGGGGGCCACCTTATAACACCGACTGGAACCTGCACGGCAAGAATCACAATTGACAGCCAGACGTATTCGGTGAGTTCTGTGGTCTTGCAGCAATGTTCGCGAGACGTCATTTTAGACATGGATTTCCTAGACCAGCACGGCGCAGTCATCTACCTAAGATCCAGGTCAATCACGCTGTCCACGGATATTGCGACGCCGTCAAACTGCACCGCCGCTTATCATTCCTTGAATGTGACAGAAGAACAGGTAACCGTCCCGCCACTGTCGAGCGTCATTTCCGTCGGCACCAAAGCGCCTACCAACATTCAAGGTGTCATCGAAGGCGACCAGCACTTGCTCCTAGACCGTCAGATGTTCGTCGCAAGAGGCATAGCCAAGCTTCATAAGGGGAAGCCAAGGTACTGGTGACGAACCTCAGCAACGAATATTGGCACCTGAATAGGGGTACGACGGTAGCGCACCCAACTGAATGTGCGGAAGTGAGCAATGCCTTCACCGTCACCGATTCTCACGGACCCGCAACGACGACCGCAGTGTCCGCGCCCGCCTTCGACGTCAATCAAGGCCTTTCCAGGCAGCAACAAAAGGAGCTCAAGGCCTGCCTTACTCCTGCAATAGAAGGAATGCTTCTCGTCGTCATCGGGGCTTCGTCAGACCCGTCTCGCGAAACATCGCATCATAACCGACGAATATGCCCGTCCTCTCCGTCAGAGCCCCTACCGAATTTCTGCACGGGAACGCGAGGCATCAAACAACAAGTCGACGAACTGCTGCGTGACGACATTATTCAGCCGTCTACGAACCCGTGGGCATCACCCGTGGTGTTAGTGAGGAAGAAGGATGGAACCCTACGTTTTTGCGTCGATTATCGTCGCCTGAACAAGATCACGAAGAAAGACGTGTATCCTTTCCCACGGATAGACGATGCTTTGGAGCGACTCTACAACGCAAAGTATTTTTCGTGGATGGATCTCAAAACCGGCTACTGGCAAATCGAAGTAGACCACAGAGACCGAGAGAAGACTGCCTTCATAACACCAGACGGCCTGTTCGAGTTTAAGGTCATGCCCTTTGGTCTTAGCTCGGCGCCTGCGACGTTCCAACGGGTTCCAAAAGTATTGCGACGTTCCAACAGTACTCGAAGGTTTGAAGTGGCAGACTTGCCTCGTCTACTTGGACGACGTAGTCGTATTTGCTTCCAGCTCCGACGAACACCTCCGGCGCCTTGAAACTGTTCTTCGGGTAATCAGAGCATCCGGACTTAACCTGAAGCCAGAAAAGTGCCGCTTCGCCTACAAGGAGCTATTGTTCCTTGGCCACATTATCAGCAAGTCAGGAGTACGCCCTGATCCACAAAAACAGCTGCGATCGCCGACTTTCCTGCACCCACCGACAAGAAAGCACTACACCGATTTCTTGGCCTCCGCACTCATTACAGGTGCTTCGTCAAGAACTTTTCGCGGATCGCCAAGCCGCTGACGCACCTCACGAAGGCTGACGTCGACTTCAAATGGGCAACGCCTCAAGTTGAGGCATTTCAAGAACTAAAGCGACGCCTGGAAATGCCGCCAATACTCGCACACTTCGACGAAAAAGCCGACACCGAAATTCACACAGACGCAAGCAGCACAGGGCTCGGCGCCGTGCTCGTGCAGAGGATGGACGGACTTGAAAGGGTCATCAATTACGCTAGCCGGTCACCTTCGAAGGCAGAAGCGAATTATTCCACCACACAAAAGGAATGTCTTGCCATCATCTGGGCTACACCAAAGTTCCGCCCCTACCTGTACGGCAGGCCTTTCAAAGTCGTGAATGACCACCACGCCTTGTGTTGGCTGGCTAACTTGAAAGATCCGTCAGGGCGCCTCGCATGGTGGAGTCTTAGACTGCAAGAATGTGACATCACCGTCGTCTACAAGAGCGGACGAAAGCACTCCGACGCCGACTGCTTGTCTCGCGCCCCCGTCGAACCGCCGCCCTAGGGTGACTACGACGACTCTTTCTTGGGACCCATAAGTACCGACGACTTCGCGGCACGCCAACGAGATGATCCAGAGCTCAAGAGCCTCATGGACTACCTGGAAGGCAAGACCGCCGACGTGCCGAAAGTATTCCGCCGAGCACTGGCTTCGTTTTTCCTGCGAAACAACGTTCTCCTGAAGAAGAACTTCTCGCCGCTCCGCGCCAACCACCTCCTTGTGGTGCCTTCAGCGCTACGTCCAGAGGTTCTGGAAGCTTCACACGACGGTCCGACAGCCGGAGACGTCGGTTTTTCTTGCACACTATCAAGAATACAGGAGAAGTATTATTGGCCTCGCCTCACTGCCGACGTCGCCCATTACGTAAAGACATGTAGACACTGTCAGCGACGCAAGACGTCGACAACTAGGCCAGCCGGACTTCTGCAACCCATCGAACCACCTCGATGGCCGTTCCAGCAAATCGGCATGGACTTCCTGGGGCCATTCCCGACGTCGACTTCCGGCAATAAATGGATCGTCGTAGCGACTGACTACGTCACCCGCTATGCCGAAACAAAGGCCTTGCCCAAGGGCACTGCCGCCGAGGTCGCCAAGTTCTTCATCGAGAACATCGTCCTGCGTCACGGAGCCCCGGGGGTCCTCATCACCGACAGAGGTACGGCCATTACGGCTGACCTAACTCAGGCGATCTTGAAGTAAAGTCACACGAACCACTGCCGAATGACCGCCTATCACCCGCAGACGAATGGCCTCACCGAGCGTCTAAATAAGACCATCGCCGACATGCTGGCCATGTGCGTCGCCTTCGAACACAAGACGTGGGAAGCCATACTTCCGTATGTGACCTTCGCGTACAACACGGCCGTGCAAGAAAAGACGCAGTTTGCTCCATACAGGCTTGTCTACGGACGGAGCCCAACAACGACGGTTGACGCCATGCTACCGGTCGGTATACCGACGAAGAAGACCTCGACGTTGCCAGCTACCTGGAGCGCGCCGAAGAAGCCCGACAGCTAGCCCGCCTGCGTATCAAGAGCCAGCAGACGGTCGACAGGCGCCAGTACAACCTTCGACGAGGCCACGCCGAATACCAACCCGGCGACCTCGTCTGAGTCTGGATGCCAATCCGACGACGGGGATTGTGCTAAAAGCTCATGTGGCGCTTCTTTGGACCCTACAAGGTAGTACGACATCGTGGTGAACTGGACTATGAGGTCGTGCCCGATGGCTTCACGCCATCCCAGCGGCGGCGCGCCCGACCTGAAGTTGTATACGTGGTGCGACTTAAACCTTATTACGCGCGCTGATTAACTTTGACGCATTGTTAATGTAATTTATTGCATGTACTCTCATGTTGTGTCTTTTTGCATCGGGACGATGCTTTCTCAGAGGGGGGTAGTGACACGTGCGGTTGTTTTGATTTAAGTGGAAAGCCGTTATCCCTGCCCAGTGACACGCGCGCTCGTTTTGATTGTTTGCGGGGAGCGCTGTTATCACTTTCTGTTACACGCAACGCAGTCCGCGTTTTAGCTTCCATGCCACTTCTAGAACAGTGTCGACCATTGTTGAAACTTTGCATGCTTGACGCGCACATTTCAGTAAGTTCTGGAATTCCAGAGATAATGCGAAAACGTGTTATGACGCGGGTATAAAAGCCGGCGCATTACGCCGTTTGTCAGTCTTTCCGTCGACCGACGACTGTTCACGCCGCTATTGTTGTGAATTGTAATTGGCCCAATAAACAGTTCACCTGACATCAGCTTGAGTCCTGCGTGCTTCGTCTCAAGCGCTGCGTGGGTTACAACCACGTGACAATACGATGACTGGCGCACTGCGGGTCGGCTTCCCCTGTGCTATCACTGTGGTGAAGCAGGTCACCTTTTTCCGGAATGTCAGTATCACCGAGTGGGCCTGCGTGATTTTCCGATAAATGCACCCTGTCCTCGGAACAACGAGCGCCCTTACGAAATCGAGGAGTCTTTATCGATGCGGCGGGCCCTTCAGTCTCCTCAGCAACGTTAATCCCGGGTGACAGCACCAATGCGCTATCGGTCGCCAAGTCCGCGCCCATCTATAGCTTCTCCGAGGCGTCGCTCACCAAGTCTGCGACAAGAACACTAGAGACAGCGACCTGTAGAGGCAAGGCCGCTGATGTTCGGAAAACCGAAGACCCTCAACCAGTAACCCGACCCGACCGCAGCAGTGACAGAATGAAGAACATGTGCAGCAATGGTGACATTACCTCCGAATTGCAAGTAACGATCGACGACCTCGAAGTAGTTGCTCTGATAGACACTGGCGCAGACTACTCAGTAATCAGTAGCCTGCTCGCTAAGAAACAGCAGAAAGTTCTGGTGCCTCGGACTGGACCGCAGATCCGTGCAGCTGGAGGGCACTTAGTGAACCCCGTGGGAATGCGCAAAGCAACAATAGAAATTACAGGCTTTATGTACGCCAGCAGTTTTCTTGTTCTTCCCCAGTGTTCTCGTGAGCTCATATTAGGCCTGGACTTCTTTTAAGAGAACAACGCCATCATCGACTTGCAAGAGTCGCGAATGTCCTTTTCTACAGAGAATGCTGTCGCAATCTCTGTAGAAATTTCGCGATTTCAGTGGGCATTGTCGAGTAGCAGCTATGCAGTCGACTAAGAACCCGTTTTTTCTTCTACTCCACTTGCTGACGATGCTGGCTTCCGCCCCCTACCAAGAACCTCAAACGGACGGCTTTCACCGAACTTCCAAGGGCGCTTCCAACTGGCACGACCCTCGGAGGTTCTCCTCGTGGTGCGTCACTTCACGGGAGCAAGTTGTTCAGGGAGAACCACCAACGCTTCTGCAGTCTTCTTCGGCTTTGGATCATGCTTGGCAGTGCCCTGTGTTTGTTAGCACAGCCAGCCTGCCTGTTGTCACTCGGATAATCTCCGGATCCTCATCAGCATCGTCATCACACAGCCACAAGTTCATAAGCAGCCGTCATCACCCGCGCGATCTCAGTGGGCATGGTCGAGCAGCAGCTATGCAGTCGACTAAGAACCTGTTTTTTCTTCTACTTCAGGTTGGTATATTTCATTCATGCTACTCTAAAAAGTCAAATAACCTGTGTCTGCAGCTTTTAACATGGCCAGGTGTCCTTTACACATGTATTTGCGAATGTTTTCATGTTGTGAAACTATTGCTCTTGAGTGGTGACGCCGAATCCAATCCAGGTCCTAATAATTCTTCTAGTCTTCCTTATGAACTGGCTAAAGTCGTGAAGGCGATTATTGCGCACGTTGACGTGCGCCATAACAAATTATAAAAAAGTTCTTGACGAAGTGAAGTCTAGTGAGGCGATTTTGGAGCAAACTGCTCAAATTGGTTGCTGCTCAAATTGGTTGCAAACCTAAGATTGGTTGCTGTAGAAGCTCGCGTAAATTCCTTCGACAAAATGCCTCCAAGTGACCTCTAGCAATCTATAATTGATACTGTCCGTGGGGTGAACACTGAATTACGTTCACGCCTGGATGATTTCGAGGATAGGTCACGGCGAGAAAACCTTATATTGTTCGTAATACCTGACGTTGCAGCCGAAACATGGTCGCAGTTCGAAGATAAGGTCCGTGAGATTGTGTCCACTCTAGGTATCCAACTACCGGCCGATGGAATTTCACGTGCGCACAGGCTTGGTTCGTACGCAAATAAGAAGTGCCGTCCAGTAATTGTAAAGCTTTCAACTTCTAAGATTAAGGAAACTATTATGGCAAACAAGGTGAAATCAAAAGGTACCGGTGTCAGCTTAAGTGAAGATATTTGCAAAGAAACTAGGAACGCAAGTAAAAAATTGTATGAGTACGGAAAGTCGATTGCTCAACAGTTTGTAGTGCGTTACAACAAGTTATTTATTAACAAAAATGCTTCATTTACTGCAGTCAGACCGACAGCGTTTGTGAACTTACCCGTGAATTTGCTTCTTCACTTTCGCCTTCAGGTCCCTATATCCCTAGCAGTGTTCTTCCCTCTTCCTAACAATCCCAACCTACTAAACGTGCCGCAGCAATTGAGCCCGTTTCAGTCTTGTTTACAAATATTAGACGTGTACTAAGTAAACGTGATGAGTTATCTTCTATAATTCATGACTGTTTTACGGTCATAGTAGTATTAACAGAAACTTGGTCGTCAAGTAAAATTTGCAACACTGAGCGTTTTGCAATGTAAAACATTGCAATACCGCTTACAAGTTTTCCAGATCTGATCGAATAACAAGGACAGGGGGCGGTGTTCTCATCGCGATATCAGATAAATTTCCCTCTCATATTGTTCCCAGATATTCCCCACTTGAACTCGAATGCGCATGTTTTCGCTTTGCGTATCAAGAAGGGATTTTGTGCGCTTGCTACCATCCGCCTCACAGCTCCTCAGATTTCTGCGAAAACTTCCATGACAGTTTGCATGCAGTTTCTGTCAGATGCCCAAATTCTCAAATATTAGTCATGGGCGATTTTAATTTCCCAGAGGCTACTTGGACAGCGAGGATAAAACGGCTAGCTATCTTTCAGCGGAAGGGAATCTCTTTTTAAATATTGTCATGAAGCTAGCACGTGCAAGAGCTGCCCACAAGCAAGGAATCTCTAGATGTCCAAGCTACAGCCGGGGAAAAGCATTCGCAAGCGCGAGCATGGCAGCGACCGTCTGGCTTCAGCAAAGGTCCAAGAACTTCGTCGTTCTCGCTTCAAGGAGGCGTTCGCACAGCCTTCCAATCTACCTCGCGTCATTTCTCCCCCTTCAAAAGCATCCGTCCCGGTTGCTGCAAGTGTAACGGTACAACAATATGGTCAATGCTGATAACATACAAAAGAAAAAGCAGAAAAACACATAGATATCGCATCTGATACAAAACAAAAGAAAAGAAATAGCAAAACCGCATCGATAAGCTCGCGAGACGCAGCGCGAATATTTCTAAAGTTGGGTAAAATACCACTGCAAATAATATGTGTAGCCATACCTAAGCAAACACAACAACGAAACACTGAATATCACGTCATCATTGCAAGCGACTTTGGTACATGCGACAGTCTGATGATCTCTAGCCGTAAAGCCTGTAAAGCGTACACTACAGCCGCTGCCTTCGTCGCCTAATGAAAAAGTATAGTAACGTCACTCGCGTCACTGAAGTTAAAAAACAGGAATAAACAAATCCGCCAAAACTTTTGAAGCCGCAGGCACGAAGACTAGACAAATCCATGTCATACCCATCATTCCCATGTCAGCTTCACGATCGCAGCGCCAGTTTTCCCTCTACTATTTTAGTAGGAAATTCTATGTCGTGGCTCACACACGCGTACAAGAACGCACAGACGAACGTGGTTTTGTTTTTGCGATCAGCACTTTCCTGCATGTATAGAACACATCGCTTGACGTCACCGCTTACTGCACGCACAGCGCTGTTTTTCAATCATGTCGAGTAGCAGAACTAAACTTGAACGGTCGTCGATGTTTCGATATATCAAGCTTGATTTTACTTCAACGATTCGGCGTCGTGCCTAAAGAGTACGCCGAGTCGTAGTAGGAGGCCGTACACCAGGTGCTGATGCGCACGAAAAAGCAGCCTAGACTAAGTTCGCGGCGTCGAAGCGTCGACAACGCAGAACGAGTGAACCGTCGCCTTCACACAATCATGCAGCGACTGTGCGAGACTCGAAAACCTCGCCGTCTGTTCGTGTCACGTGACAGCCTCGCCGGTTAAACGCACCGGTGTGCAGTGTAGACAGCGCTCGCTCGGCTGCCCCTCTCAGGTATCCGGTGGCCGGTGTACGGTTACGGCGAGTTTGCCGGTAGTGTGCGCACCCCTTTAGGCGCCCAAGCACGGTAACGATGTTCACGGGTCAGTGTGGCGCAGAAAAATATGATCGTTGTACGATCGACTGTGTCGAGTTATTACATGATCATCATCATCGTCAGCCTGTCTACGCCCACTGCAGGGCAAAGGCCTCTCCCATGAATCTCCAATTATCCCTGTCCTGTGCTAACTGGGCCCAATTTATCCCCGCAAACTTCCTGATCTCATGTGCCCACCTAACTTTCTGCCGCCCTCTGTTACGCTTGCCTTCTCTAGGAATCCACTCTGTTACCCTTAATGACCAACGGTTGTGTTGACTTCGCATTACATGGCCCGCCCAGGCCCATTTCTTCTTCATAATTTTTATTAGTATGTCCCTAACACGCGTTTGTTCCCTAACCCACACCGCTCTCTTCTTGTCCCTTAAGGTTACACCTACCATTTTCCGTTCCCTAGCTCGCTGCGCCGTCCTCAGTTTAAGCTGAACCCTCTTAGTTAGCCTCCAAGTTTCTGCCCCGTAGGTGAGTACCGGTAAGATGCAGCTGTTATAGACTTTCCTCTTCAGAGACAATAGTAAGCTACCATTCATTATCTCAGAATGCTTGCCGACTGCACTCCACCCCATTGTAATCCTCCTAATCACCTCAGCCTCATGATTCGGATCAGGGGTCACTACCTGGCCTAAGTAGACATATTCACTTACTACTTCCAGTGCCGCGGCAGCTATCTGAAAACGCTGCACTCGCCCAAGGCTATTGAACATTACTTTAGTTTTCTGCATATTAATTTTCAGGCCCACTGTTGCACTTTGCCTGTTAAGGTCCCTAACCATGCTTTCTAATTCATCTCCCGAGTTACTTAGCAAGGCAATGTCATCAGCAAATCGGAGGTTACTGAGGTATTCCCCATTAACCCTTACACCCACCTGTTCCCAATCCAGCGTTCTAAATACTTCTTGTAAACATGCTGTGAATCACATTGGAGAGATTGTGTCACCTTGTCTTACGCCCTTCCTTGTAGGTATCTTGCTGCACTCCTTATGGAGGAGTATGGTGGCTGTGGAGCCGTTGTAGATGTCTTCCAGTAGTCTTACGTAGTGCTCCTCTACGCCCTCATTCCGCAATGCCTGCATGACAGCAGAGGTATCGACCGAGTCAAATGCCTTCTCGTAATCTATGAAGGCTATATATAGGGGTTGATTATACTCCGCGCATCTCTCTATCACCTGACTGATAGTGTGAATATGGCCTACTGTTGAGTAGCCTTTACGAAACCCTGCTTCTTCCTTAGGTTGACTGAAATCTAAGGTGTCACAAATTCTGTTAGTGATTACCTTGGTAAATACCTTGTAAACGACTAACAGTAATCTAATCGGCCCGTAACTTTCAAGTCCTTTGTGTCGCCTTTCTTATGGATTAGGATGATGTTAGCATTCTTTCAAGATTCTGGTATGCTCGCAGTCATTAGGCATTGCGTATACAGGCTTGCCAGTTTTTTCAGTGTAATCTGCCCACCATCCTTTAGCAGTTCTGCTGTTATCTGATTCCCACCGGGTGCCTTTCCCGCTTGCATCTTGTTCAAAGCTTTCATTACTTCCTCTGTCAGTACTGGTGGAATTGAGATGTCCCTACTACGCACAAAGGGGGAGGCGGCTCCGCGCCCTACACACTTCTCGACTATCACGCCTACCGTACCACTTCAAACAAAACATTACGACCAACCTCGCTCATCCCCCTTTTGCCACACATCTCAACATTTAACCTCAAAACCGGATTCGTGCTGGGGCTGGGAAGAAAAGAGGCAACAGGCTCTATTAAGTTAACAAAACAACTAATTTAATGCACGAACATGATTTAAGCACACAAATCACAATTTTTAGCCAATGCAATGACAAACGAACAAAGTCATCAAAGAGCAAACTCATACTACAATCAAGGGCCATCATGGCAAATATGCTAATCAGTAAACGACAGACAAAGTAAATGTAGATAGCGGCTAATAAACTAAGTCGCAATGTCTCAAACTCGCTCCCGAAACGGAGAGAACGCTTATCTGGGAGGCAGGCTCCTTCGGCACGCAGGTTTCGTCACCGGCTTGTGGACTGGTGGTTCGGAAGGGGCTCGGGGGTTCAGATGTCATCTTCGAAGCCGTTCTAGCTCACGGATCCTCCGATCATTGCCGTCGACATCACGCTCTCGCACTGGCTACACCATCGCTCCAAGGATGTACAGCCGAACGACGCGGCTCACACGAGGGCTTGCATACAAGACTCACTTCTTCGACTCCTCCATGACGGAATGCCCTCGCATCTCCTCGTGTCTCTCGATTCTCTCTGAACTCTCTCTCGCCCTTGACCCGTGACGACTTTTTCTCTCTTTTACCACCCCGCCTCGCCAGGGCGCCTACCCAATCGTTGTTTAGGGTCAACTCGTCCCTAACTCGTCCCCAACTCGTCCAATCCGCCGTGCGACCGCCATTCGAGACCCGCCTCCATAGCACAATACACTACAAGTTCCTCTCCCAAAACATGGAAAGCAAGATATCAAACATAAACAAAACTCGACATTAAGAGAAGGCATCGGACCACCTAACCAGCGACACATGTGTACGGATTTCCGCACGCGCGTTAGCTATCACTGCCCCCAATCTGACACACTCCAGATGCAAGCAATCGTCTAGGCGCTGTTGCTACTCCAAGTTCGCATTTTCCAACCCGTTGCGTGCACCCCTCTTCGACAACAACCGCGTTTCGGCAACGCGACGACAAGACCCCCCGCTGCGGGATTTATGACCCGGCGACCTTCGGACAAGATGTCGCCGGCCTGTACCGAGACACCGAGCAGGTGCGGATGCGACTCCCTGGCGCCTCGTTATTGCCCGTAGTTCTGGTGGTGTACTGTTGTCTGCGTACGACCACGTAAGCAAGGGCATTAAGCATTTCCGGGCGAACTCCTTCAAGTGGCCGGTGTGCGAGAGGAGCGGTCAACATGTGTGTGCGGTTCATCGCGACCTGACAGCTTCCAGATGGGTGTACGCGCACGCATCCTCTCAGCCATAACGAACGCCGGGAGAGCGCGAAGTTGATGCTCAATGTACACACGCATGTGGGGCCACCGCGCAAGCGTCGCCTCCGCTGTTATTGTGCGGTTTCCGCGAACTTGCAGACAGCGAAAGCTCCGGCGATTCCTCGACCGCCGCAGCGGCCGAAAAACAGGAATAGCGATGTCTCAAATGTCCGTTTCCTACGTTCTCCTCTCTCGCCCCACCGACGTCCCTCGGGGCGTCACAATCCCTTCCTCTTCCAAGAGAATTTGCCTGGAGGGCAAATTCGAATGCAACGGGGCGCAACGCGTATCGAGCGCCGCAGCGACATCTGAGACATCGCTACAGCTACGAACACAGGACACGCACACAACAACAACAAAACAGGAAAACACTCGCGGAATGGATCCGGCGGCAGCGTTAAGCCGAAAATGGTCAATATTCAAGCGTCCTACATCGGAGATGTCCACTGCAGTTCTTACACCATTAACGCACGCGCACAACACATTCGGAGCACTCAGTCACTGAAGACTTCCCTGAAGGGCGTAGATGAGGTCGCGCGCACTGATTACACCTGCACATCCACTGGGAGGTGTCGGACACTGCTTACTGTCCATCACGGCGCGAACACAACACACACTTCACTCGCGCTGTCTGCTCTCGGCATACCCGATATCAGTACACACACATAACATACACTGGCCTATAAAATAATGTTATCGCGCTTACACTTAAGACTATGAGAGCCCCTCGCTTGTCTCTCACTGAACGACAAAAGCCCGGATGGTGGAGGTAATAGCGAACCGGCGGGTATCGACATCGTACTACAAATATGATCTCTTATTCGACCGCAACTTTCCCACTGTCGGAGCGGGGTAAAAGTAGTCCCTATCGTTACCAGAATGCTCAAAAGGGCCGGCATCTCTATCTGACACTACTCCCACAACGCTCCTTGCCTCCTAACGAGGCACGGCACTTTCGTGCAGGGAACCGCCGTGACCATTTCGCCGTTCGGTCATCCTAATCGCTCCTCGCCTCTTCCGATACGGCAGCCCTCCCCGCTTCCTATCGAGGCACGACACATTTTGTGTAGGGAGGACGCCGTATACGTTCCGTTGTCTCCAGTCATCTCTCATTGCCAACCGTCCCGTAGCCCTCACATCACATCGGCTTAACTCGACCGACGGCTTCGCACCTTTCGCTTATGCCCTATCTCTCGCTCTCTTCGCTTTCACGAAACCCAACCCTTTACTACTTCCCTTCCAACAAGTGACGAGATCATGTCAGCCCTACACCATCCCTCCACCACCACTGGCCACCAAATACACACGTCTAACGCAACTCGCTCATTTCACCAAACACAGATACCGCGTGCAATACAAATAAAAAGGAAACAGTCTAGCAAACTACATGCATCACATTCAAAACACTATCCTAAATGGCAAACACATCGATGTAAGGCTGACACAAACGAAAAGGAAAACAAACCAAAACAATACAATATGAGAAATCCTGAGCGACAAAACACACAAATAACACGGCGGATACACATGACATCAACTTAGCCGGTAACCCAGAGACGCGGCGTTTCTTGACTGAACTGTGCCCATTGTCCCGTCCAGTTACTGCTACTCATAAAGCTCGACATAAAATAATACCTGCTACAAAGTGAACAAAAACTTAAAACTCAAACTCACGAGCGATTTAACATAAATGCGCACAATGCTATATCAACAACCTATATACAGTCCTACAGCGCAAGGCTACGCGGCAACTGCGGGCGACATTCTGAACATTCCGTGACTGTCCTGCCAATCTGAGACCTCCTTAATTCGCGCCCGATGAGGTCTAGGTCCCGGCGTCTTTCGAACACGCCAAAGTCCACAGACAATGCGACCAATGTGAGGTACCCGCTTGCGGTGTTTCATGCGGAATCTCGGCCGTTTCTCTTCAATCCGTAGAAGAGAAAGTTTGAAACGCGGGGGAAACCGTGCTTTACCCACCTTTACGCTCGTTATAGCGCTACGGCCCCCTCCGGTAGCCCTTCGTCGTGGATGCGTGACTGATTCGCTCATTGTCCACTGCTTCCGCCGCTCACTCCCCACCGAAGTGCACCTTTCCCGCGGATACATTTCGACACTCGCCTCTTTCTCGGACAAAGCCAAACCACATGATTCCTCAGCCATTGTAGTCGTCTGCATCTCACTAGTCTCCTCGGCACCGCGGAAAATAACCTCTTTCACGACGACACCCCTTTCCGTGACTGGCTCTGAATCAATTTCAAAAGGAGTCTCGACTCTGTTGTCTTCGCTCTCTTCGTCCGTTTGGTTTGCGATCTGCGGGGCCTCACAGCTCGAGGACGCCTCAGCTCCACACTCTCTACCCTGCTCATTCTCCGATGCCTCCTTCATCTGGCACTTCCTCTCCAATTTCTCTGTCTCTTCACCAGCTCGCTCTAGAGCTGATTTCTCCCCGCAGATGTCAACAACAGATATCAGCGCCTTTTCTTCGATAAGGCCACGAACAGAGTTTACCTCTAACCTTTCCGCTATTCCTTCTACATTTTGGCCGTCGGTGGATTGACAGCTAATGGCCTCATTCCGCGGATCGTGCGGCTGCCAGTTACACTCTTGAGCGGTGTGACGCAACTGACTGTAGTCGTCACCTCTCGCAGGAGGTGGCCTCGACCGTCGCTGTTCCTCTTTGATGTCTCGTTCGTATTCATGGAGTCCCAAGCTCTTCTCTATCAACTTCTCGAGCCGATTAAGACGGTTCTCTAGCTCTTGTTCCTCAACACTGACATGATAAACCGAGGGTGCGCGACATTTTGTGCTTCTCTCAATTTGCTCTTCTCTAGCGGCTACCTCTATGGCCTCATCGAAAGTCTGAGGGTCGTGGGATAGGACGAACCTTCTAACTGGGTCACTCAAACCTGCGAGGAACCGGCACAGCAACTGTTCTGATAAAACCTCCCGGCGCAATTGAGTCTTCACAGGGTCCTCACCAACGACATTCGTCAACGTGGCCGTCCCAAGTATACGCAGACGCTCCGCGAATGAGCGTACCTCCTCTCCGGGGTTCTGTCTCGCGTTTATAAATCTCTCAAGCTTTGCGCTGACCGGTTCAGTATCGAACTGCCTGAGAGCCAAATTCTTGAAATCGTGGTATGCAGTTGCGCAGGCGACATCTACATCCTGCCACGCGAAAGCATGCGCGGAGCCTGTCATCTTGCATCGTGCAATGCAAATCAAGTGGCTGTCTTGCCACCCTCCCAATCGGCCAGCCTCCTCTAAAATTTTGAAAAAAACCTGAATATCTATGCCCGTACCATCACCCGTAAACACCGGAACCATGTCTAGCCACATCAGCGAGTCCACTCCCAGCGCCCCTCCGTGGGCTATCTGCGTACTGTGATCACTCATCTTGTGGCCTCTTCTTCCCTAATACGAGGGTAAAAGCTCGCACCACAACCCCAGCAAGAATCCCACCGCTCTGCCACCATTTGAGATGTCCCTACTACGCACAAAGGGGGAGGCGGCTCCGCGCCCTACACACTTCTCGACTATCACGCCTACCGTACCACTTCAAACAAAACATTACGACCAACCTCGCTCATCCCCCTTTTGCCACACATCTCAACATTTAACCTCAAAACCGGATTCGTGCTGGGGCTGGGAAGAAAAGAGGCAACAGGCTCTATTAAGTTAACAAAACAACTAATTTAATGCACGAACATGATTTAAGCACACAAATCACAATTTTTAGCCAATGCAATGACAAACGAACAAAGTCATCAAAGAGCAAACTCATACTACAATCAAGGGCCATCATGGCAAATATGCTAATCAGTAAACGACAGACAAAGTAAATGTAGATAGCGGCTAATAAACTAAGTCGCAATGTCTCAAACTCGCTCCCGAAACGGAGAGAACGCTTATCTGGGAGGCAGGCTCCTTCGGCACGCAGGTTTCGTCACCGGCTTGTGGACTGGTGGTTCGGAAGGGGCTCGGGGGTTCAGATGTCATCTTCGAAGCCGTTCTAGCTCACGGATCCTCCGATCATTGCCGTCGACATCACGCTCTCGCACTGGCTACACCATCGCTCCAAGGATGTACAGCCGAACGACGCGGCTCACACGAGGGCTTGCATACAAGACTCACTTCTTCGACTCCTCCATGACGGAATGCCCTCGCATCTCCTCGTGTCTCTCGATTCTCTCTGAACTCTCTCTCGCCCTTGACCCGTGACGACTTTTTCTCTCTTTTACCACCCCGCCTCGCCAGGGCGCCTACCCAATCGTTGTTTAGGGTCAACTCGTCCCTAACTCGTCCCCAACTCGTCCAATCCGCCGTGCGACCGCCATTCGATCGAGACCCGCCTCCATAGCACAATACACTACAAGTTCCTCTCCCAAAACATGGAAAGCAAGATATCAAACATAAACAAAACTCGACATTAAGAGAAGGCATCGGACCACCTAACCAGCGACACATGTGTACGGATTTCCGCACGCGCGTTAGCTATCACTGCCCCCAATCTGACACACTCCAGATGCAAGCAATCGTCTAGGCGCTGTTGCTACTCCAAGTTCGCATTTTCCAACCCGTTGCGTGCACCCCTCTTCGACAACAACCGCGTTTCGGCAACGCGACGACAAGACCCCCCGCTGCGGGATTTATGACCCGGCGACCTTCGGACAAGATGTCGCCGGCCTGTACCGAGACACCGAGCAGGTGCGGATGCGACTCCCTGGCGCCTCGTTATTGCCCGTAGTTCTGGTGGTGTACTGTTGTCTGCGTACGACCACGTAAGCAAGGGCATTAAGCATTTCCGGGCGAACTCCTTCAAGTGGCCGGTGTGCGAGAGGAGCGGTCAACATGTGTGTGCGGTTCATCGCGACCTGACAGCTTCCAGATGGGTGTACGCGCACGCATCCTCTCAGCCATAACGAACGCTGGGAGAGCGCGAAGTTGATGCTCAATGTACACACGCATGTGGGGCCACCGCGCAAGCGTCGCCTCCGCTGTTATTGTGCGGTTTCCGCGAACGCATGCGGCGAGAGCTCCGGTGATTCTCCTGACCGCCGCAGCGGCCGGAAAACGGGAAACCGATGCCCCAAATGTCCGTCCCCCGCGCTCTCCTCTCTCGCCCCACCGACGCCTCTAGGGGCGTCACAATCCCCACTTCTTACAAGAGAATTTGCCTGGAGGGCAAATTCGAATGCAACGGGGCGCAACGCGTATCGAGCGCCGCAGCGACATCTGAGACATCGCTACAGCTACGAACACAGGACACGCACACAACAACAAAACAGGAAAACACTCGCGGAATGGATCCGGCGGCAGCGTTAAGCCGAAAATGGTCAATATTCAAGCGTCCTACATCGGAGATGTCCACTGCAGTTCTTACACCATTAACGCACGCGCACAACACATTCGGAGCACTCAGTCACTGAAGACTTCCCTGAAGGGCGTAGATGAGGTCGCGCGCACTGATTACACCTGCACATCCACTGGGAGGTGTCGGACACTGCTTACTGTACATCACGGCGCGAACACAACACCCACTTCACTCGCGCTGTCTGCTCTCGGCATACCCGATATCAGTACACACACATAACATACACTGGCCTATAAAATAATGTTATCGCGCTTACACTTAAGACTATGAGAGCCTTTCGCTTGTCTCTCACTGAACGACAAAAGCCCGGATGGTGGAGGTATAGTGAACCGGCGGGTATCGACATCGTACTACAAATACGATCTCTTATTCGATCGCAACTTTCCCACTGTCGGAGCGGGGTAAGAGTAGTCCCTATCGTTACCAGAATGCTCAAAAGGGCCGGCATCTCTATCTGACACTACTCCCACAACGCTCCTTGCCTCCTAACGAGGCACGGCACTTTCGTGCAGGGAACCGCCGTGACCATTTCGCCGTTCGGTCATCCTAATCGCTCCTCGCCTCTTCCGATACGGCAGCCCTCCCCGCTTCCTATCGAGGCATGACACATTTTGTGTAGGGAGGACGCCGTATACGTTCCGTTGTCTCCAGTCATCTCTCATTGCCAACCGTCCCGTAGCCCTCACATCACATCGGCTTAACTCGACCGACGGCTTCGCACCTTTCGCTTATGCCCTATCTCTCGCTCTCTTCGCTTTCACGAAACCCAACCCTTTACTACTTCCCTTCCAACAAGTGACGAGATCATGTCAGCCCTACACCATCCCTCCACCACCACTGGCCACCAAATACACACGTCTAACGCAACTCGCTCATTTCACCAAACACGGATACCGCGTGCAATACAAATAAAAAGGAAACAGTCTAGCAAACTACATGCATCACATTCAAAACACTATCCTAAATGGCAAACACATCGATGTAAGGCTGACACAAACGAAAAGGAAAACAAACCAAAACAATACAATATGAGAAATCCTGAGCGACAAAACACACAAATAACACGGCGGATACACATGACATCAACTTAGCCGGTAACCCAGAGACGCGGCGTTTCTTGACTGAACTGTGCCCATTGTCCCGTCCAGTTACTGCTACTCATAAAGCTCGACATAAAATAATACCTGTTACAAAGTGAACAAAAACTTAAAACTCAAACTCACGAGCGATTTAACATAAATGCGCACAATGCTATATCAACAACCTATATACAGTCCTACAGCGCAAGGCTACGCGGCAACTGCGGGCGACATTCTGAACATTCCGTGACTGTCCTGCCAATCTGAGACCTCCTTAATTCGCGCCCGATGAGGTCTAGGTCCCGGCGTCTTTCGAACACGCCAAAGTCCACAGACAATGCGACCAATGTGAGGTACCCGCTTGCGGTGTTTCATGCGGAATCTCGGCCGTTTCTCTTCAATCCGTAGAAGAGAAAGTTTGAAATGCGGGGGAAACCGTGCTTTACCCACCTTTACGCTCGTTATAGCGCTACGGCCCCCTCCGGTAGCCCTTCGTCGTGGATGCGTGACTGATTCGCTCATTGTCCACTGCTTCCGCCGCTCACTCCCCACCGAAGTGCACCTTTCCCGCGGATACATTTCGACACTCGCCTCTTTCTCGGACAAAGCCAAACCACATGATTCCTCAGCCATTGTAGTCGTCTGCATCTCACTAGTCTCCTCGGCACCGCGGAAAATAACCTCTTTCACGACGACACCCCTTTCCGTGACTGGCTCTGAATCAATTTCAAAAGGAGTCTCGACTCTGTTGTCTTCGCTCTCTTCGTCCGTTTGGTTTGCGATTTGCGGGGCCTCACAGCTCGAGGACGCCTCAGCTCCACACTCTCTACCCTGCTCATTCTCCGATGCCTCCTTCATCTGGCACTTCCTCTCCAATTTCTCTGTCTCTTCACCAGCTCGCTCTAGAGCTGATTTCTCCCCGCAGATGTCAACAACAGATATCAGCGCCTTTTCTTCGATAAGGCCACGAACAGAGTTTACCTCTAACCTTTCCGCTATTCCTTCTACATTTTGGCCGTCGGTGGATTGACAGCTAATGGCCTCATTCCGCGGATCGTGCGGCTGCCAGTTACACTCTTGAGCGGTGTGACGCAACTGACTGTAGTCGTCACCTCTCGCAGGAGGTGGCCTCGACCGTCGCTGTTCCTCTTTGATGTCTCGTTCGTATTCATGGAGTCCCAAGCTCTTCTCTATCAACTTCTCGAGCCGATTAAGACGGTTCTCTAGCTCTTGTTCCTCAACACTGACATGATAAACCGAGGGTGCGCGACATTTTGTGCTTCTCTCAATTTGCTCTTCTCTAGCGGCTACCTCTATGGCCTCATCGAAAGTCTGAGGGTCGTGGGATAGGACGAACCTTCTAACTGGGTCACTCAAACCTGCGAGGAACCGAGCAAGCAACTGTTCCGCTAAAATCTCCCGACGCAACTGGGTCTTTGCGGGGTCTTCACCACGGACGATTTCCAATGTGGCCGTTCCGAGTATTCGCAGGCGCTCCGCGAATGAGCGCACCTCCTCGCCAGGGCTCTGTCTCGCGTTTATAAATCTCTCAAGCTTCGCGCTGGCCGGTTCAGTACCGAACTGCCTTAGAGCCAAATTCTTAAAATCGTGGTACGCAGTTACGCAGGCGACGTCTACGTCCTGCCACGCGAAAGCATGCGCAGAGCCTGTCATTTTGCGTCGCGCTATGCAAATCAAGTGGCTATCTTGCCAACCTCCCAATCGACCAGCCTCCTCTAAAATCCTGAAGAAAACCTCAATATCTATGCCCGTAGCATCACCCGTAAACATTGGAACCATGTCTAGCCACATTAGCGAGTCCACTCCTAGCGCCCCTCCTTGGGCCATCTGCATAGTCTGCTCACTCATGTTGTTGCCTCTCCTTCCCTGATACGAGGGTAAAAGCTCGCACCACTACCCCAGCAAGAATCCCACCGCTCTGCCACCATTTGAGATGTCCCTACTACGCACAAAGGGGGAGGCGGCTCCGCGCCCTACACACTTCTCGACTATCACGCCTACCGTACCACTTCAAACAAAACATTACGACCAACCTCGCTCATCCCCCTTTTGCCACACATCTCAACATTTAACCTCAAAACCGGATTCGTGCTGGGGCTGGGAAGAAAAGAGGCAACAGGCTCTATTAAGTTAACAAAACAACTAATTTAATACACGAACATGATTTAAGCACACAAATCACAATTTTTAGCCAATGCAATGACAAACGAACAAAGTCATCAAAGAGCAAACTCATACTACAATCAAGGGCCATCATGGCAAATATGCTAATCAGTAAACGACAGACAAAGTAAATGTAGATAGCGGCTAATAAACTAAGTCGCAATGTCTCAAACTCGCTCCCGAAACGGAGAGAACGCTTATCTGGGAGGCAGGCTCCTTCGGCACGCAGGTTTCGTCACCGGCTTGTGGACTGGTGGTTCGGAAGGGGCTCGGGGGTTCAGATGTCATCTTCGAAGCCGTTCTAGCTCACGGATCCTCCGATCATTGCCGTCGACATCACGCTCTCGCACTGGCTACACCATCGCTCCAAGGATGTACAGCCGAACGACGCGGCTCACACGAGGGCTTGCATACAAGACTCACTTCTTCGACTCCTCCATGACGGAATGCCCTCGCATCTCCTCGTGTCTCTTGATTCTCTCTGAACTCTCTCTCGCCCTTGACCCGTGACGACTTTTTCTCTCTTTTACCACCCCGCCTCGCCAGGGCGCCTACCCAATCGTTGTTTAGGGTCAACTCGTCCCTAACTCGTCCCCAACTCGTCCAATCCGCCGTGCGACCGCCATTCGAGACCCGCCTCCATAGCACAATACACTACAAGTTCCTCTCCCAAAACATGGAAAGCAAGATATCAAACATAAACAAAACTCGACATTAAGAGAAGGCATCGGACCACCTAACCAGCGACACATGTGTACGGATTTCCGCACGCGCGTTAGCTATCACTGCCCCCAATCTGACACACTCCAGATGCAAGCAATCGTCTAGGCGCTGTTGCTACTCCAAGTTCGCATTTTCCAACCCGTTGCGTGCACCCCTCTTCGACAACAACCGCGTTTCGGCAACGCGACGACAAGACCCCCCGCTGCGGGATTTATGACCCGGCGACCTTCGGACAAGATGTCGCCGGCCTGTACCGAGACACCGAGCAGGTGCGGATGCGACTCCCCGGCGCCTCGTTATTGCCCATAGTTCTGGTGGTGTACTGTTGTCTGCGTACTGTCACAGGCGCCTCGCGTACACGCGCGCGCCTTGTATTGTAAACGGCAGGGAGCGCCCTCCCCCGCGCGCGTATCGGTTTACGGCCGGAGTCCAAGTGTGCTCTGGCGCCTCGAAATAAAGGGCTTTTTTAGTTACCAGCAAGCCGTGTGGAGAGTCGCTTTCTTGCCGCGCTCCTCGCCTCCCGCGACATGGTGTCAGAAGTGGGATCCTTCTGCCGTCTCGCCTAGCCGTGGTTCTCGTCGTCCTCAACGGCCCCCGACAGCCGCGATGACCGATCCGGCTACGGCAGCAGCGAGCGCGACGGGCTTCTCTTTAAAGCCTCCGCACCCATTCACATTTGATCGAGCCTCCGAATGGCCTGCGTGGATCCTCGAGTTCGACGACTACCGATACGCGTCGGGGCTCGTCCGACAAGATCCGGAAACCCAGGTGCGAACTCTGCTCTATGTGATGGGACGGCAAGCGAGACAGATTTTCAACACGTTCTCGCCCTCCACGGAGGAAGCCAGGAACTTCGACGTTGTTAAGGCCAAGTTCGACTCTCATTTTGTCCAAGTGAGAAACCTTGTCTACGAGTCAGCCTGCTTCAACCGGCGTGAGCAAGATCCCTCTGAGACTGTCGACCAGTACGTCACCGCCTTGTACAACATGGCAGACCGGTGCGATTACGGTGATTTGCGGGATCGCCTCATTCGTGACCGTTTCGTACTGGGTCTCCGCGACAAGAAACTCTCCCAAGCGCTGCAGATGGACGCCAACCTAACACTCACCACGGCGCTCGCTAAGGCACGCCAAAAAGAGTCCGTGCACCAGCAGCAGCAGGAGCTCCTTCAGGCTTCCGAGGGACCGTTCTCTCCCAATCCGGAATTCACTGAGCTCGACGTCGTCTCTTGTAACAACCGCGGCAAAAGCAAGTACCTTCCACGACCGCGTAACAGCGTGCAGAACTTGTGCGACCAATCGTGCGGCTACTGCGGTGGAACTCTTCACTCTCGTTCTTTGTGTCCAGCAAGGACTGAAAAGTGCTCAAAGTGTAATACGCGAGGACACTACGCTCGTGTATGCAGAAAAGTGCCGCCAAGAGACATATCGACGCTCGAGCAACAAACCTCAGCTATGTTTCTCGGGGCTGTGAACCACCCAACCGGCGCTCAGCGCGACACACGGCTTGTCGAAGTCGACGTGAACGGCTTCACACTTGTTGCAAAGATCGACACCGGTGCTCAGGTATCGGTTGTACCAGCTACCTTTGCGGGAATTCCAAAACAACTCCAGCAGACAAGGGAAACCCTCTCGGGACCGAGCGGCAACGCTCTTCAGGTCGTGGAAAATTTGATGCGACAATCACGTGGAAGTCAAACAAGTCCGACCAAGTCGTCTACGTGGTGGAGCAGCTGAAACATCCACTCCTCGGATTGCCTGCTATCGAGGGCTTGGGACTCGTCAGGTTTTTGTGTGCTACAGAGCGTGTTGAAGAACGATATCCCCTACTTTTCAGCGGATTGGGACTGCTTCCGGGGGCGTACACCATTCGCCTCAACCCTGCGGCTGTACCTTATTCTGTTACTGCTGCAAGGCGCGTTCCTGTGCCCCTACGCAAAGCCGTCGAGCAGGAGATAATCAACATGCAAGAGCAAGGAGTCATACGCCCTGTAGAGGGCCCTACGGACTGGTGTGCTCCCATCGTTCCGGTTTTGAAACCCTCAGGAGGTGTCCGAATCTGCGTGGACTTCACCCGCCTCAACTCTTCGGTCCTCAGGGAAAGATTTCCCCTCCCGTCAGTGGAACAGACGCTCGCTTTGTTAGGTGAGGCAACCGTTTTTTCAAGACTAGATGCAAATTCGGGCTTCCACCAAATTCCTCTTTCCCCGGAATGCCAAGAGCTGACGACATTTACAACGCCAACGGGACGTTTTTGCTTCACTAGACTTCCATTCGGCATAACGTCAGCGCCGGAATATTTCCAAAAACGCATGTCCGAAATCTTGAGCGGACTAACAGGAGTCGTCAACCTCATGGATGACATACTCGTCTTTGGCCGCGATCAAGCTGAGCACGACAGAAACCTTGACACGACGCTCAAGCAGCTTGCCTCGTCGGGAATCACCCTCAACCGTTCCAAATGCGCCTTTAGCGTGAAGGAGGTGACTTTCCTGGGCTGCGTCATCAGCGATCAAGGCATACGTCCTGACCCTAAAAAGGTCGAGGCTGTCAAGTGTCTCCCACCACCTACGGACGTCGCCGGAGTCCGCCGAATCCTAGGAATGGTAAATCACCTGGCAAGGTTCCTGCCCAATTTGGCCGAAAGGACAGCTGCTCTGCGGGTTCTTATCAAGAAAACAACGGAGTGGACATGGGGACCGGCTCAAGAAACAGCTTTTCAAGGCATCAAGGACCTCATCTGTTCGGACCAGTGCCTGGCAAAATACCATGTGGAGTACCCTACAACACTTTCAGCCGATGCATCAGCCTACGGCTTAGGTGCAGTACTGCTGCAGGTACAACCAGATGGGAACAACCGCCCAGTGGCATTTGCATCAAGATCCCTGACTCCAGCGGAAACGCGGATGCGCAAATCGAAAAGGAAGCGTTGGCTCTAACCTGGGGAGCCGAACGGTTCGAAGAATACCTGCGTGGTCTCACGGCTACTTTTCAAACAGATCATCAACCTTTGCTCACCCTCCTGGGAAAAGAATCTCTCGATCTGTTGCCACCACGAATTCAAAGCTTCCGCATGCGCCTCATGCGCTTCAGCTACATCATGCAGTACGTCCCAGGAAAATGTATTGCTACGGCTGACACTCTCTCGAGAGCACCTGCTGGAAGCAGTTATCCAGCGGGGGCTCTCAACTGTGGTGAAGTGAACGCGTATGTACAGGGAGCGCTCATGGGCCTGCACAGCATCGCCTTCGATCCAGTCAAACAAGCTCAAAAGGAAGACGATATTTGCCAACGTCTTCTTTGCTTTTGCCTCAACGGATGGCCGGAAAAACGCAGCGTCCCCGCCCCCCTCTCGGAGTTTTGGCAGCACCGAGCAAGCCTGTCAGAAAATGAAGGCTACCTGCTGTACGGAACGCGCCTGGTGATTCCTCGTTGCCTGAGAAGCGAAATCCTTTCGCGAATACATGAGGGGCACCAGGGCATCGAACGCTGCAGAGCACGGGCAAAGCAGTCTGTGTGGTGGCCTGGAATCTCATCGGAAATTCAGCGAACGGTTTCTAACTGTGAAACGTGCGCAGGGAACCGACCGCAAAGAGCTGAACCACTTCTGCCCACAGCTACACCAGAACTCCCATGGCAGATGGTGGGTGTCGACTTATTCCAACTGAAGGGAAACAACTATCTAATCTGTGTGGATTATCGTTCACGGTACCCCGAGATTGCACTTCTGGCTTCCACCTCAGCAGGCTCGGTCATCACCCACCTCAAGAGCATATTCGCTCGTCACGGCATCCCTGTGACGGTGGTCTCAGACAACGGCCCGCAGTTTTCGAGCTCCGCATTCGCAGAATTCGCAAGGTCGTACGGCTTCAACCACACCACAAGCAGCCCTCTCCATCCTCAGGCGAATGGGGAAGCGGAACGCGCGGTCCAAACAATGAAACATCTGCTAGAAAAAGCGGAAGATCCATACCTCGCCTTGCTGGCCTACAGAGACACGCCGGGGCCAACAGGCCTCAGCCCAGCTAAGCTGCTCATGGGACGCCAGCTTCGCTCTCGGGTGCCTGCGTTTCCCAGCCTCCTCCAGCCAGAAAACGTAGACCACAAAAAGGCGACGGAAACTGACCGCAGAGCAAAGGAAGGCCAGAGGCGATATTTCAACCGTCGTCACGCGGCCAGAGAGCTGCCAGCTCTCAGTCCGAAAGCCCGCGTCTGGATACGCGACCTGAAATGTGAGGGGGAGATAACGCACGAGGCAGACACACCCCGTTCCTACTGGGTCCAAACACAGCGTGGACACGTGCGTCGGAACAGAAGCAAACTCGTTCCACTGCCAGCCCCAAAGAAGAATGCGCAGCTGCTTCCCTCCTCATTAAATTTCGGCGAGAGTGACGACGAGAACTTCGAGCCGTGGACAGTCGAGGGGCCGCTTGGGGACATACACGAGGGAGCTCAGACAGAGCGAGGCAGCACGCTGCAAACCGACAGCCATAAACCACTGCCCAAGCAAAGCGTCGATGTTTCCATCCAGACAACGAGGGTCCCTGCCACCACCACCCGATCGGGCCGCACGGTCTTTCTGCCGGACCGTTTCGGCATTGTCAGTTAAGAGAGGGAGATGTCACAGGCGCCTCGCGTACACGCGCGCGCCTTGTATTGTAAACGGCAGGGAGCGCCCTCCCCCGCGCGCGTATCGGTTTACGGCCCGAGTCCAAGTGTGCTCTGGCGCCTCGAAATAAAGGGCTTTTTTAGTTACCAGCAAGCCGTGTGGAGAGTCGCTTTCTTGCCGCGCTCCTCGCCTCCCGCGACAGGTACGACCGCGTAAGCAAGGGCATTAAGCATTTCCGGGCGAACTCCTTCAAGTGGCCGGTGTGCGAGAGGAGCGGTCAACATGTGTGTGTGGTTCATCGCGACCTGACAGCTTCCAGATGGGTGTACGCGCACGCATCCTCTCAGCCATAACGAACGCTGGGAGAGCGCGAAGTTGATGCTCAATGTACACACGCATGTGGGGCCTCCGCGCAAGCGTCGCCTCTGCTGTCATTGCGCGGTTTCCGCGAACGCATGCGGCGAGAGCTCCGGTGATTCTCCTGACCGCCGCAGCGGCCGGAAAACGGGAAACCGATGCCCCAAATGTCCGTCCCCCGCGCTCTCCTCTCTCGCCCCACCGACGCCTCTAGGGGCGTCACAGAATGTCAGCCTCTTCTAAGCTGCTTCCCCGTTCACTATTCTGGTTATCACGACTACTTTAGAGATCTCTGTAGAACTCCTCGGATATTATCACTATCTCATCCCTATTCATGATCACATTGCCTTGCCTTTCTCGTAATTCATACATCTGATTTCTACCTATGCCTAGACGTCTCTTCGCCGCTTTTAGGCTCTTTCCGTTCTTTAGAGCATGCTCAATCCGCTCCATATTATACTTTCGTATGTCGGCTGTCTTACGCTTATTGATTAACTTCGAAAGCTCTGCTAGTTCTATTCTGTCAATTGCATTTGATACTGTCAAGCCTTGCCGCTTTCTAATCAAGTCTTTCGTCTCCTGGGAAATTTTGCTAATAATCTCTCCACCGATCTTCCCTCCTACTTGTATTGCACTTTCCGTGACAATCCGCTTCAAATTATCGCTGACTTCCTCAACGCAATTGTCTGCTTGGTCTGTTAGAGCTGAATATCTGTTATGCCGCGCTATCAGAAATTCCTCGACTTTCCTTCTTACAGTTAGCTCATTGATCGGCGTCTTTCGTACTAGCTTATTGCGGTCCCTCCTCAAGTCTAGCCCAATTCGAGATCTCACCATCCGGGGGTCACTGCACCTAACTCTGCCCAGCACTTCCACATCCTGCACGACGCCAGGGTTATCGCATAGTATGTAGTGTACTTCATTTTTATGCTCGCCATTCGGGCTTTTCCACTTCCAATTCAGATTCTCCCGTTTACGGAAGAACGTGTTCATGATACGCAAATTATTCCGCTCGGCGAACTCTGCTAATAAGTTCCCTCTGTCATATCAACAACCCACGCCATAGTTCCCGACTGCCTTGTCTCCAGCCTGCCTCTTGCCTACCTTAGCATTGAAGTCTCGCATCACAATAGTGTACTGCGTCTTTAGCCATTGCCGATTCCACATCTTCATAGAAGCGTTCAACTAGCTGGTCGTCATGGCTGGATGTAGGTGCATAGCCCTGTACCACCTTCAATTTGTACCTCTTATTAAGCTTAATTACAAGACCTGCTACCCTCTCGTTAATGCTATAGTATTCTACTATGGTGCCAGCAATGGTCTTGTTGACCAGAAATCCCCCTCATAGTTGTCTTTTGTCTTCTAGGCCACGATAACATAGGATGTGCCCATTTTTCAGCAGTGTAACGGCTTCACCCGCCCTCCTAACCTCACTGAGCTCTATAACTGACCATTTATTGCCCGCTAATTCCTCAAACAGTACCTCTAGACTTCCCTCGCTAGATAAAGTTCTTGCGTTAAACGTTGCCAGGGTCAGATTCCAGTGGCGGCCTGTCCGGACCCAGAGATTCCTAGCACCCTCTGCTGCGTCACAGGTCTGACCGCCGCCGTGGTCAGTTGCTTCGCAGCCGCTGGGGACTGAGGGCCGAAGGTTAATTGGTGTATTCATGGGAGGTTGTGGCCATTACTGCCCCAGGGTGGCCAATCCTGCTCTGTTGAGGGAGTGCCTTACCGGCTATGGTAGCCGGGATCCGGCCGCACCCCAAGCCTCCTTATGCAGTTCGATCAACAGGCGAATTTTTTTAATCCGGTGGAGAATTGCCCGGAGCCGGGATTCGAACCACTGTCCTTTTGCACGCGAGGCGGATGCTCTACCTCTACGCCATCGCTACGCCATCGTTACATAAAGTACTTTTTAACACAAGAGGTTGGTCCTTGAAGATATGGACACGATGCGAGAACGTGGGTTCATCCTCGTCAAACATTGCCGCACAGGCGGAACAATGACCAAGTTCAGCTCTATGTAGCAATAAACATATAACTGCTTACGCGAAGGCACATTTCACTTTCGTGTTATACCGATTCCTTTGATAGTGGGATCAGCTACACTTTTGTTTTTGTCTCCTCGTGTGCGCGTGCGTCTTTAAACCGCGTACTAGAAGTGTGGTGGTGAATTTCTCGGCATTTTTGCACTTATAATCGGTGTCGATTCGTGCGCGTCGTCAAGCAGGGCGCCAAGAGACGCGAGTCTTATGCGAGCGCCAACGCACAATCTTTACGTGGCAAGTTTTTGTATATTCAGTATATCAAGGTACGTTGGGGCGTGCCGCCTCCATGTAGTTGCGGCAGGCGACGCTGCAATCGCATATCGTTTTGTGGATAGATGGTCGCGCGATATTTGCGAAGAATGGAGTACTGGGCGCTGTTCACGCTACGTCGGCGGTGGAGTTCCGCATGTTTCGTACTCTACATAAGCAGAACGGAGCTCGTAGATCATGTTACTGTTCCCTGAACGGAAGAGTAAGGCCTGCGGCTAACTCCGTACTACTCTTACATAAAACTGAAGGACTCTTTGGGTAGAGTAATACAGTTGGTCACCCCTCGCAGCACTCCCTCTACAGATGAGAGTGTTGTTTTACTGCGCGGCTCTTGTCCCTCTTCCTTTCTTCCTTCCTTCTCCCCAGCCTACCCTACCCCGCCGCGCGGTAGCGCTCCATGCCCGCTGGATGCCCGTTGCATCCATCATGGCCGAATTCGACCCCCCGCCCCCGATTCTCCTACACCGTTCTTCCTTCCTGGACGTTGTTGTACCGCGGCATCGCAAAGGCCTGTTCTGGGGTACGTCACCAAAGGGCAGTGATGCAACGTGACCCTAGCGCGCACGTGCGGACGGACTAGTTGGCAAGACATTGCAGTGTTCGGCGTGGTTCCATGCTGCCGCACGGGGTAGATGGAGTTTGTACTCGTTGGTTTTGTGCCCGTGCACCTGTCCGCTTTGATATGGTGGTTAGCTTATGCACTGAAGGATGTGTGCTAGACGCGCGACAAAAGGCAGTGGCATCTGTTTCTCTTCTTTTCCTCTCCGACTTCCGAAGTCCGAACAACCCAATCGACGGAAAGCGTGGGTGCGAGCTGTGGGCTGTGCAAAACAGCAGCTGTCAGACAGCAACCGGGTTTTTGGATTACATTTCATCGCTGGTAAGTAAAGAGGATTTTAGGCATTTTTTTTTAATTCGTACGTCCGCAGAATTTGTGAGCATGAATATTTTATCAACTAGGGTGCCCAGTCTCGATTTTCTGAGCACCCCGAGTGGTTCTATAACATGTTTGCTTTCAGAGGACTAGCCCTGAAACACAAAGAAGTGTGAACGTTTGGGCGCACTTTGCAACGGAAACTTTCCTCGAGTAAGCTGTGGTTCCGAATGGTGTGCAGACTGTCTCAATTCACGGTCACTTTGCTGAATTTTGCGTCGGGTTAGCACTGTGAAAGAAAATTTTGTTGGTGTTTTCGGACGCGATAGACAGTATCACACTCGCCTGTTTTCGAGCGTATAAAAGTTTAGTCCCTGAGGAAAAATGTCAGAAGAAAATGCAAATGAGGGCTACAACTCAACCGGCCATGCATGCGCAGTGTGGACGTTGCCTGAAGCTCGCAGGGCATGGTAGTGGTTACCCGTGACGGTGTTACGTTTGCTTTGAAAAACATGCATTCCATACCTGATTGGCAAAAGATTGCAGTATTCGGCATGGTTCCATGCCGCTGTCAGGAGTGACAAGTAAGAGTGAAGAAGAAGACGAAGTTAAGTTATTACAATTAGCCCAAAGAATGGCAAGCGGGAAAGAAGAGAAGGAAGTGATTTGGAACGCCAGCGAATATTTAAAACCAGGAAAAAGGAAGAGGAGGACGAGAAGTGAGCGCGCGGGGACGCCGGGTGGAAAAAAGAAAAAGGAAGAGGAGAAAAACGAGGGACCGGGCGCGGGGGTTCCGGAGAACGCTACGAAGGCAGACTGCACTGGGTTTGCCCCAGTCTGGCGACACGGCAAGTTCTCGCTCGAGTGCCAGCTCAGCGTTAAGCCTTCAACTGTTCCTCGAAGCGTTGGTGGCCCTAGCTCGGACGCGTGGAGTTTTCAGCGTGGGTGCCGCTGAAGGAGAACGAGGCCACACACGTCTCTACCCGTGGCTCACTCACTACACGCACGGTGACCAGGACTCGTCTGTACCAGCACGAACATCGGTCAGCCGGAGGTCCCGAGAATGCTACGCCGGGCTCAGCGACGGACCAGAGAGCACCGAGAGCCTGCACTCTGATCGACTGTGCGCCGGAACTGTGAGTTCATCAACCTCATTGGAACGTGTAGCATGCGCGGAGGCTGAATAGCTGGACGCTGTTAAACTTTCCTTTTAAGAATATGTATTTAAGTGTTACTGAGCTTATTTGAATGAAAAATGAAGTGTGCGTGTTAGTAAGGCATCGGCGTCTTCCTCCATCCATCTCGAACGATCAGACATACGTACCAGGCGGTGTCTTACGCGTGACAACATCGTACGGAGGGAAGGAGTGCGTGCTGGTTTTTGTGCGCGTTACCTGGCCGCTTTGACATGGTGGTATAGCTCTTGCGCTTTAGGATGTGCCAAACGCGCGAGGAAATTAAGGCAGCAGCATCCGCTTTTTTTTCTCTTCGATTTCCGAATGACAGCAGTCGACGGAAAGCGTTGGTGCCCCAGTTCGAGGCAAGCACTAGGTGCACGTGGCCTTTCACTAAGCCGTACGCTTTAAGCGATAAGTAACTCCATGGCGTCTGCATTGCGCGGGCCAGGCATGCTCGCGAAGTACACACAGAATGGAACGTTTGGCCACGGTTTAGGGTCATTCCTCCATTCCGAAATGGTGTAGGGGTAGAGATACTGCATTCCACGAACTTGCAGCTTTTCGAGAAACCGCTGGCGCACGATTTCGGGAAGGGACAGCACCATGGCGTGCAATGCCCGAGCAAACTGCTGGAGTCGCCCGAGCTTTTTGCCAACCATTGGGAAACTAGTCGGCCGCGATGTCGATGGCGATGCTATGCGTGACGTCACATTGTTGACAAACAGGGACAGTTGTTTTGTGGGGTTAAAGGTCCCAAAACCAGCTCTGATTATGAGAGATGCCGTAGTGGAGGGCTCCGGAAATCTCGACCACCTGGGGTTCGTTAACGTGCACTGACATCGCAGAGCACACGGGCATCAACATTCCGCCTCCATCGAAATGCTGCCGCCGCACCCGGGATTCGATCCCGCGACCCTCGGATCAGCAGCCGAGTACCATAGCCACTAGACCACCGTGGCGGGGCAAACAGGGACAGGTCAATAGCCAAACCACTGAAGGTACACCACTGAAAATATTGTTTGTGTCGCTCTAACATGAGCCGGCGCCACGGTGTACGCGCATGCCTAATTCGTTAAATGCTCTTTAAAATGTCCATTTACACCGACAGCACAGCAAGGCAATCAACACCCATCCTGTCTGCTACCTCCACCGCTTTCCCCCTTTCTCTCTCTTTTTCTTCATTCTTTCGTTTCCTTCTTTCCTTAATTTTTTCCTCTCTCTGTCCCTGTGTGTGTGCGTGCGTGTGTGTGTGTGTGTGTGTGTGTGTGTTTGTGTGCGCGCTTGTGTGAGAGTTGTTGCTTTTGCTTGATTTGCTCTTATATTTATCTTTTGTTGTAGAGATGACGCCCCCAATGTATTTATTTCTTATCATTATTTTGCATTTTCACATATTTTTGCCCTACTCGTTCTCCTCCCCATCCTTGTCCCTGTCTCCTTAGTATCAGGAAAGTGTGGTGTAAAACGTCACACGGGTCTGTGGATATTGTTAACGCGCTCCGACCGAAACGTTCATGCATACAACCGTCCTTCCCTAAGAGGCGCATCGTCAATTCAGTTATAAACTGTGGCAGCCCAAGCTACTTTTGAATATATATATATATATATATATATAGTGTAATGAAGAAGAAGATGAGGAAGGCAACCAAGCAAGCCTCAGCATTGGCGACAGCCTCGTGCCTCGAGCGAGCGCTTGCCCGGATTGTGCCTGCTTGACGCTCGCCGTTTGTCGGAGCTCGCCTTTGACGTTCCTCGACGTCTAGACGCCAATAAATCACGTCGCATTTGGTGGAGGTGCGTGGGTTCCCACTACCAATCTGGAACTTCGCTCCCGGACGCTTCCACCTCTTCCTGTCCCCAGCGTCATCATGGCTGACGCCAACCTTATTCAGCCTGGACCTTCGGCAATCCATGTCACCTGCGGCGCCGTCAACCGCCAACGGGACCCGCCAATCTTCAACGGCTCAGGTGACTCGGATGTTCAAGACTGGCAAACGGTCTATGAACGCGTAAGTGAGCATAACAAATGGGACAATCCAATGAAGTTGAGTCACGTCGCGTTTTACCTCGCCGATGTCGCTCAACTGTGGTACAACAACCATGCGACTACTATTCCAACTTGGGCTGTGTTTAAGACTTCCATTACGGACGTCTTTGGCCGGCCTACGGCGCGCAAGCTTCGCGCAGAGCAGACCTTGCGTCAACGTGCTCAGCAACCCGGAGAGAACTTCACGAGCTACATTGAAGATGTGCTCAACCTGTGCAGCCGTGTGAGCTCCGAGATGACTGAGGACGAGAAGATCAAGCACATTCTGAAAGGCATCGAGGACGACGCCTTTCAGATGCTTCTCGCAAAAGATCCCGCCACCGTGGACGCCCTGATCTCATTGTGTCAAAGCTTTGACGAGTTGCGTAAGCAGCGCGCAATCGCTCGACAAGCCCTCGCAAATCCTGGTGCGCACTCTAGTCTGGCAAGTTTACAGGCGGCCCCCCACCCCGCCGATCAACAACCGCTGCTATCCACAATCCAGGATTTTATCCGTGAAGAGGTAGCACGTCAGCTCTCCCTACTACCACTCACGCACGCGCCTACATCGTCTTTGGCTCCGGACATTCAACAGGTCATTCGCGCCCATGTTGCCGAGAGCCTCCCGCCCGTGCCGCAGCCACCACCTGTCACTGCCCTTGTAACCTACGCTTCTGTGGCTGCTCGCCCACCTCAACAGCCTGCGCCCGTGGTTTCCGACCCGTGGTTTCGACCCACACCGCCCCGCCGACCGTGCGTGCTGCGACGCCCATTTACGCGAGGCCACCGGCTCCGTTCTTCCGACGCCAGGACTCGTGGCGGACGTCCGATAACAAGCCGATCTGCTACGCCTGTGGTGTCGCTGGGCACGTCGCCCGCTACTGTCGCCGGTATCCTCCTAGCCCGTACGACACTTTTGCCGAGCCTGTTCCTCCGCCGTTCCGTACGCCACCAAGGTACACTACGTATGATCGTCCACCCTATTCAAACCATCGCTCCCCATCCCCTCGACGACGCTCGCTATCACCGATGCGTCGCCGTCCAACTACGGAAGAGGGAAACTGATTGCTGCAGTTCCGGAGGCAAGAGCTGCACGCGACGCGAACTACCAAAGGCCTCCATCTCTTTCGCCGAACAACGTCATCGATGTGAACATTGAAGGAACTGCCGCAATAGCGCTTATTGACACAGGGGCCGCTGTTTCTGTAATTTGTCAAAATCTCTGCCGTAGGATAAAGAAATTGACCATGTCGGTTCCAGGACTAGTGCTCCGCACTGCAAGCTCGCAGTGCATTTCTCCCTCTGCCATGTGCACCGCGCGTGTCGTTATCCAAGATGAAGTTTACGTGATAGAGTTTTATGTGCTGCCGTCATGTTCCCACGACATTATTCTCGGATGGGACTTTCGCTCTCGTCATCGTGCCGTCATAGACTGTTCTCGGGCGGAAGTGGCTCTTACGCCGCTCCCAGACTCCATTTCGGCTGACCCTGTTCCTGACCCTCGCAAACTTGTCGTAGCTGAAGACACAGATATACCGCCGAAAACATGGACCCTCGTCCCTGTCTCCTGCCCGGCCGCCCCAGACGGAATGGTTTTGTTTCCCCCTCCGATGTCTTTCTCCGTCGTCGTGGTCTACGCCTGCCGTTTGCAGTACTTACCATGGAGTCTGGTACTGCGACGATGATGATTTCCAACACATCCTCGACGCCTATTACCCTACTCCGTGGTGAGTGCTTGGGCCATGTACACGATGTCGAGTTCCTGCATTCCCTGGATTTCACTGAGGACCAACTCTGCCTTCATCTGAATGCTATGACGTCACCCGTTTCAAAATCTCCAGCTCCTGACGGTTTTTGCCCCTCTGTCGCCGCCGATCTACCGCCCACGCATCGCGACGAACTCATCTCCCTTCTGCGAGAGTTACGCTCGTCCTTCGATTGCGCCCAGCCATCTTTAGGTCGTACAACGAGTGTTGTGCACCACATCGACACCGGCTCTCATGCTCCCTTACGCCAGCGCCCTTATCGAGTACCGGCAGAAGAACGGCGTATCATCACCGAACAAGTTGATGACATGCTTACACGCGGCGTCATTCAGCCGTCTCAGAGCCCGTGGTTCATCGCCTGTTGTACTCGTGCGCAAAAAGGATGGATCCATCAGATTCTGTGTGGACTGTCGGCGCCTCAATAAGATAACTCGGAGGGATGTCTACCCGTTGCCGCGCATTGACGACGCTCTCGACTGCCTACAGGGAGCAGAATATTTCTCATCCTTGGATTTGCGGTCGGGTTACTGGCAAGTCCCCATGGCTGAACCTGATCGCCCGAAGACTGCCTTTATTACTCCCGATGGCCTGTACGAATTTAACGTCATGCCGTTCGGATTGTGTAACGCGCCAGCTACATTCGAACGAATGATGGATAACATCCTTCGCGGCTACAAATGGAATACCTGCCTCTGTTACCTTGACGACATCGTAGTCTTTTCTCGAGATTTCCCGACTCACCTTGTTCGTCTACGGGCTATTCTGAAATGCCTCACATCCGCCGGACTTCAACTTAACATGAAGAAGTGCCATTTTGGTGCGCGCCAACTAACGATACTAGGCCACGTCGTCTGCAAAGACGGCGTCCTCCCGGACCCCGAAAAACTTCGTGCCGTTGCCGAGTATCCCAAGCCCACCTCCATGAAGACGCTTCGAAGTTTCATTGGGTTGTGTTCTTATTTTCGTCGATTTGTTCGCGACTTAGCTACCACCATCGCGCCCCTTACGAATCTTCTAGCAGCCTCTAACGGCCTGCTTGCGTGGTCACCCGAGTGTGACGAATCATTTACGACGCTAAGGCGCATACTAACGTCGCCCCCGATACTCCGACACTTTGACCCCAAGGCGCCTACGGAAGTCCACACTGATGCCAGCGGCGTCGGCCTTGGTGCTGTATTGGCTCAGCGGAAGCCAGGCTACGACGAGTACGTTGTGGCATACGCGAGTCGAACCCTCAAGAAAGCCGAGTGCAATTACTCCGTTACCGAGAAAGAGTGCCTCGCCATAATTTGGGCGTTGGCTAAGTTTCGCCCGTATCTGTATGGTCGCCCCTTTGACGTTGTCACAGACCACCATGCTCTCTGTTGCTTTCGTCCCTCAAAGATCCGTCAGGTCGCCTCGGTCGCTGGGCGCTCCGTCTGCAAGAGTACGACATTCGTGTTGTATACCGGTCAGGCCGTAAACACTCCGACGCTGACGCACTGTTCCGCTCACCACTAGCGTCCGACACGGCTTCTCCGTCGGGTTCTTCCCTCTCGCCAATAGACTTCGTGAACATGTCGTCGGAGCAACGCAAGGATGCGTGGGTTTGCCAGCTCCTTGACTTTCTGGCAAACCCATCCGTTCGTCCCGCCTCAAGAACTATCCGTCGCCATGCCTGCCATTTCGTCATTCGAGATGACATTCTTTACCGACGAAATTACGCACCTGATGGCCGCAAGTGGCTGCTTGTGATACCACGCCATATGCGCAAGGATATCTGCGCCGCTTTCCACAACAACCCACAAAGCGCTCATGCCGGCGTTCTCAAGACCTACACCCGCCTTCGTCAACGCTACTACTGGCGCGGCATGTACGCCTTTGTGTGGCAAGTATATCCGCGCTTGCATTGCGTGTCAACGGCGCAAAACTCCACCTAAACACCCGACTGGCACACTCCAGCCACTCCGTTGCCCTGGCCGTCCTTTCGACCGCGTTGGCATCGATTTATACGGCCCGCTTCCCACGACGACGTCTGGGAACAGATGGATAATTGTTGGCGTGGACCACCTCACACGTTACGCTGAGACCGCAGCGTTGCCCACAGCTACTGCGAGAGAAGTTGCATTTTTCATCCTACGCAACTTTGTCCTGCGCCACGGTGCTCCTAGGGAATTTCTGAGCGACAGGGGACGCGTCTTTCTCTCCGATGCCATTCAAGCGTTGCTTGTTCAGTGCAACATCATTCACCGCACGACGAGCGCATATCATCCGCAGACGAATGGTCTGACAGAACGGTTTAATCGGACTCTGGGTGATATGCTGACAATGCACACTGCGTCCGACCAAACCAACTGGGACACCGTCCTCCCATTCGTCACGTACGCATACAATACTGCTACGCAAGCGACCACCGGATTCTCACCGTTCTTTCTTTTGTACGGACGCGAGCCATCGTGTACGCTGGACACTGTGCTGCCCTACACACCTGACACCACTGAATACACACCGATTTCAGATCTTGCTAAGCACGCCGAAGATTGTCGACAGTTGGCTCGCTCGATGACAACAGACGCTCAAGGCCGCCAGAAGCTTCGACTCAAATGTGACCGCTCGCTTTCCACTTTCCCGACGGGAGCCCTCGTTTGGCTTTGGGTCCCCCCGAACACGCCTGGACTTTCGTCGAAATTTCTCGCACGCTACCATGGTCCCTACTGCATTCTCACTCAGACATCTCCCGTCAACTACGAAGTGGAGCCCTTGACTCCATCCCAAGACCTACGTCGTCGTGGACGAGAAATCGTCCACGTCAGCCGCCTCAAGCCCTATTATGACCCCGCCATACTTTCTGCGCCTTAAGTAGCCAGGATGGCTACTCTCGTCGCCGGGGGTAATTGTAATGAAGAAGAAGATGAGGAAGGCAATCAAGCAAGCCTCAGCGTTGGCGACAGTCTCGTGCCTCGAGCGAGCGCTTGCCCGGAGTGTGCCTGCTTGACGCTCGCCGTTTGTCGGAGCTCGCCATTGACGTTCCTCGACCGTCTTGACGCCAATAAACCACGTCGCAGTAGGTATATATATTCCCCACTTCTTTGATCACCCTCCGCAATACGGCACTGTCTCGTTGAAACAAACGTACGGCACTTTTGATGAGTACAGCTAACGACATGCTGGGCAGCATAACTAGCTGTGTTCTCTTTGATATATACGGTTGATGCGCAGTCTGACCCCCGATAAATGTTAACGTTTAGCGGGACGCAACTCAAAACTTAAGCTGCACTAAAACCATATCTTATTTCAGCGCGAATAGACGAAGTAGGCACACGAAAGAAGTGACAGGCGCTGACCGTAAACGCATTATTGAAGGGAAATGGCATATACGAGCGCGCACATCGTCGAAAACACAAACAATTGCGGCTGCCAGGCGAAAAGGAAAAAAAAAAGACTTAAGGAGGTACCAATGTTTTGTGAAAACGACCTTTCAAGGATACGTCAGAACGACTTATTAGGACTCCCGCCCTGACTGCTAAAAACTGGTGCTCTAAATAGCAAGTTACCAGGAGTTAACGATGCCAGAACTTGTTTGATATCAATCTTCCGCTAAGATGCTAAGCTATTCGCAAAAATCGCCTATCGGGGTAAACGGACAAGGAATGAGCTACGCGCTACGAGCATAACACACGATGAGTTCTGCTTCTCTCTAAATTACAAGGCCGCAGCACTTCCGTGGTATATAGGAAACCACACTCAACATATTACGATGTAGGTTGAACGCCGACAGACGAACACAGAATTTATTATCACTGAGATTCCGTTTGTGCGAGCTAGGTCGCTATGCACACTTTTCACGTTTCTTACTTCACCCCCCCCCCCATTCCCCCCAGCTATCGCCCTCCTTTCGCCCTCGCTATCTCTATCTCCCTCAGACAGCCACTTTGCCGCGGCAGAGAACAGAAGGATAACGACACACTCCGGACAAGCTGCACGTGATGACGCGACAAACACGCCGTAAACTCCCGCGTCGCAGGCGAGACAATCAGGCATGCCTTTCTTGTATTCGAAATCAGCAAAAATGCTGCATTGCGGACATTTTGAAATTAATCGCGTCACAATTGACGAGAGGGCACAGCAGTAATCTGTTCTTAAACACCTCTGCGACCCGACAACCCAGACGACTCGGCCATGCTTTTGTAGTAGACCAAGGGGTCCCGAGTTCGAATCCTTAAGCGTATAAGAAGTTTTTTTTTTTTTTTTTCTCCTTAGCACTTCTGCCTTTTACCCTTTGATCCTTTATGGTCTCTCTACGCTCCTGAGGTATCTTATTTGTACCGACTACTTCTCTTTAATAATCATACCCTGTCCTGATTAACCCACTCACTGCAACACCTCTGAAAGTCTCCTCCCCCCGGGGAGCCTTTGGACAAAAGATGCATATGGGCGCCCACCATCACCGTGCTTCATCTACGTAACTCACTTGAGCACCAGAACAGGAACTGGCCCCCCTGGTGCAACACCATGGCCAACACCTCCCAAGTTACCGGACCAACCAAACCCTGGACCTACGACGACGACATCAACAGAGCTTCCAGCCACGGATGCGACCACACGGGTATTGGAACAAAAGACTCAAAGAGCCTCTGGACTCGGACAGGCCGTCATTGGAAATTAAACGTAGCGACTCTTAACACGCGAACCCTTTCAAGCGAAGCCAGATTAGCTGAACTACTAGAAGAATTAAGGGGTATTAATTGGGATATCATTGGCCTTAGCGAGGTTAGGAAACCAGGAGAAGGGTACTTATCGCTTAATGAGGGACACGTTCTTTGCTACAGAGGACTACCAGAGAAGCGCGAATACGGCGTGGGGTTCCTTATACACAAAGACATAGCAGGCAACATCGAAGAATTCTATAGCATCAACGAAAGGGTAGCAGGGCTCGTGATAAAATTAAATAGGAGATACAAACTAAAGCTAGTACAAAGTTACGCACCAACGACCAACCACAGTGACGAGGCTGTAGAACAGTTCTACGAGGATGTAGAAACGGCAATGAACAAGGTACAGACCCAATATACGATTGTTATGGGGGACTTCAACGCGAAAATAGGAAAGAAACTAAAAGGAGAACATGCCGTCGGTAATTACGGAGAAGGAGATAGGAATAGCAGAGGGGACATGCTAGCAGAATTCGCCGAAAGAAACCACCTCCGTGTAACGAATACTTTCTTCAAGAAACGTAGGAACAGGAAATGGACGTGGAAAAGCCCCAACGGAGAAACGAAAAACGAAATAGATTTCATAATGTGCACTGATCTAGGTATAGTAGAAGACACAGAAGTGGTTAATAAGATTAGAATTAGTGACCACAGACTAATAAGGGCGAAGATATCCCTCAATCTAAAGCGAACAAGGACAAAGTTAATCACACGGAAACAGGCCAACCTCGATAGCGTCAGGGCGAAAAGAGAAGAATTTAGCATTGCACTTAAGAACAAGTATGAGGCTCTAGGACAGGAAGATAATGAGGATATAGAGAAGATGAACGAAGACATTACTAATCTGATCACCGAAACAGCAATCGAAGTAGGGGGCAAAGCACCAAGACATGTTGTGAGTAAACTCTCGGAGTGTACTAAAAATCTAATCAAGCAACGCCAACAGATGAGAATAACTAACTCAAGAGACAAGATAGAATACGCCGAGCTATCTAAGCTCATCAGTAAAAGTAGAGTCAGGGACGTACGTAACCATAACGCGAAAGAAATAGAAGCAGCCGTCAGAAAAGGAGTCAGCATCAAAACAACCAAAAGGAAGCTTTGTGCGGGAAAGAACATAATGCATGCAGTGAAAGATAAGCAGGGCAACATCGCTGCTAACTTTAGTGGCATAACCAAAGTGGCCGAGGATTTCTATTCCGAACTATACAGCTCAAATAGGAGTCTCCCCACCATGAGTGTATTAAATGCCGAGCAGGACTACGAAATCCCATGTGTCACTGCGGACGAAGTTAGGAAAGCAATACAGGGTATGTCCCGCGGAAAAAGCGGCTGGAGATGACGGCATAACTACAGACTTGATCAAAGATGGCGGAGACTTCCTTATTGGAAAGCTCGCGACACTATACACTCAATGCCTCAAAACTTCAAATGTACCCGAAAGCTGGAAAAACGCAAATATTCTATTATTACATAAGAAGGGAGATATTAAAGACTTGAGGAACTACAGGCCGATCAGTCTACTCTCAGCACTTTACAAAACATTCACGAAGGTTATCTCAAACAGAATAAGGGCCACACTTGAATTTAATCAACCGAGAGAGCAAGCAGGGTTCAGAAAAGGATACTCTACCATGGACCACCTGCATGCGGTCAATCAAGTAATCGAGAAATCCGCTGAATACAACAAACCCCTCTATATGGCTTTCATAGATTACGAAAAGGCTTTCGACTCGGTAGAGATACCAGCAGTTCTGGAGGCACTACGTCGTCAAGGAATATGTGATAGCTATATAAACACAATAGCCAACATCTATAAAGATTCTACAGCCACCCTGCTCCTCCATAAGAAAAGCAGAAAAATCCCAATACAGAAAGGTGTCAGACAGGGAGATACAATTTCTCCCATGCTATTTACTGCATGTTTGGAAGAAATCTTCAAAAGGTTAGACTGGGAAGAGACAGGGCTCAGGATTAACGGCGAATATCTGAGTAACCTGCGATTTGCAGATGACATAGTACTATTTAGCAATGATGGCGACGAATTGCAAAAGATGATTGAAGACTTAAGCCGAGAAAGCGCTAAGGTAGGATTAAGGATGAACATGCAGAAAACAAAGATAATGGTAAGTGGCACGGCGAAAAAACGTCTATTCAAGGTCGAAACCCATTCTCACCGTTCTTTCTTTTGTACGGACGCGAGCCATCGTGTACGCTGGACACTGTGCTGCCCTACACACCTGACACCACTGAATACACACCGATTTCAGATCTTGCTAAGCACGCCGAAGATTGTCGACAGTTGGCTCGCTCGATGACAACAGACGCTCAAGGCCGCCAGAAGCTTCGACTCAAATGTGACCGCTCGCTTTCCACTTTCCCGACGGGAGCCCTCGTTTGGCTTTGGGTCCCCCCGAACACGCCTGGACTTTCGTCGAAATTTCTCGCACGCTACCATGGTCCCTACCGCATTCTCACTCAGACATCTCCCGTCAACTACGAAGTGGAGCCCTTGACTCCATCCCAAGACCTACGTCGTCGTGGACGAGAAATCGTCCACGTCAGCCGCCTCAAGCCCTATTATGACCCCGCCATACTTTCTGCGCCTTAAGTAGCCAGGATGGCTACTCTCGTCGCCGGGGGTAATTGTAATGAAGAAGAAGATGAGGAAGGCAATCAAGCAAGCCTCAGCGTTGGCGACAGTCTCGTGCCTCGAGCGAGCGCTTGCCCGGAGTGTGCCTGCTTGACGCTCGCCGTTTGTCGGAGCTCGCCATTGACGTTCCTCGACCGTCTTGACGCCAATAAACCACGTCGCAGTAGGTATATATATTCCCCACTTCTTTGATCACCCTCCGCAATACGGCACTGTCTCGTTGAAACAAACGTACGGCACTTTTGATGAGTACAGCTAACGACATGCTGGGCAGCATAACTAGCTGTGTTCTCTTTGATATATACGGTTGATAAAAATATGGATGCAAAAAAAGGTGCATAAAGCGCTAAATTTCTCACGGTACAGAAGAAAGACCACAGGACCACCGTTTCTTCATTATTTACAACCATTGAACCAACTAGCCTCAACCCTAACGAATATTATGCAGCATGCTTTGCATAGTTGTCTAGTGCTTGTATGCTTCACTTCTCGGGCAGTACCAGCAATGTTTTATCATAACTATACCTCGATTACCTAGCACTGCGTGGTGCGGGCAAACTTTCGCGGTTCTTACATAGATTTCTCTCTCTCTCTTTTCCTGGTGGGTTGGCAGTACGCCATTGGAGGATACTTGGCATTCGACGTCACTGTGTCTCTGGAAACGTCCGTCAATGCATCGTTGGGGTTTCCGGACGTGACCATCTGTAATTCAAGCCCATTTACTGGAACGAGAGATTGTTCCTCAGCACCGCAAGAGACAAATCTCACAAGCGTGGTCGATAACATCTGCAGCAAGGCGAATGTAAGTCTGCCTCAACGCATATGTTCTTGTCCTGAGGGGTGCAACACTTCTCGAGCATAGCGAAAAGAAGGTTGTTGAGTTCCCGCCCGCAAATATTGTCGCATTGCATGCATCAGGGAGTTCGTAACTTGGTTTCAAACACAGCAGGAAAGGGTGGGATCTTCCTTCAACATAGTTAATTTATTTATCTATTTTTTACATCATGCCCCAGGTCATGTCACCGAAGTAGGAGGGGCCAGATAAAAGATAAGGGAAGGGGTCAAGGGCTCGATCTTTTATCTGTTAGAAACAACTTAATGAGCAAACAGACAATGAAGCCTAGGAAAGCATAGGGGAGGTTACTTGTGGTATTGTAATTGTGGAGAAAGTAGAAAGAAATTAAAGTGGAGGAAAAGACAAACCTGCCTTCGGTGGGAGCCGAACCCACGACCTTCGGGTGTCGCGTCCGATGCTCTACCAACCGAGCTACGAAGGCGGTCGTCCCCCCGTCCACATATTGTGTATTTATGTACAGAGAGGCTGCTGCTTCTATCAGGCGGAGACGGCGTCGTCACCGAAGAGGGTCATATAAAGTCGCTGCTACCGACAGAGATGTCATACCTTCCGTTAGAGCGGCTGCTCTGCCAACAGCGAACTCCGCGAAGACGGACAATGTGAACAAGAAGGAAGGGTCAAGGCTTGCACCTCATCAAGAGTGGCCAGCACTCCCAGAAGTACAACCTGCCTCGAAGCCACATCAGATCCCGGTGCCCTCGACGACTTCAACAACCACTGAAGCGACGACGACGGAAGATCGCCAAGTCATCATGATGTTGAAGTCGCTTATGGACGCCATGCGTGTTCTGCTGTGCAACATGAAAACTCCGTCGGCGCAGAGCGCGCTAAAGGTGCTGGACACCCTGAGTCCGGTGCTTGCGGCTCTAGGATAAAAACCACGACCTGCAAAATGGCGTCGTTTCAAGTGGAAGTCAGGGATGCGTCTGTTCTTCAGTGGAACGCCAGAGGGCTTAAGTCACGCATGTCGGATTTTCGGCAGTTCGTCTTCATGAACCAGTTCCCTATTATTGTGATCTGCGAACCCAACCTGTCAGCTCCCATCAGGCTTTCTGGGTATGAGTGCTTTATGTCCTCAACCCAGGGAGAGTGCAGCAAAGTCATTGTCTTTATACGCTGTGACTTGACTTACGTACATCACCTAGTGCCAGCTGACGAAGGAAACCAATATGTTTGCCTAACCGTGAAAAAGAACAAGGTAACCTTCACACTTCTGGGAACCTACATATCCCCTACGAGCCGGCTAGATTGCGAACGCTTACGAAGAATTTTGGCATCGATTCCACAGCCTTGGGTAATCACAGGCGATTTTAACGCTCATCATTACCTATGGGGAAGCTCGAAAGTCAACTCCAGAGGTAAACAATTGGTTTCCTTTGCCTCTGACTGTCAACTTTGCCTCTCGAATGACGGAAGCCCCACTTATCTACGTGGAGCAGCGTACTGTATGTGCCTGGACCTTACTTTCGTGTCACGTTCATTTGCGAGAAAAGTACATTGGTTTACGGACTTGGAAGCGCGAGGCAGCGACCACATCCCAACTTATCTGAGGATCGACGGTTTCACGAGATCTGAATTCTGCAGAGCTGTTGTGAGCACTGATTGGTCTAAATACAAAATGATCATGGAAGATTCTTGTTGCGACGGTTCATCGAACAACATAGAGGAAGCGATAAAGGGCGCCCTGGAATCCACCACCCAATCACTCTGGAAGAGTTCCGTACGCACGGACTTCGACATCGAAATGGAAAAACTTCGTGCGATTCGCCGTCGTGAGGAAAGAAGGTATAGACGCACGAAGTCTATCCACGACTTGAGACTGGCTAGACGCACACAAAAGAAAATACAGCGTCAAATCAACAAGCTGGCTTCGCGGCGATGGACATCTTTTTGCGACTCTCTGGATCCGCGAAAGCCTTTGTCGCTCATATGGAGAACTGTTCGTGGCCTTTGTACAACACCCGGTCAGCGCCACCCGTTTAAATCTCTGGCAATCCATCTAAAGTGCAGTGAGATAGAAGTCGCGGAGTCTTTCTGTAAAAGGATTGCTTGTGAGGCAAATCCTGATGGAGTGGTGGTGGGGTCGCCCGACCACCCTCTCTCCTCACGTGATCCTCGCGTGGAATGTCCATTTTCCATGGAAGAACTAGAAGCTGCACTGGCTGTGTGCCGGCGTTCTTCAGCGCCATGGCCGGACGGCATCACTTATCGCGCCCTGTGCAACCTGGGTGAACAAGCACGCAAGGCACTCCTGATCCTTTAGAACGACTACTGGCAGACGGGCACGGTACCGCAGGAATGGAAATACAGCCGCTTAATTCCACTCCTTAAGGCCGGCAAATCTCCTTTGGACATCTCCTCATATCGTCCGATCGCGCTTGCCAGTTGTGTCGGCAAAACGATGGAGAGAATGATTTTAACGCGCCTTGAATGGTACTTGGAGTACTATGACGTTTATCCCGACGCTATGACCGGTTTCAGACGCGGTCGTTCATCAACAGACAGCGTTGTTGATCTGGTCACATATGTCCAACACCAGAAAGCCTGTAAGCGACTATCTGCCGCTGCGTTCCTGGACGTTAAAGGCGCTTACGACAATGTCACACATGAAGCCATTCTGAGCGCACTAGACGCTGTAGGACTTGGTGGCAAGATGTATACGTGGGTATGCAGCTACCTACAGATGAGGACGTTCTACGTTCACACAGAGAACGGCCCGACATCAAAGCATCACGTTAGCCGTGGAGTCCCTCAAGGCGGAGTGCTAAGTCCAACGCTTTTTAACCTAGCCCTTATTGGATTAGTAAATCATCTGCCCAGCACCGTACGACTTTCCATCTATGCCGATGACATCTGCGTTTGGACGTCCGCTGTGACACGGCTTCAGCTTCGTGCTCGGCTTCAGAAGGCAGTCACGACGACGTCACGTTACCTTCAGAAACAAGGACTAGACATTTCATGCGAAAAGTGTGCAATGGTGGCATTCACCCGGAAACCGATGTTTGCATATAACATCGCCATTAACGGTCAAGTAATACCATACTGCCGAAGTCATAGGTTCCTGGGAGTGGTAATTGACAGAGACCTGTCTTGGACTCCGCACGTGAACTACGTGAAGAAACGGCTGACTGCTATCTGCCACTTATTCAGATTCCTCGCAGGGAAAAACTGGGGCCTGTCCATACACGCTATGCTACAGCTGTACAGAGTGCTGTTCGTCGGATTCCTGCGGTACAGCCTACCTGCTATCGCCAACACCTGCAAGACTAACCTGCGCACGATACAGAGCATTCAAGCACAAGCTCTTAAGATATGCCTTGACTTACCACGCAGCGCGTCAACGGCTGAAACCATTGCCATAGCGCAGGATTACTCTATCACGACGCACATCGCCGTTGAGACCATGCGACTTCACCTCAGGCATGTGGCTAGGACTCCCCCACACCATCTGGCGAGCCTCGTTGCTGCAAGGCCCCGCACTTCATTCAGCGCTAATGTCACTGCACACAGTGCGGCGTTTACTCCAGGGTACACGCCTGCGGCTAAGCGAGTGCTCCCTCCGTGGTGTTTGAGTCTCCCACAAGTACACCTCACAATTCCTGGGATACAGAAGAAGACAGATCTACCAGTATCTGCGCTAAAGCAACACAGCTTACACCTGTTGTACGAACTGTACGGTAACCACGTACACGTATACACCGATGGATCCACTACGTCGTCCAGTTCTGGCGGAGCGGTGATCGTACCAACGCAGGGGATAACGATTCGACTAAAGACGTCTCATGTCACGACGTCCACGGCGGCAGAACTCACGGCTCTACGTCGTGCGCTAGAATTCATCCGTACTGAGAGCTCGAGGAAATGGCCTGTGTTTTCGGACTCGAAGGCGGCGTTGCAGTGCATACGGTCAACTCTTAGGCGCGGATCCCACGAGCAGCTGACGTACGATGTAATCGTGCTTCACCACCACCTCCGAGAAAATGGCCACGAGATTGACTTTCAGTGGGTGGCCAGTCACTGCGGAATCAGCGGCAACGAGTCCGCAAATGGCGCAGCTCGTACTTCACATCAAGAAGCGAACATTATTTCAATTCCACTCTCAAGGACAGATGCTGCAATGCAGCTTCGACACCTGGCACGCCGTCTCTCACTGGTTGAGTGGAACTCACCAAACATCAGATGAACGCGACTGTACCAGATCAACCCTTCCCTGCATCTCCGCCCTCCATCAGGACTTCCTCGACATGAGGCCTCGCTTCCTTGTCGACTTTGGCTGGGAGTTGCCTTCACAAAGGCATATTCCGCATTAATTGAAGCGATCGACAGTGCAACCTGCGAGATGTGCGACACCAACGAAACCCTGGACCATCTGCTGTGCCACTGTCCGCGATTCGTCGAGGAAAGGAAAATCCTTGCTGAGACGCAACACCACCTTGACGATCGGCCACTATCCTTACAGATGCTACTCGAACACCGGCCTCATCGCTCGTCAGCCCACAAGGCACTAAAAGCACTTTTACGCTTTTTCAAGACGACTGGTTTGCGTGAACGCCTTTGACAGTTGGACTCGTCCGACAACGTCTTTTTCATTATTCCCCTTCCTTCTCTCTCTCCCATCTTTCTATTCCCCCTTCCCAATACCCCAGTGTAGGGTAGCCAACCGGACGCCCTTCTGGTTAACCTCCCTGCCTTTCTGTTTTCCCCTTCCTCCCTCCTCCTATGTACGTATTGTCCTGGGAGTGTTAAGCAGCGCCACTCGTGGCCAAGGCGGCGTGTGCGGAACACACTTTCTTGCCAGGAGGCGTCACGTAGAACGTGAACTTAGCTGAGACGCGACAGCTGAAGGTCGTGGGTTGGGTTCCCACAGAAGGCAGATTTGTCTTTTTGTCCACTTTAATTCCTTTCAACTTTCTCCACAATTACAATACAAGTAACTTCCCCTATGCTTTCCTAGGCTTCATTGTCTGTTTGCTCATTAAGTTGCAGATAAAAGATAAGAAATACACGTGAAAAGGGAAATCCGGTATCCACCCTTTGTAGCACAAGCCTACAAGGAAATCCGCGCTCGTGTGTCCGTGTCTCTCTTCTTGTGTCGCCTGGTTGCGCCGGTGCGTTTAGGCCAGAAAATTAATATGCAGAGAATTAGAGTAATGTTCAGTAGCCTCAGGCGAGCACAGACAGCGATTTGAGATGGCTGGCGAGGCATCGGAAGTAGCAAGTGAATGTCTGCTTAGGCCATGTAGTGACCCCTGATCCGAATCATGAGGGTGAGGTTATTAGGAGGATTGGAATGGGCCCCGCCACAGTGGTCTAGTGGTTATGGCACTCGCCTGCAGATCCTAAGGTCGCGGGATCGAATCCCGGCCGTGGCGGCTGCACTTCAATGAAAGCGCAATGTTGAGCCCCGTCTACTCTGCGATGTCAGTTCACGTTAATGTACCACAGGCGGTCGAAATTTCCGGAACCCTCCACTACAGCGTCTGTCATAATCAAGTCGTGGTTTTGGGATGTTAAACCCCACCAATCAATCAATCATCGGGATCAGAACGGGGTGGAGTGCATGCGGCCAGCATTGTCAGATAATGAATGGTAGCTTACCATTGTCTCTGAAGAGAAAAGTGCATCTTACCGGCACTCACCTGCGTGGCAGAAACTTGGAGGCTCAGAGGGTTCAGCTTAAATTGTGAATGACGCAGCGACCTATGGAACGGAAAATGGTAGGTGTAATAGAGATGGGTCGCTCAGGGATGAGCCGGAACTTTTGAGCGGCTTTTTCGAAAGAACGAGTGATCCACGGCTCAGTAAAAATGAGCGGCGGTTCTTTGGGAGAGCGGAACGCGGTTCTCTCTCGCTCAGCGAGCCGAGATATGAAGGCAGTTCGCTCTCGCTCAATGAACCGTGCGTTCTCTCTCGCTCAGAGACCCTAAAGCGGAAGGCGGTTCTCTCTCGCTCAGTGAACCAAGGTGAGCCGTGCGTTCTCTCTCGCTCAAAGAGGCGACAGCGGAAGGCGGTTCTCTCTCGCTCAGTGAACCGAGGTGAGCCGTGCTGAACCGAAGTACTGCACATGTTACAGAATCGCGTCGCTGACGCGGCTGGCTCTGTCAGTAGTGACGTGAGCAAAATAGTGAGAGCGCCGAAGGCGCACCGCGATGCGGCAACCTATGTTAACATGCCCCGAGTGACATGGGCGAACCACGGACGCGAATGCAAGGCAGCGGAACGGCCGCCCGCCGCTCCGTCCGGTCCCGTTCCTTGCTCGCGCCAAAGCGTTTTCCCTCGGACCCGGTGAGCCGGTTAGCCGTTGAAATGAACCGGATCATTACACTGAGCTGATGGTGATAAGTGCGCAAACACAGCACAAGGACACAGCAGGGAGAAACAAACGAGCGCATACTGAAACTGACGTTTATTGAAAACTGAATAAGTACACATAGATGAGGGAAAGGAAACAAGCGATAAGTATACAAGATAAACAAGCATGAATAGAAAGCATCTATTCATGCGTGTTTATATTGTATACTTATCGCTTGTTTCTTTTCCCTCATCTATGTGTACTTATTCAGTTTTCAATAAACGTCAGTTTCAGTATGCGCTCGTTTGTTTCTCCCTACTGTGTCCTTGTGCTGTGTTTGCGCACTTATCACCATGAATGCTTACCAACTGGCCCGATTATCCACTCTACTACAGTGAGCCGAACCATTCTGAGCCGCTCACTCAAGTGAGCCGCTTTGCCCATCTCTAAGTTGTAACCTTAAGGGACAAGAAGAGAGCGGAGTGCGTTAGGGAACAAACGCGCGTTGGGGACATATTAATAGAAATTAAGAAGAAATGGGCGTGGGCGGGTCATGTAATGCGAAGACAAGGCAACCTCCCTAGAGAAGGCAAGCGTGGCAGGGGGCAGCAGAAAGTTCGGTAGGCAGATGAGATCAGAAAGCTTGCTGCGATAAATTGGGCTCAGTTAGCACAGGGCAGGGATAATATGAGAACTATGGGAGAGGCCTTTGCCCTTCAGTAGGCGTAGACAGGCCGATGATGACTATTACTACAAGTAGGAATGGCACAATAGAGAAGGTAGTGCCATGGTTGATTTTTCTTAATCTCCATAACAAAAAGCGGCAATACACTGCACCTCGAGTGAGTCTTGTGTCAATTCGCCGTGGCCAAACGTACTCCATTCTGTGCTGTTGCTCATCAGAGAGCCACTGTGACATAGTTTGACTCATAAATTACATTTTCATGTCAACTGAGCGATGAAATAAAGATACTCTCACGTATCCACCCGTTTGTAGCCTTGTGCTACAAACGGGTGGATTCTAATTTTCCCTTTCATAAAAAACGTTACTCCACCTTGCGGGTTTCCGCAGAACTCATTTGCCATACTCTCACGTAGTCAAAACTTTCACAGATGGCAAAAGAGTGTAGACGAAACCTAGTATATAGAAGAACTTTTGTTTACTTGCCACTAGTACTAAAATCCCTCACTTGGGCGGGCTCCCACCTTGTTAGAATTAAGCGCGGGACTTATTAGACGCGGGATGGACAGGAGAGTAACACACACACGAGTGCTAACTATCAACAATGCTTTATTTGATTCCGGACGAATAATATATAGAATTGTAGACGCTCAGGCATGCGCAGTGGTGGAGGCCTCAGGGAATGCCAGTTCTTTCTTAGATAACGATAATGAAGGTATGCTGACACAATCTTCGCCTAGTTTAAGTATGGTGGCTGTTTCAATAATCACGTGCGTGATCTCATCATGGTACTTGCTCATAATGGTCGACTCATGCAGTAGAGAACACCCACACGTGCCACAACGCGCAGACAACCAACCATCGCCACGTTTTTTCGCTTTGTTTTTGTGCTCATTGAGCCTGACGTTCAGGCAACGGCCAGTCTTCCCAACATAGCGTTTACCAAACGACAAGGGGATCTGGTAAACAACACATTCCTTCCGTGGCACTTTACAAGTTTTGTGATTGGTATCACAGCCGCGCTTTTTGCTTTTAGCTGGCTTGCTGATCTTTCACAGCCTTCCCAGCTTGCTCGGGGCTGTAAACACCACGCTTATGCTTGCACGGCCACCCACCTTTTTCCTGTTTTCGGATATCTTGTGCAAATAGGGCATCGCTGAGACCTTTCTTTGGTCGTTAACAACGGATGCTGCGTTCTGCTGGCAGCTTGAAGCTGATTTTTTTTGAGCAGGCCTTCTGCGACTTACACGAGAAGATTATCAGGGTAGCCTGCTTGTGTTAGGCGAGCCTTTTGGCTGTCGAAGCTGGTCTGCATTTGATGGCAACATGATTTTCGTAGCGCTTTGTCAAGGCAGTGCCTGGCGATGCTCCTCTTAACTAATTTGGAATGGGCGGATGAGAAAGGCAACGATGGTTTCTTACCCCTGGGTTCATAAGACTAGTATGTGCGCGTTTCTTGGAAATAAAAGCGTAAATCGAAGAACGTCAAAGAGCAATCCTCTCTCGTAAATTCATGAGTGAGCTCTTTATGCAAGCACTCGCAAGTGTTAGTATGTTCGAGGCTTCGGACAATGCCCTGACAATGCGCGACGAAAATAAATCATGTTGCCATCAATTGCGGACGAGCTTCGACAGCCAAAAGTCTCGCCTAACGCAAGCAGGCTACCCTGATCACCTCGTGTCAGTCACAGAAGGCCTGCTCAAAAAAGTCAGCTTCAAGCTGCCAGCCGAACGCAGCAGCCGGTATGAACGGCCGAAAAAAGGTTGCAGCGACGCCCTATTTGCACAAGATATCCCACAACATCAAAAAAGTGGGTGGCCGTGTAAACATAAGCGTGTTCTTTACAGCCCCGAACAAGCTGGGAAGGCTGTGCAAGATCAGCAATCCAGCTAAAAGCAAAAACGCGGCTGTGATACCAATCAAATAACTGGTAAAGCGCCATGCAAGGAATGTGTTGTTTACCAGATCCCCTTGTCGTGTGGTAAAACTGTCAGAAAGAACTGTCATTCCTTGAGGCCTCCACCACTGCGCATGCCTGAGCGTCTACAATTCTATATATTGTTCGTCTGGAATCAAATAAAGCGTTGTTGATAGTTAGCGCTCGTGTGTGTTACTCTCCTGTCCAGTACGCGTCTACCAAGTTCCGCGCTTAATTCTGACATGTTGCAAAAACAAGGCCAGAAATCTACCTCTTCCGCCTTCATAATTCGCAAACAAATATAACAATGGTTGTACAAATAGGCATGAAATGCGGTAAGGAACTCGTGATAGCAGACGCAGCCTCGGACGGCGGGCAACATATTTGACATTGGTGAGCTATAATGGCACAGTAACAAAACACATTTCTTTGCCAATTTCTGTGTGTGGTGCTGGCGTTGTGCTGATACACCCCTCCAACTGCGAACACTAGCAGACAGGAGGACGTTTTAGTATATACGTATTTCGTATTTATGGTTTCCTGATACATAGTTACCTGTTCTCTACAATATACAGGCGTTTCTTTCACAATTTTTTAATACATTAGCGCGAAGAGCAGACACTCAACTGTGGCTGACTCCAAGCAGTTCCAGACATATATCTGTCGTGAATATTATTACCCGTTAATAAGAAGCGTATTGTGTTACAGAAAAATGCACTGCTTCTCAATAACAACACATAATATGCCTCCAGAAACAAGGTGTTTTCTCCGGTAAATCCACCCAAATTATCATCCCGACTCTTTTGCAATAAATAAGCTGCTTCGTGAAATATATTTCATTGTTGAAAAAGCTTCTCTACGGTTTGCCACTTCGCTCTCTTGGACAGATAAAGCAAAATCCTGCAGTCTTGTTGGAAACTCGCACCGGTTTTTCTTCTGCAGTTACTTCGAGTGATGCAGAGAGCAATTTGCGATCGATAAATGTGATCTAGAACGTACTGAAGTAAACTACGGAATGCCACAAAGACCCGTATTAGGGTGAACATACTTTTCCTTGTATCAAACGACGCTCTAAAGGCTTTCAACTTAGGAATTTAACAAAAGTACCCACTTCATGCAGCACCAGCATTGGCAGGACACTAGCAATGAAAAGCTAAAATAGATCTCTAAGTACTAGCCGTATCTCATTGGTTTTTGCAGAACCCATTGATGCTAAACACCGGTTTAACAAAGTACAAGAGATTTCATGCTCATAGAAAGAAAGACTGAACACTTCACATGTTCTAACTTGAGACTATCGCTTGCTACATTGAGTTGACAGTCTTGCATGCATAGAAGTCGACTTAGACACATCAAGAGTTTAAATGCGAAGCATTAAACATTTCATGGCAAGCTTGAGCAACGTTGACCGTATCTGTCTTAAACAAGAAAATGGCAGATGCCACGTGCAGTGGGAATCAAGGAAATGCGAAGCACGCATCAGGAACTTAAAACGGATTTCTATTGTTGTCTCGCTACAACGAGTTTGGTACACATGAAGATAACGAAACTGCCGCAAGTCCGCCATGACTCTGGCATGTAAGCCATGCCGCTCATATACGCATGTCATGATCCTAAGGTTATGACCTGTCATTTTTATTCGTCATGCAGTCATGTGCCATAGCAATATTGGTATACATCCCATTAACGAAACGCGTGGCATGTCATGCTCATCCTGACATGCTCATGACATGCATGTCAGGATTTTCATGTTATGACCTGCCGTCGATGATCGTCATGCGGTCATGTTGTGCCACACCAATTTTCGTATACATCCCATTAACCAAACGGCCAGGAGAGCACCAAGACCGTGGCATGTAAATCATATCGCTCATGACATGCATGTCAAGATTTTCAAGGTATGACGTATCATTTATGATTTTAATGCAGTCACGTTGTGCCATAGTAATTTTGGTATAAATGCCATTAAAGAAAAGCGTGGCATGGCAATCATGCCGCTCATGATATGCATGTCACGATTTTAATGTTATAACTTTTCATTTATGTTCGTCATGCAGCCATGTTGTGGCATGCCAGTTTTCGTATACATCCCATTAACGAAACGGCCAGGAGAGCACCAAGACCATGGCATGTAAATCATGCCGCTCATGACATGCATATCGTGATTTTCATGTTATGACCTGTCATTTATCTTCGTCATGCAGTCATGTTGTAACATACCAATTTTCGTACACATCCTGTTAACGAAACGGCAGGACAGAACCAAACCATGGCATGTAAATCATGCCACTCATGACATGCATATCACGCTTTTCATGTTATGATCTTTCATTTGTGTTCGCCATGCAGTCATGTTGTTGCATACCAATTTTCGTATACATTCCATTAACCAAACGGCCAAGAAAGCACCAAGACCGTGGCATGTAAATCATATCGCTCATGACATCCATATCATGATCTTCATGTTATGACCCCTCATTTACGTTCGTCATGCAGTGATGTTGTGGCATACCAATTTTCGTATACATCTTGTTAACGAAACGCGTGGCATATAAATCATGTCGCTCATGATATGCATGTCAGGATTTTGATGTTATGACCTGTCATTTTCGTTCGTCATGTAGTCATGTTCTGGCATACCAATTTTCGTATACATCCCATTAACGAAACCGCCAGGAGAGCACCGTGACAGTCGCATGTAAATTATGATACGAGCGTCGCGGGATCGAATCCCAACTGTGGCGGCTGCATTTCGATGGAGCCGGAATATTGAGGCCCGTGTGCTGTGCGATGTCAGTGCACGTTAAAGAACCCCAGGTGGTCGAAATTTCCGGAGCCCTCCACTACGGCGTCTCTCATTATGAGAGCTGATTTTGGGACGTTAAAACCCACAGAACAACAAACATGTAAATTATGTCGCTCATGACATGCAAGTTATGATTTTCATGTTATGTCCTCTCACATATGTTTGTCATGCAGTCGTGTTGTGGCACGCCACTTTTCGTATACGTCCCATAACGAAACGCGTGGCATGTGAATCATGTCGCTCATGACATGCATATCACGATTTTCATGTTATGACCTGTAATTTATGTTCGCCATGCAGTCATATTGTAGCATACCAGTTTTCGTATACATGCCATTAACGAAACGGCCAGAAGAGCAATAAGACCGTGGCAAGTAAATCCTGCCGCTCATGACATGCATATGATGATTTTTATGTTATGACGTGCCAGTTATGTTTGTCAGGCAGTCATGTTGTGCAATACCAATTTTCACATACATCCCATTAGAGAAACGGCCGGAAGAGCACCAAGACCGTGGCATTTAAATCATGCTGCTCATTGCATGCACGTCACGATTTTATGTTTTGACCGGTCGATTATATTCGCCATGCAGTCATGTTGTGGCATACCAATTTTCGTAAATATCTCATTAGCGAAACGGCCAGGAGAGCACAACATTGTAGGCGGCTAGATAGATAGATAGATAGATAGATAGATAGATAGATAGATAGATAGATAGATAGATAGATAGATAGATAGATAGATAGATAGATAGATAGATACGCTCAAAGTCGCCGAATTTCGCTAAGAAATGCTTCGCATTTAAAATAAGAAAGACAGTTTTTCGTTGTTTTCGATTGAAATATAACACGTTACCTACCAAGCAGTAGCGGGGCATCATACCCGGGGCCCCGAGGCGCCAGGCAAGCACGTGGCCACCATGCCAATGCTACGGCGGCGTCTCCCACTCGGTATATATAGTCAGTAAACCTATGACACCGGAAGTTTTGAGGATGCTTCCTCTGTAACGTGACTTGCGCTTATACCGCGTCAAACGCTATAATAGCAACGTAATAAAGAATACACATGTTTTTCTATAACTCGGCATACTTTGCACAACTTTATTTAATCCCGTAGGAATGAATACTTTAACAAACGACGCTTATGATACGCACATCGGCGCACCGTAGCGTGAATTTTACCAGTAAAGAAAAGGCTATGCTGTGCACTGACATGAGCGCCAACGTAACGACTTAGCGTAAGCTACCGTTCGGTCGAAGTAGTCCTGTTGAAGTTCCTGCTTAGCCCTCGTTAAGCATACACCCACTCATGCTCTTTGTACAAACACTCTAAAAACAAAGGGAGTGCTGGGCACTCACTTTGGGGGAGTACTTTCGTGTCCCAAATTTAACTTCTTTTTCCAGAGTAGATCAACCCCATTGCAGGGCACCAGTACTCTCGGCAAAACAGAGTAGTACGACGCCTCCGAAGGGGATTCGAAGACTCTTTTGAAGAGAGCTCTACTACCCCACCAAGCGGGGTGCTAGTACCCCCAGAGGGAGCAGCAGAGACAAAAAAAAAAGAAAAAAGCAACCAATGCGTTTTTCGATCATGCTACAATTAGCAGGCATTTAATTACATCACACTGAACATAGAACATACAGGCTAACATGACATGAACGCACATACACGCCAATAACACAACCACAGCAAAGCACAAAGCCCACAACACACTCGCGATACACCGTCTTACACTGAAGTCCCGTATATATAACCGCTATACTTGACCTGCTATGTAGCGCCAGTGGTAAGGTACTGTTCTGCGTAATTAAACAAAAAGCATGCACAGAACAGGTGTATATTTAGCGTTGGCTCATAGGTAGCCGCTCGCCACACAGATCTGTTAATCTAAACGCGCGGAGCATATACAATGTCTTTTAGATTAACGCATTCCTATCATGAGCTGGCATTCCGTTTTACGGGCAAATGCGAGTTCTCAGTACTGGTTCGCTATGTAAAATGCACCTGAGGAAGCAAGTACGAACATAATAGCGGCTGAATTTCATCAACGCCAGCGAAGAAAAGCGGCACCCGGGTGCTCCGCTCCCACCAGCTTCATTCCGACGGCGTTCCCTTACGAGTCCAGCACATCTGTATACGGCGAACAACCGCTGGCGATCACAAAATATGCACTCCTCGTTGTTCGTTATTCTGCAACCAGATGAAATATAGTCTCTGCCATCAGAAGTGTTTAGGGTATTATGCTGTACTTACCAGACTTGCGAACGGGACGGATCGCAGTCACGATATTTTCACCGTCGACGCGCTCATGGCCGTAATACGGCTCGGTGCCGAAGTCGTAGCGAAGCCTTTTTCTTTACATGTATGAGTTATATCCAGTGAGTCGTCGGAGACCAGCCGTCGATGATCACAACAGCTTACTGTGTCGCTGAAAGTGTGTTCCTCTTCGTTTAGCACGCGTAAGCGAAGAATCCGAGGCGTGTAGGCCGGCGGGTTTCACATAGCACGGGTACGGCCGTTCGATCGGGGAAAAACACAGGAGAGGCAGCTCGCTATGACTCCCGTCGGTTGAGGCTCGTAGTCGAGGAAGGCACCGCTCTTTAAACGTACACTGCACGCGTTTGTACGCGAAAGCTTGTACGTGGAAGTCGTAGGAAGGCCGCTGCTATAGTTCTTCGAAAAACACTTGACAAAGCGGCTGTTGTCTTCTTCAATCGTCCGCTCCCACCCCAGCCGCCACGTTTGCGGCTGCGAATGCGAGCGTCACATGGGTGTGGCAGGAGTGAAATTGCATTTTACTCTCTCATGCCGCAAGATGTATGGACATTTCACTCCATCCGACGTTTTGCTAGAGTAGAACGACGCCATCAAGAGTAGCTGGGTCGTTTCACTCCTGCGAAACCGGCTGCAGTTTTTAGAGTGAAGACATTAACGCTGCGCGTAAGACTTGGCTTAGCGTGAGTCAGTTAGTCGTAGGCAATTTCATCGCTGACTGCTTCGCATGACACCGATTCTGACAATGCGTGGTATTTGCGGATTTCTTTAGAAATACGAACAGCGTGTGTAAAATTACTTTGTTATACTTCTTACATGCTTACCTTCGCCTGCAGATCCCGGAAGTATTTTAGGGGCGAAGCTCCTTAAGGTTTGGGTCTGTCCTTCCGTGGTAGCGAGTTACCTGCTAGGAACACGCTACTAGGAGGACGCGTGTGGGAGGCGCGCCCTCGGCGCGTGCCTCCCGGCCCGCGAGCTCTCTCGCTCTTCCATCTTCTGTCTTGTGTGAGAGAGAGAGAGCGAAAGGCGCGCGTTGACTATGGAAACGCTCTTTCTTCGATGAACGCGCTACCAGATCGCGAAGAAGGAGAACGCGCCCTCACCCGCGAGAGACAAGCTTGACGCAGGCAGCGTCTTCTAGCGAGTTTCTTGATTGAAAAATACCGACTACTCGCGCTGGAGAACCGTTCACCGGCCACCCATATATATATATATATATATATATATATATATATATATATATATATATATATATATATATATATATATATGCACCGGATCTTGACTTGCAATGAAGTGCCGGTGGGAGATTTCACTTGTGCGTAGTTGACCCATAAGGATTCGTAGCGTGCGCGTTAACTAAATTAATCTGGAACTCGGCACGATCTACGATGAACATCCGGAGCTTCGCCCACTCATCATCATTCACTCCGTGGACATGCTGTGAATTTTTTTTTTTTGCTGTGAGCTACATGGGGCTTTGTACTTGTTTTTTTTCTTACTTAACTCTCACTTAAGTTGCTCTTGAGAAACATAGGTGCTATATAAAGAACTTATTCGGCTTTTCTACGGCGAGTGCAGAAAAGAGCCGAAGAATACTTGTGAGTAATTGTTACTATATGAATGGCGAATTGCACGAGTTTCTAGGTGCGTTAACACAGAATTCAACAAAAAGTTCTGCGAAATTTTACTGTTGCATTATGTCAAAATGACGCCTGCTGACTAACTTATTTACTTGAACGAGGTGTAGCTTGATTTGGGTAGGTTATTTGTTCTGCTATACTTGAAGTGCCCGCCCGCAGTACTTTTGTTAAACTTTAGGTCCCCGTTCTCCTGCACAGCTTTTTAATTAAGTAAGGCATTTCCCTCTATCTTGAAAATGTACCGGTTCTCTGCTCGACTTGCTCTATTCCACCAGGTACTAGCTGAAACAGGTATTGGTCTGAACAGATCTGCACGAATTTTCTGTTTACATTGGAGAATACACAGTCCATTGAGCGACTCCCATATGGTTTCACCGGCACTGTTGTTTCGGCTGTTAGGTTGACAATGCTCGATAAATATTGTGTTCAAGAAATCAAATAATTTGATATTATTATCCTGGCTTGGAGGCACCAAATAACACATTGTGTCACCTACTGTGAGCAATAGCAAGGGAATATTGAGACGTTATCAGAGAAATCAGATATGATCTATACAGGTCATCTTAGACACATAGAGATTCCGTCGTCATAGGACGTGAGTTATCATGTAAGTACAAATCAGTCGGAGAAAAGGACATAGCATTCGAAGTCTTGCTCTTGTGTTGGCACTTTGAAGATGAGCTTCCCCAGAAGTCAGAGGGTCGCTTCTGTCCTTGAGACGTACTGCTGTGAAAGGGATAATCCGAATATGACCACCACTTGAATGAAGATCGCGACCACCGTATGCTGGTAGCAGAGCTGGTGACCGTTGTACACGCTCGGCGGGCAATGAACTACAGCGCGGCCTATTTGTAGACTCGGTATTCCATAGTTTCGTAGCTCTTGGATAAAACTGCAAAGCAATGTTTTTCAGACGCAAGGTAGGTTAATGTTTCCTCCCTCTGCAGCACCGCCCAAAGACGGGGAGGCGCCGTTCTAGCACATTGCGACCATATGTATGCAATGGTCCACAATGAAGGAGTACACAAGGACTTGTGTACTCCTTCGTTGTGGCTCCGTGTTGTGTGCGCAAAAGTTTCATTATGATGCCAAACCAACTAGTCCGCCTGTCCGTTCTAATGCATATGTATGCGGTTAAATAAGTTGACATAAACGAGGCTGTATTGGCCACTCATGTGGGGGCACTACTGAAGAGAAAGAAATAAAAACGCACTGGAGTTGCTGTATGCTATGTTCCCCTCCCGACAGAAACAGGAAAAGAGTGAGGAAGAAGGGCCGGGTGACACAGGCGAGGGTGTTACACAGGGAAATGCGGCATCTTTTGTTTTGCGCTTGGTCAGCTAGCTCGACTGCCTTGGCCCCCGAACGTCCCTCGTTAAGCAAAACCACGCATGTTGCCGAAGGCGTACGAGGGGTCACATTGCAGGACAGTCCCTCTGCCGCTGCACTGGGCCACAAACTCGCCGTAGAGGTTTATCGCAGCACTTATGCCGATCAATGGCAGGTGTGCACCGTTTGCCTCTGCCACTTACTGCATATAAGCTCCAACATTTGCCACCATAGAGCGAGAATCAACCTCTTTTGCAGAGCTGAAAAAGGTGCTTTCGTTTTCAGGCTTCCGTTGAGACGCGAATACTCATAGTTAGTTGCATGCTTGCTTATTAGAAAAATATATACAAAAGGTGGGACGAAAAAGAAAAAAATGATTACTGGACACCGCAGTAACTGCCTAAATCATCAGATGACACACGTTCCAAGCAAGTGCGTCTTTGTTAGGTGACGGGCCAGCAGTGGCAGTGGAATGCCGACTACAAAAATTTTGGATGGGGGGGGGGGGTGCCCAGCGCGGTGACACCATGCCTGCCTACGCCACTGTCGGGGGCGTTCCGTAGGCCGAGCAACTCGCGTTTTGGCAGCGCCGACAGTGCAGCACGTCACACTCTTCCTGCGCATTACAGACACAAGAATCGAAACTTTATCTGACTTTGAACACAGCTACGCAACTGTACTGACCGTGTCCTGCTTCATTGTTGGAATTCTCCGCGCCTAGTCTGTCGGCTGTCACCAAGCAAAGCTCCCCTTATGGAAATGTCATATATGGGCCAGATATGTTTTGATATATGGCCAGATATGAACATATAAGTGCTCATATCAGGCTATGTACTCCATGTAAGGGTCACTATATGGTCATATACAGCCAGATATGAACGTATATGGCGTTTTATGTGCCATATAAGGCAGCTATATACTGCCATATATGGCTTTAAATCGCGCCTTATATGATGTATAAGGTAGCAGTATACGTCCATATACGACGAATATGGCCCGCATATGCTTTATATACTCGATATAAAGAGTATGCATCAAAAGACATAATGCCAGCTATGGATGCAAGTTAACAGTCATATGCATAGGTGTATTTATATTAATGTATCGGCATCCAATTAAGGGGCAGTTCCTCACGCTATATATATGTACATATAGCTCAAATTTTTCGCGTGATGGTGACTGATAATATATCACGCGACGCCAAACAATAAATACCTAGTAATGTTATTTATATATAAACAAATAATCGATGGAACCACATATCTCATCCTATCCAGCAATTAGTAATAACAAAAGAAATCAATGCAAGAAGTAAACACGAAAGGTAAATGGTAAAAGACAGTAAGGGAGGGTTGGTGGTGAGTTCTGCTTTCTCGCGGCATCGTAATTTCAATTGAGCTAATTATTATCTGCATAAAAACGATGTATCAAGCTGAACTATTATTGTTTGGTCGACGTTCCAATTGCGAAAGCCAAAAGCTATTGTGTATACGTGCGTATACTTGTGCCAGCTTTCCACAATAAGCGCCTAGATTGCATTGCACTGTAAGTTATAGCTAAATGAGTGATTGTTGAAATCTGTCAGCAACGTACGTTCTTTACTTTTATTTTTAGGGGCGAAGCTCCTTAAAGGGCCCCTAAACAAACCCCTGGTCCAAAATTTGTTTTCAAGATATAACTGCGCTCCTGTGCGATGTGAACATGCTCCCGCAAGAATTTTGCGAATCGGTGCAATAATAAAGAAGTTATACGGGTTTAAGTGGCCGCTTGCGTCGGTTTCGTTTTCTCGGTCTGCCTCCCCACCCTTCTCTGCCGAGAAGAGGGTGGGCGCGGCGCGCCGTCGAGACTCCGCCCACTGTTGACACGTGACATGACGTAAGCTACGGACGTCATTGACGCTTGCGCTGCAGTTCCGGTTGCCCCGGCGCTCACGCCGTTTTGCTTACATCGTCCCACGTGCTGCCGCCATGGATCCCGCGCTGCGTGCGCGCCTTGAAAGGTTCGTGCGGGATATGGACCCGTACGGTGACGCGCCTTGCCGACGTACCGCCGCGGGAGACGACGACCCGTCACCGCCACCTTCACCGAACCTCGGCGACGATATGCGCTGGTAAGTATTGGGACACCGGTCGGGACGAATAATTTGTGTGTTGCTTTGTGGCCACTTTCCCGTTCGCACACATCTGAGAGAGATACCCGCAACGCAGGTGCACGTGTGATCTGTGCGTGCCCAGCACGAACGCCGAGGAAAACGTTTGCTGCCGAGCAATCGCGGAAGTCGTTGCCAAGGGCAATGACGACTGCATTACTCGGCACATCGACTTTTCAAGCGTGTGCCTCAACACCGCGGTCCCGGAGGCAGCGTACTACGCCTTCGACGAGCTCGGCGAGCGGATGGAGGGAGAGATCCACAAGTAAGCAATTCACGCTTGCACTTGCAAAGGCAGAACGCTAATTTAAACGTGATTTCATTGCCTCGCAGGAAGTACCGCTTCGTGTCCTACCGCCTGTTCACGAAGTGGATCTGGCGGCGATTGGGCCGGCGCAACCGAGTCGTCCTTCCCGCCTGCGTCGTTGCACGTTGTTGCGTGAGCATGGGCTTGCCCGCTTCTCCCCACAAGTGGCGGAACACCAGTCGCCTTGCCGGCGCATCGTTGTCCAGCGTTCCTGCCTACGGAGACGGCCGTCTCAAATGACACTGTGTGGCAGGAATGCGCTCCGCTCCCCTCCCGCCAATATTTACGAGCCGCGGGGGGTGCCTCCCTGTCAACAGAGACCGCGGGTTTCGGACCAGGCCTTCGAGTTTGGGCCACACGCACTCGCTTCTTGGAAGACGCCGGCCTGGTCACGTGACCACCTACGGAGAAGCCGCCTTCGAGGCGTCGAGAGGGGAGTCAACCCCGGGCAGCGGACGAGAGAAGCTGTGCCGGAGCCGCCTGCATCTTCAGAGGGGCCTGGGGACCCCATTCTTGATTCTGTTAAATAAACAAAGCCGTAACCCTTCAACAAGGCCGCAGTCTGATCATAAACTCCCCAACAACGTATACGGGACGCATTCCCGTCAGCATCTTATGTCGGGTTCCGGCACCCCCCACTGGAGGACTGAGCGGCGGCGGTGCACAGACCTCATTAGGAAGAGCACAGGGAACGTGATTTCCTGTGCAGTTCACCTGTTGATTCTTCAAGGAATAATTTTTTTTAATAACATGGGTGCCTGCAGCCAGAAACATACTACTGCTAGCCTTACAAGCACAGATGTGCTCCACCTAAACGTGTAAAAGCATCAGTGGCGCACCGACGGGGGGGGGGGGGGTTCGGGGGTTGTAACCCCCCCCCCTGAAGCAGACCTCAATAACCCCCCTCGCACTCCATAACTGCTCCTGTGTCCTAGAAAAATGTGAAGCTAATGTCTGCAAAACGCCGAAAAAATAATACAAATAATCATCATCGTTGATGTCACTATTATGTGGCATGTTATTTACTTTTTTTACACACGCAACAACAGTGTAATCGCTTGCTCGGTCCTTCGTGAAAAACTGAACCCCCCCCCCCCCCCGGCAGAAATCCTGGGCGCGCTACTGAAAAGCATGATCTTGCTTCACTAAAAAATGTGGAATGGTGTGATGATAGTTGCATTTAAAAAACACAGTTGCAAGCAATCTGGATGGAACATAATGCTCGTCACAAGACAAGCAACATTTATTTTTGTCTTACAGAAAACAATATTGAGCACTTCATACGGACACCCTGAAGAAGTAAATAATGCAGAGGCGGAGTGCAGCAGCTCCAACATTTAGAACAGGGTCCCGTTAGTTCAGCTGTCTACAAGTAGCAGTTTCCTTACACTTCTAGAGTTTCCTCATGATACACGGTCACCTTCATGCATGCAGAAATTCTCTTCCCTTCCTCTGGTACAGCTTGTACATGCAGAGAGCTGGTTGGTGTAACTTATGAGACTGCAACCAGTGCTAGGTTGAGTTGAGTTTATTTACCACGTACAGTTGTACAGTAAGTGGTTGGGACAGGGAAAAAAAGCTGCATGAAGCAGCTTGACAAATGCCCCACACCTTTGAAGGTCACCTTTGAAAAAGAAAGCACTTTTACAGAGACGGGGAGTGTGAATTAATTCAACATCCTTTACTTGCAAAAAAGTTCAGGGTACTAATTTAACACATTAGAACTTCAAGCCGTCAGTATGAGTGTACCCAAGACTTTTTTCTGCCAGGGTGTACCTATTTGCCAAACAAATTCAAATGCAACACCATTCACATGTAAATGACACAATAGAAAAAAAAGGAAGTTTGCAATGCACTGCCACCTGTAAATAAGAAAAAACAGCTCCACTAATGCGAGACCTGGGATGGTTCGAAGCATGCAGTGATGCGCCAGTGTTCCCCACACGAAAGATCAGTCGCTGCTAATGGGCTTGCTTTACCGTGGCCACGGCGACAATGTTAAATGTCAACAGCCTGGGCACATTAGCAGAAACTCGTAAGAATCACTTCAGAAACGACAACCCTGCCTGGGTGCAATGCCTCCAGGATGGGCCCACACAATTTTCGCAACTGAATTTAACAATCTTCTGTTATTAATGCAATTAAATCTTGACTATTTGTTTATTCTAAATTGATTTAAATCATGTTAATTGCGGTTTTTATTCAACTAACTACTTGTCTTTGACCATATCATAACTTGCTTTACTGTGACAACAGCAGACACACTGACAAGCCCAGCCACAAAGGTGCTCTCACCTAATTTATCTCTGCAACAAAAGGATACCGATTTCCTGCACATTGGCTAGCTGATAAACAATTACCCTGGTCGTGCAGCTATATTATTTAAAAAATAAAAACACAAAGAGATTTCACACTACATAGTTTGCTACAAATGTCGCAGGAAAGAAAAAAACCTTGCTTCTTGATGCAGTAGTCTTGCATATGGTACATTTGTTTATAGGAACATGGCTGGGATGGATCGAGATGTTATGTGCACACATATATGGCCTGCACTCCCCTACAGAGCGCAATGAGTTGTGATCTTTGCTAGCAGTTGCTTTGCTCCAAACAGTGCAATGTTCATGGAGAAAGCGTTGAAGAGACTGCGTGGTGGGAATGAATGGCATGCATCACCCTTCATTAAAGACATGCATGTCATTGCTATCAAAGCCCCTGTAAACTTTCTTTTGAAAATTATTCGTTGTGCTGTAGAAGGTTTCAGAGAAAGTTCGACTAAATAGGTCAGAACAGACTGACCAGCAATATAAGAGTGAAGTTCTGAGTTTCATATTGCAGATTGCAAGCCACAACGTGCAAGAAACATGACCCTCTGTACACTGTTATGTGAAAACAGAAGCAGGTTATGTTTTAGGGGCGAAGATCCTCTTAGTCTAACCTTGTCACGCGTCAGGCGTCAGTCGTCAGGCGTAACCCGCGTGCTGGGAGGCACGCGCTCGCCCTCGGCGTTCGCCTCGGCGCGTGCCTCCCGGCGCGTGCCTCTGCTGTCTTGTGAGAGAGAGAGACAGAGAGAGAGCGAAAGGCGCGCGTCGGCTATGGAAACGCTCTTTCTTAGAGGAACGCTGTACCAGCTCGCAAAGAAGGAGAACGCGCTCTCACCTGCGAGAGACAACGTTGGCGCAGGCAGCGTCTCCTAGCGAGTTTCTTGATTGAGAAATACCGACTGCTCGCGTTGGAGAAGCATTCACTGGCAACCCATATATATATATATATATATATATAGGCACTGGATCTTGACTTGCAATGAAGTGCCGGTGGGAGATTTCACTTGTGCATAGTTGAACCATGAGGATTCGTAGCATGCGCGTTAACTAAATTAATCCGGAACTCGGCACGATCTACGATGAACATCCCGAGCTTCGCTCACGCATCATCATTCACTCCGTGGATATGCTGTAATTTTTTTGTCAGGCAAATTTTCCTTCTCTTTTGAACAAACAAGTAAACTCTTTTGAGGGTGCAGCACAATGTCTGCAAAGGCCTATTGGCCTCATAGCACACCAGACTTGAATCTGAGTGCACACCAGTACTGCATTGCCTGGATTGTGCTGATGGCGCCTACGAAAAATTATCAGTGCGTTTGATTGAATTTATAAACGTTCTGTGACAACCATCTGAACCAAATGTTCAATACCAAAGCCATCAAGAAGTTCATAAGGCTTGGTTTATGCGATGATTAAAAAAACAATCACTAACTGCAGTCTCAGATGTCCATCTTCAGCATTATTTTAGATACGAGTTGAACCAAAATGCTCAGGTTATCGATGAATATACACGAAACATTAGCCATTGCACTGTGCTAAAGAGCCAGACATATAATTTACACAAAGCTCTCTCAAGTATGTAAGCGTTGACTTCGTAACTTGCATAAGTGCACATTTTATAAAAAAGCATCCTGTATTAGTCAACCCAATCACATTGAACAAAAAGAAGTGGCGTGTGATAACCCCCCAGGCTTCTTGTGGATGTGCATGCTCAAAGTTAGCCAATGTACATAAACATCACTCGCTTTCCCATGTACGGAGGGTTAGGGGTTCATCTGGTCTAGTCGGTGAAAAGGAAAAAGGTGGCAAAGGCGACAGCATTGCCACCCATCCACGCTGAACAGTGAGAAGTCGAACCCAAGTGCTGGGCACAACTGCGCACGTATGGAGTCTCCCTCTAGCCCAGCCATGATTACTGACACACTTTCACATGGGGAATGGCATATTTACAGGAAAGGGGGAATGCTCTCAGAGTTTGTGCTGTCGCTCATACTCCCTGGTAGCAGCTCTCACACTGCTGAAATTGAAACACACACAACACGAGTGAAACCAAAACTCACAAACACCACACATCTCTTTCCACTCGGACATTTTCACAACAGCACAGGGGATGGCAATGTCTGGGCATCCTCTGTGGGGGCATTTGCAAGTGCCCTTTCGTTGTACCAGTGTCGGTGTGGTGCAGCTCTCTGGAGCAGCTGTAATGGGCACCTCTAGTCAATTGTTATTCTGGCTGTCTGGAAAACAGGCTGGAAAAGGAAGTGGTGAATAATAGAGGCAACTGTCCAGAGACTGCTGTAGAAGCGTTGCTTGTTGCCTTGTGGTTTGAATGCATCGCTGACCAACCAAGACCAACAGTCAACAACCAAGACCAACAGTCAAGCTCTAAGAATGCACAGCCCACTCTTCCTTTAGTCATCTGCAAGCTGAAAGTATGAAGGCTTCAGGTACATCAATGTGCCTGGAAAGTCATCACTAAACATCACATCATGGAGGATGTTTCCTTTGTGCTAACGTGCACTGTCATACTGACAGTGCAAGTGATAGGGCTGTATTTCTCGTTTTAAAGCACTTGCTTGAGTTGGACGACTAGAACTCCACTTGTCCATTCGTGAGAAGATCTAATGTAGTGCTAACGTAATGTCTAATTTCAGAAAATTTTCTGTTTTGAATTAGATGAAAGATGAAAGGTGATTCTTTGTTGCTGACTACTTTTCTCAGTGCACTTAAGACTGCAGCATGGTTTTTCCAGTTCTTCATCAGATGCAGACAGCATGCATGTTTTTCTCTGAACAAATGGGCAAAATACCATTCAGCTTTGCCAAGCATTCAGGATGCAAAAGCAATAGGTGCTTCCTTTCTGCTGTTGCCACTGTGCAACAAGATGGTGCCAACACCACCAAGCACCGCATGATAGGAGAAAAGGCTTGCATTTTTCATGGTGAGAAAGCCCTGTGCAGTCACAAACTGCGCAGGGCTTTTGGTGCTCCTTCATCCACTGTGTTTTCTTATGCAAAGGAGTATACAGTGGAGAGGCCACCGTCACTCTGTGCTTGAGAGAGTGGTAGTAAAAAGCAACAAACCGAAAAATGCTTTGAGCTCAAGCTCAAGTTTAGTTTACGGCACTGGTGCGTTTATGATGGAGGGCCCGTAAACTACCCCTAGATATTTGAAAGACATATTTGGTAAATGCGTGCAATCGCAACGCTGTCACGATCATCCATGCCACACATTGCAGTGCTATGTGCCACGGGAGATCCACAGAATGAATAAAATGACCCCATGCGCCTCTCTGGGTATTTCCTATGCTCCCTAACTCATCCTGACGTCACCAAGCTGCATCAGATGATGTCACCAGTTTCTGGTGCTGTGCTGGTCAAATGACTTTCGGCAAGGCCTTGAAGCAATTACACACACTGCCTCTTCCTAGTTATGTTGCTCATCGTGCTATTATGGGCAGCCAGTGGGGGGCGAAGAACAGAACTGTTGACAGATGGGTCTGCTTGCGAAGTTCTTCAACACAGCCATTCACCATGGGAATCCACTGTATTGAGGAGGTAATTAGTGGCACCCTTCGAAGGATGACAGGCTGGCACAAAGCAACAGAGCACGACGACAATAGCTGGCCACTTCACGTTTGGAGGAGTACTCGGCGAGAAAAAGGAGGCACCAGGCAGACGGTGCATAGCAAAGGAAAGAGCAATACGAGCGGGGACCAGCTTCTGATCATAAGGCACGTTAACTATGGTATTACTGAACAGTTTCAAAAAATTCTCACAGCTATGTGTTCGTTGCTGATTCGTGTACAACTGCAACTCAGCAAATAAATTTCGGCCTCCGGGTGGTTTAGGGGCCCTTTTACTCCAGTTGTATGCACACATTGTTTATCAATGGAATGTAATAGGAACTACACACTGCTGCTTCCAGCTCATCTGTCTTTCAAAAGGTGCAGACCCATATTACCCAATTCCGACGGCACTTAGTCTTGCCATTCATTTTCCTGTTCTACTTTCTATCTGCAGACAATTATGCCGTCCAAGCACACCCGTCTATGATACTATGGAATATTTCTAGTGCTGCCGAAGTTTTCAATTGAAGTCTCTTTACGGTGTGCTGTCCATTCGTGGTATTTAGGACCAGTACTCGCTGTGCTTTCGGTGACTAGAAGTTGCAATATGCCTGACAGCGGTCTTCCGCCTTTGAAAGCAGAGAGCACCTCATCTCCCAGCAGGAGGACACAGTGCCACTGTCTTTTTAATCTTGCACAGCCTATTACCAGTTCGCACAAGCATGACATGCTTGGCATGTTGTCATGTTTTTTGGTCAGATCACTCGGGTATGTAGCAGCATGGTGCAAGGCCTCCCTTCAACAGTTGGAAACAACTCATCAATAAAGTCCCATGAGGCCCTGCCCAGATGACCAAACCATGGCTGCAAGTTGCTTCTGGAACCAAAAAAAAATAGCCCGACTAAAAAGCAGGCGCTCCTGTGAAAGACTGAAACTGTTTTATCAGATCTATCACAGTAACCTAGGAATCGATAAAACTAAATATATTCTACCGTCGAAATCACGTATAACCCGGTCACACCACAGCAAGAAAGTCCAAGAATTTTCATGCAAAACCACTGCTTTCCAAAAATCCTTTTTTCCCCGAGCAGCACGCAGTTGGAAAGCCCTGCCCGATGAAGCTATTTCATCCACAACTGTCGCTTCATTCATGAATGCGATAGCAAATCTGCCAGCTATCCTTTGAACTTTTTTTCTTTCTTTCTTTTTATTTCATCGTCACAGCATTTAATCTCTACTGTGTGTGTCTGAGTTGTATTACTTTCCTATGTTCAGCGCTAGCTCGATTGTATCACGCTTCGTCGATTGTGTCGATATATGTGTTTTTCTCGCCTTTTTTTATCAACAAAACTTGCTCATTCTGAAGCGCTGCATTGACTTCAATGTTTGTAAATCCCTCTTTTTCTTCTATATTTCCTGGAAGATGTATTATCAAGTGTATCTGTTACCCACTCCTGCCTACGACTTCGCATAGAAGTCGGCAGTATTGACTAAATAAATAAATAAATAAATAAATAATGCCGTGCTTCTCAAACGCACATTTCTTGGTATAATGAAGACTATAGTACTGCAAGGACTGGTTTAGCAGAATATGTGTATGGGAATGCTACAGATCACACTTGATTGTGAGAAGAAATTAGCTTGCTATGCATCATCTGCTTTAGCTGAAGGTCACAAATTTTTTTTCCTGTTCTGATGCGTTCTTTCATCCACATAGGCCTTCCTCATGTGAGATGCAACTGGTTTTGTTCCTCTTCACTGCGTCCGAAAAATAACACCAGCCAGTACAGGAAGACACCTGCTGCTTGCACAGATATTGGGCTTTCTAAAACATTCCGTGTCCTAATATCACATTAGGGCAAAACAAAACGCCATGTAAGAAGCATGCAGGACATCGCAACAGTGCCTCACAGCAGGATCTCGTTTTCAGATGCACCATAGTTGTTTTCCTGATCTCAGTGAAAACCATGCCGAAAAGTACATGAATGCAGCCACAGCTTACACGCGTACTGTTTTTTGAAAACTTTGTCAGTCATAACTTCACCATGAAGCGAAACAGTTGCGCTGTGGAACAAACACCCAGGACGTTTGTTTGCAGCAGACCAGCATTTACAGAAGCAGAACAGTGCCACTCATTCTTGCTCAGACTGTTCATCACTGCTTATGCCGAAAAGAGGGCTGACCATTGAATCAGTCCACAAACCCTGAGCACAGGTGGCATTTTTCGAGCAAAGCACTGGAGGAGATTCCCCACTATAGCGTTTCTCTTTGCTACAACTACTCACGGGGGACACAAAATGGGAGCTGTCAGGTGACCCAGCAGCTCACCACTATCAGTGGATTATAATATAGCTTGAAGCATGCTCGTAAGAGCCCATTTGTAAAAGCTCAGCAGCTCCGATGGAGGACTTAATGCGAACAGAGGCGTGGATGCCAAGCATACCGAAAAGAAGACACCTTGTCCAGTGGTGAGTCGAGCCTTTAGTTGGTAGTGAAAGTATTCGATCAGTCATTACAAATCAAGCGCTAAGCATCTTGATGTGGCTGATGCCAAGGAGCTGAGGCGGACTGGTGAACAATGTCGTGTAGAACTGACTACCAGTCTTTTTGATGGCAGAATGGACACGATAGTTGCCAATTCATAGAATGATGAATTTTCGGGCTATCAATCTCACTGCCGCAGAGAGGAAGCGGACGAATATTACAGATGACGAAGTAAGCATCTAGGGCTGGTCATGTGTCAAAAGGAGTTGAGATTTCTTGATAGACCTTACACTGTTGGCAAGTGAGACATGCACGTGACCAGCTACAAACATCCATGATGACACAAGACCACACGTGACAAGATGTGATGAGTGTGCTATGCACGGATGCTAGGATATGCGAAACAAGGGAGAGCATCAAAGATGGTCTCATAGTACGGGCGAGGCACGTTCAGTCAACGCATCACAAGTGAGGAACACATCAAAATGAAGCAGGTAATGGGCAAACATGAGAAATGTGCTCTCCTTGCAAAGCAGATGGAGCTTGTCGTCAGTACACTGCGTGGCAAGCATTGGCATATACAGTCAATAATTGGTTGGCCTTAGTTTTTCATGCTGGGATGGTTCGGTCCAGTGTGCTGGCCTAGTGGTTATGGTGCTCAGCTGTTGACCCGAACAATGAACGTTTCAATCCAAGCCACAGTGGTTGCATTTTTGATGGAGGCAAAAATAATGAAAGCCTGTATACTCTGTGTTATCTGTGGATGTTAAGGAACCTCAGCTGGTCAAAATTTCTGGAGTCCTGCACTATGGCATGCATAATGATCACACCATGGTTTCGGCGTGTCAAACCTCGGCAACTATTGTTGGCCAGAGGTCCACATCTTCAGTCCATTGATTGTGGTGAGAGGGAGAAAGTCAGGCATGTGGCCTTGTTGAGCGAACATAGGAGGAATATGTAAATCTTGGCACCAGAGTCAATGAGGTGGTGCACTTTGGTGACACGGTCCATGATGTGGAAGAGGCGACAGGGTCTGGGGCCAGGAAAAGCAGCTGCCGTCTGTGTTGGAGTTATGTCGAAGCACCAGAAAACCTCGATTTATGCGTGGCTATGAGGTCCTCCATTGGTGGCGCTTCATAGTCATCAGTCAGAAATTTCCGAGGCTCTGGTGGATTCTCCATGGAGCTTTTCTTGTGGGATGAGGTTAACACTCGGCCCACGACATCCTCAAGTAGCTCCTGCACGTAACCTGGGGATGAAAGGGTGTATGTCATAAGGTATGCTACATCTAAACTGTTTAGGGTGAAATGATATTTGATTTCATAATTAAAAGTAAAAGCCCGCTAGCATATCACTTTGATATCCAGCAGAGTCACATTTGTTGGCCAAGCCCTTACAACACACAGCACTGAAGCATGCATACCAGCAAGTGATGGAAGATTCCATGTTGCAGGCATTGGTCTAAACTTCATGCAGAGTTCGAAGAGTGAGAACTGTAGCACAGACATCTTTACATCTTCCACATTTACTTTACAGGCATTTGTTCTTCAACTAAGCATGGGTACGCGAGAGAACAGAAGTCTGTATACCAAACGTTGCCTCCTCTTTGATTTTTCGGGCTGTGTAGTGCCCTTTCCTTGTCCTGCTGAGCCTCCTTTTCCAGCGCTTTCTTCCACTGCGGTCTTCAGCTTGTTGTCTCGGGACATTCTCACTGAAGTGCAGCACAGCCAGCAGAGTCCTGAAACAAGCAAGGAAATAACGAATGAACATTTTTGAAGTCAGTATTCAATATAACACATACCTTGCTTTCAAGCCAGATGCTGAATATGCTACACATTTGGAGCAAAGCGAATCAGCAGTCTGTTGAATGATTCCGATGAGAATGTCTGTACCGCAGGGGAAAGCTTCTGAAGGTCACCCAGCAGGCGGGAATTGTCAACAATGGCCTGAAGCTTTTGGAAGGCAGGGGATTCTGTCAAAAGTGAACATATCATAACATTTCAATTTATTATTTAACTTGAGGGCTACATTGTCAGCTTACAGAAAACGGGACATTATTCACACAACCAAACATACCTGTAAACAAGAACCATGTGCAAAGTGCCGAAACAAAATGCAGTGATCGCAATGACATTGCGACATGCCTCTAAAATTGACATGTCGCACCCGAAACTAAGCCTCAGATATCATAATTTTGTCTGCTATCTCCAAGGCCATACTTGATATGGTGCCAAGGCACCAGAGAAGATAATGGTGATGGATGCAGCCTGCTTGACAGGAGTGAACAGAGTATGAATTATCGAACGTACAGCTAGGAACTGTCTGAAACAACAGCTGTCTTTGTAAATTAAGTCTGTGGTGACATTGGCGGTACCATGCGGCTGTCCGAATTACAGAGCATGTCCGAATTATCAGTCGGCAACAGTACCTATGAACTACAGGTGGTCAAAAATCTCTGCAGCCCTTCACTATAGCATGCCGCATAATCATATCAATTTGGCACATGAAACCCCAGCAATTATTAAACTTTTAGAACACATCATATGTAAGAAAACTATTAGCAACCTGAAGACACATTAGTAGCCACGCGTAATAGGCTATAAATGGCTCAGAGTATCGTACCTTGCATCTCACCTCTTGTCATCCACGCTTTGTCAAGGAGTGGCTCGTGCAGGCACTTCGTGAAGGGGCCATCATGGTTAGTGTGGCGGTTGCAAATTTGATTGAGCAAGCTGCGCCACATGCTTACAATGAGGTTCTCATCCCCTAACACCTGCTGCAGGCACAAAATAGAGGTGTTTGATGATGCTGTGAATCCACAGCTGTATAGCTGCACAATTGCGAGATTTACTCGCAGCCATGAGCTTCTTCCTCAAACCTGCACAAAAATATTAATGCGATACTTGCGATTACCTATCTTTTTCATTGCTGTGATAAAACCTGGTTGCGTTAATACTGAAGTAACATTATCAGAAATGAGATGGCAAGAGTGCTCTGGAACAGGTTTTGTAGCAGCAACAATAACAATTTGTATTAGCTGAACCCTGTTTTGGAGGCATATATGACTGCCAGATGCTAAGCCTCCAAAACTGACATGCCGCACACATATGCACTCCTTTGTGCATTGCGTCTTCAATTAACATGCCAAACAGTGTTTTGTTAGTGGCCCTTTTTTTGGTCTTATAAATCCATGCCACCTGGCCCGGCGTCGTATCAGGCACAGTCATAGGTGGCTGCACTGGTAAGTCTAAAAATAGCGTCTTTATTGTGCTCTCCTGTGTTAACATCACCAGCATTCTCAAATGGAGAGTTCTAAAAGTGACTGACCACTGCAGCTTTCAGCCATACAATTAAGAAGACCATGTACTTTCTCATCCCCTACCATGGGGGAGGGGGAGGAGTGTTACTCCTCAGGGACCCAGAAAGCTGTGTATAACACGTACCTTTGGCAACGTGCCAGACGTCAAAGTAGTGGTGTACGTCAGGCCGCTATTTGCGGAAGTATGACCGCACTCCAGGGTGTCGATGTGAAGCAAACAGTAAAGGGAGCACCCTAAGCATGAGCAGTTTGAGGGGTGTTTTGATAGTTGATATAAACAACATCCTTTCAAAAGCCAGTTTCCTCGGATCTCGTCATTGTCAAGCCAAGCACAACCGTATACACTCAAGTAAAGGCCGTGCTCATATGAGAGCTTGGCACTATATTACTAAAAAAAATGCGAAACAGCACTTCACCAACATGACAAAAGCAAAAGATGGAGCCCTTGCATCAGTGCGTACAGTTGATTTCTCCAATGTGCCTAAAGCTGAAATGCTGCACATGTATGGACATGGAGCAATACCCATCACGGCACACTTACCAGTAGTTAAAGACCGCACTTTGATGCCAAGGCTCTCCAACTTCAGAAGAGTCCTGACCAGTCCCTCCCTCTCCATTGCATTGCTGTTAGGCACAGCAGCTGACTGCATGGGGACACCATTATGTGGCAACTATGTAGGACTCTCATGGGCAGCTCAACGTTGTGGCAATGACTTAGCTCTCTGACCTGGTGCTGTTCACAGTGCAGGAAGAGCTGGACCTGTGCACCTAGGACCACATATGTGCCATACTTGGCATTGTGTCCAGGCGAGTCGCAACGCGCATCCCCAGCCAGGTCGATGTCCATGCCAGCCACCGAGCTAAAAAGTGCAGCTTGCCGCTCCTTGTAAATCTGAACAAAGCGATTGCCACATGTTTTTCAGACACTAATGAATATAGCACACATAGAAAACATGAAATAAAGCTCATACTCAATGTTGGCACTAGCTGACCAGGCATGGAAAAAGAAAGATATCACCCTTGCATTCGTGGGTACATATACCATACTTACTCGAATCTAACGTGCACATATTTTTTGATAAAATGGGTCCAAAAATCGTATGCGCTTTAGAATCAAGTGCGAATGAACTACACCGTTAGCACATCGCTGTTGGCATCAAAATGGCAGCCTCCCATGCGGTTTGGGCGCTGTCGAACGGTCACCGCCAAAAATAAACGAACTAGCGGCGCGGCAGTCTTTGGTGCATAATAGTTTCTCTAGTTCCTATGTCGCCACTGGTTCCACGCTTAGCCCGATGATACTCGCCACACTGGCTTGGCTGGCTTGCGGCCAACCAAAGTCACTACCTTGCCGATGCAATCTCTGAGACGTGCAGCCACGCCAGCTTTCGGTAGCGTTCGCGTGTGCCCATACAGGAGATGTTTCCATCACTAAATGCAAAATGGCCCATCATCGCATTTCTTCCTCATATCTGTGCTAAGCCTGAGCAACCTCTCAGTCGCACGCTGCATGACATCCGAGATTCCATCGCGGCAATCGCTTATCTGTGCCAGCCTGCATAGCATGCACGACAGCACATGGTAGCGGGCGTGAGAAAACTGTGATAGCATGGAGGAATGCAGCACTGCGAGCAAATGATGTTACCGCTGCTTGCATGCGGCTAGGCCTGGTGCGGTACCAGTAACATGCGGCAGTTTGATCAGGACACAGGAATTATAAATCAGCGCACCGAACGTGTTTGAGACACCTCGGATCGAGTGAAATGGAAAAACCATAGTGCGGCTGTTCAAAGGACTGAAGGGGTTCGAAGTTGGGTGCGTTTATTATGTGAGTGCGTTCATTACTCAAGTACCGCATTTGTTTTTATGAATGTGAGAAGGTTGATTACCGAGGAACTTTTATTCTGTGTCACGAAAAATGGGAGCATGTTACAATCGATTTTTATTTATTTATTTATTTATTTATTTTTGTTGGTTGTGGGTGCGTGTTACAATTGAAGGCGCAGTAGAATCGAGTAAATACGGTACATTAACAAGCTCCAAATCTTGAAACTGTATTCTGCTTTATGTGGTCCTCCACTAACAATAGTCACAATAGTAATGCCAAAGCTTGCCAATAAATATTGCAGTTGTTTGGGTGTTTGGCCACAGAAAAAGTGGTAGCTTGAACTCTACTTGCCTTGTTTACAGCTGGTACCAAATAGCAGGACTGGTATCGGTAATAACTCTGCTGACTGATGGCCTGCACATTTATGGACTGTAGGCGGCGCAATGTCGGGGACACAGCACAGCCGGAGAAAAGGAGTGCTGCTGCCAGAAGGACATTTCCAGCTGGCTTCTCCCCGATCAGTGGCTGGCTCTGCCATGTGGCCTCATCCCTGCAGAAGGTGCAGCAGCTTTTCACTGAGAGCATACTGCCCACAGTCGAAAGGCTGCTCGACAATGCACTTCCGCAGGCTGGGCAGTATTTTGGCAGTTGCTGCCGAATGCAGCTTTCGAAGACAATGAACTTGCGTTCATTGCAAACTGCAGAAGCAACAATAACGTCATTCGTGCAGCTTGCGCTCGGCGGCTCCGGCTCTTCGAAGGCTGGTCCAGCAGCAGTGGCCGAGAGCAGCTCCTCATTGAAGTCCAGGAGTTGAATGCATGCATAAAACAATACATAAGGCAAATGAACAGGGTGAAATGAACATGGAAATCACTGCATTGTTAAATTCTATTCCTGAACTGTGCACGATTTTTCTGATACAATACACAAGCCTTTTAACACGACACCATCTGTGAAGAGAAATAATATGCAATACGGTCTAATGCTTATTTGAGGCGTGCAGGAATGTTGCTCGCTTAACATTCTACTATGCTTTGTGTGTGGTGCCTCCTTGTACCAGGCTGTCTAGGCTATGACTTCTTTGTTTCGGCCAGGGATCCCCCCTTGCCCTACCAGAGGCTGTAGGCTGTTACTCAGGCTATGTAGCTCTACACAACAGCTGAACAGATGGACAAATATACAGAACAGCACCAGAATAGACAAAGCACGAGCGAAGAAACACTAACGGGATTTTGCTTGTGCTTTGTCTCTTATGGCACCGTTTCCTACCTTACCACGTGTTCAACCAACCAGCCTAACGATCCACACTCATGAATGCAGTCATGAAAAGAGGACTGCTCCTCTAATTCCACAAAACAATTTACAGCCAAATAATCTGGTGCTGTGACTAAGGAATTTCGCCGGTGGGCCAGAGGTCGCACCGTCTCATTCTAGTCCAGTGGTCACATATCAGTGGAGGATAACTGCAAAAACACCTGTTTGCTCTCACAGTAGCGCCAGTTAATGAACCCCAGGTAGCCAGAATGAACCCTGAGACTTTAACGGCTCTCATGATCAGATGTAGTTGTGACACATCAAACACGATGATTTCAGTTTTATGGCTCAATAAATGCTAATACTCTATGAACAATATGCCGCTGTTTACCTTGCCTCCATGTCTGCAAAAGAGTTTGCCGATGGATGGTAACTGCAGGCTGTGCATTTCCTGCGTTGCATTATCGAGCTCCACGTCCTCTCCACTGCCTAACGGTGTGGAGCATCTGTTGCTGCCCAAGAATTCAGGAGGCGGCGGGGGTGTAGGGCATCTGTCACGTATTTGTGCCGTACTTTCTTCCGTCTGCAGCCCCTTTGATATCTTCACGTAAGACGACAGATGCACCTGCGTGGCTGTGCAATTTTCAAATAACACCACAATGGTGCCTTAGTACAAAATAACATACCACAAACGTGCTCATCACGGCAAAAGTAATATCTGAACTAAAAAAAATTATTGCTGTTCAGTATGGCTTCTGAATATGTGTTGCCTAGAGCAGCTCTGTGTACGGGCTTGTCAATGTGCTAATGATTGTAAGGAATAATTTAAACCACAGCATCTTCTAGAATGTTACCATGCTAAAAAAAAGGCAACACTCACCCACACATTTTCCAGACAGCTGTGGCTGTGGTGACGCTTGCACACGAATTGTGCGCTGCACGACAGCTGTCTGCGTTCCAACAGACCGTGTCACTAGAGGGCTGCTCTTGAATACTTGTGGGCCCGTAGAGCACGAAATAGTGCAACACCTGAGTGGAAATTACCTGAGTACCTGAGTGGAAATTCCATGCAATTAGCGATGCAGTTGACACACACACATGGTTAGCACACACATGTCCGCTTCACATTTTTCTTCATTTCAGTTTGAAGGCCACAGGCACTTTTTAATGTTATCTGGCCGGAAGTGCAGTGGCACATAATAGTGAATGGTGTGAAAAGATAATTCGATTACAATTCAATCGCAGTGCATACTTGCTCAAAGAAAGAGAAAATGGAAAATCATTTATACCTATGCAGAGAAGCTGGCATGGTGAACTCCGTTTATGTAACTACAGTATCCACAGGTAATTAATCCCTAGCATAACGGTCACGAATTAATGCATTTGCACACTGCTGTGAGTGCGCACTCACAGAGTGGTCTATTATATTGTGGACAGGGCAAAAGCACAAAGTTCCCAAAACTCGACCGTGATGCCTCGTCAGAGTTACTCGATATTTCAGTACGCGCTGCACATGGTGGCTGCCTTCAGTGCCTCCACAAGTTATTAACTACCAGGAAGCATAGGTGCGACTCGGCCGAGTGCTCTCGACCATACGAATAACAAATTTTTCTTGGTATGAGCTATATGGACTGATCAAGGCGGTACATGCGCTGCCAAACGGTCGGGCGTTCTGAAAAGTGACCAGTATGGAAACACCTCGCCTACGCAGAGCTCTCGCACGAGGCAGCCATGAAACATGTCACCGAGTGCGTCTAGGAAATTAACCGGTGTGAAAAGAAGGAACTGTCAGTTGGTACACGTGCTTTCGCAAAAGCCAGCCGGGAAATCGGTTATTGTGGGTGAACGCGAGGCCACCCAAGATGCAATCATCGTACACAACGATGAGAGCTACTCACCACTTCTTTCGGAAGAAGCAGCGTCGGCACAGTTTTCGGCCTCAGCTTCGGGTTCAGGCTGCTCTTCATCCCCGCAAACAATCGCGTGTTGAAGGTGTAGGCCTCTGGAGCGAAGTGCTGTCCACAAACGCTGTCACCAGCATGAGTAGCTGTAAAGCCAATTCTTTCCAGCCAGGCAATGCGCAGGGCCTCATCATTGCGAGGCAGACGGTGACGACGCTTCTCGTGTCTCCAGTCGCTGGACTTACAGCCGACGACCGCGCAAGGCTTTTTGCAGATGTTGCTCATGGAAGTGGCCCGGTAAAAAAAGCGTGGTCCGAAGTCTCCGCATACGCACAACTACGCGGCCAAAACTGCACACCAAGACGGTGAAGGCGAATCGGCGCAGCCGCGCAGTTTCGTTTTACGGTGGGACGGCCACAGTATCTGACATAGACCTGGTTTATATATATATATATATATATATATATATATATATATATATATATATATATATATATATATATATATATATATATTGTAATAAAGCGACGCAGACACAGCGCCTTTGCTGCAGGCCGGCTGTTCTATTCTGCTCTTTGTTTTCCTCTGCTTCTCTAGCCCGCTTTTCCAAGCGCGCGCGTCAGAGCCCCAATGCAGCTTTTCGCCATCACACTCGGCCACGACTGCGAGTGTCGGTAACGGCCGAAACCGCGTCTGTCGGGCGGCACTGGCTATGCCGATGAGGCCGATTTCGGCTCCGCAACGACTTCTCTTGTCCAGGTGTCACTCAAGTCGCCGGTGGGCGAAATTGGCTACAGCGTTGCGGCCGCTGTTGCACGCGTTGCGCGCACAGTATGCAAAACATGTCCGGCGGGCGGCACTGGCTGTGCCTCGCAGGTCGATCTTGCGTCCGCGGCGAGTTCGGACGAGATTTCGCCGGTGGTGGACCAGGTAGACGAAAATGGCTGTGTCGTGGTCGTAGCGGGCCTCGCCGGCAAACGTTCCGTTGCACCTTGTGGGTGGGAGGACCTGAGCCCTGTACCACCATCTGTCCGACTAGCCGGTTACAATGACCAGGATCATTTGCCTCGCTTTGAGTTTTTCTCGGTCCTCTCGGGATTGGGAGTTTGTCGGCGATCCTGCCTGCACAACCAGAATCGGATATGTGCGAGGCGTTATTCACCAAAGGCAGAAGGTCTGCGCTGCCCTTGAACATAGTCAGTGTAGTAATCGAACATGGGTCTGAATTCTCATGGCAACTGCCACCGCGTTGCGATCCTTTTCTAGGAATCCGCGATGAGTGGGCCACGATTAGCGTTGACTGGAAGTGTGCGTTCAACTTCGGCAGCGTTGCCTTTGTCAAGGCCAGCGAAGAGGCTGAACCAACGGACCCCGCCGACAACCCTACCGAAGGAGAGGCGCCCCAGTCCCGGGGTGCGGGTGCGACGCCCAAGCCAGGAGCAGACCCCGGCTGCAGTGGCGGGTCCACGACAAAAGCGGCCTCATCCGCGGCACAGACACTGCCACCCCCTGGAAGGGCACATCAGGGCGAACCGGGAACCACAGCACACTCGGCCAATGACTGCCCCAACGGCCGGGGGCGTGACCGCGAGCCGCCTTGGCACGTTCCCTGGACGGCATCACCTCCACACAGGTCATAGTGAGGCTCCTCGGCAAACAACAACGTTTCATGATGCGCACGGCGTTCAGGGGGCGCAATGGAAGTGGTTACAGATGGCTGGTCCATGGCATCCGACTCACACGGCGGCTGGGCAGGGCCACCAGTGTAAACACGGTCCGAGCGACGTGGCTGGAATTCAGTCTCTTGTGTTGAAAGCTGTGTCGAAGAACAAATCCCGGGAGATCAGCACGTCAGGGCAGGCCCTGATGCTCTCTGGCGATGAGCTGCAGTCCGAAGCCACAGCCTCGAGGTAGCGCTGCTCCTGAGCTGCTTCCTTGGTAGTGCAGCGGTCGGATTCGCTGGTGCCAGGGTTGTGGTGGCGAATCCGTCCAAAAACAGCGATAAGCCTGGCGCTCCACTCCAGCCAGGAGTGCTGGCTGACTCCCTCATAGCGATGCCATGCTGCGGCCGCACCATCGATGTTGTTTATGGCCACCAGCAGCTTGTAGTGGTCCGGCCAGGCATACCGGGCACCGAGAACGTTCACGGCTTCGATCCACTGATCGGCGTCGTCTTGGAAGCCTCGGAACACCGGTAATGTCCAAGCGGCCGGTGGTGGCAACGCAGCGCGAGAGGACCCGGAGCTCCCCGATGGCACGAAGTAGGACGTTTCAGAGAGTATGTTGATCACACGTAAGAACTCCGCAGCATTGTCGGGGGAGCCGCTAAGTGTTCCGGCGGAGAGCGCAGGGTACGCGTTAAGGAACGTGGTGAGCGTGTCGCGCAGTTGCGCGATGGCACTCACGTGCTCCACTGCGTTGTCCGGGGAGCCGCTTAGAGAACCAGGGGTGGTCTCTGCAGATAAGACGGTGCCCCCGGTGCTCCCGATGGCGGCATCCGCGGAAAATACGGCGGGCTCTGTCCTCCCGACGGCGGTGTCCATGTCCGAGGACGCTTGGACAGCGTCCCTGTGCGGCTCATGTGCCGACGTAGGTCTAGGCGAGGGGGTGTTACCACAGGAGGCGTGAGCGCCATTCCGTGGTAACAGGAGGCCCTGAGTGGGCGTTGGTCCCATAGGTGCTTCCGGCGGCAGGAGGGTTGCGGAGTCGATGGCCGCGGAAGCGTGGACGGCGTCTCTGGAGCACCTGCTGCGCCAATGACCCGCGAGGACGCCCTCAGCGTCTGTCGTTTGTCGACTGCGCCATTGTAATAAAGCGACGTAGACACAGCACCTTTGCTGCAGGCCGGCTGTTCTATTCTGCTCTTTGTCTTCCTCTGCTTCTCTAGCCCGCTTTCCCAAGCGCGCGCGTCAGAGCCCCAATGCAGCTTTTCGCCATCACAATATTTATTTATTTATTTATTTATTTATTTATTGTACCCTCAGGGCCAGAAGGCATTACAGAGGGGAGTGGGGATACATAAATAATACAATAAACAGCAAATCATAAAGGAGCAAAAAAGTACAAAGTGGCTGGCGAAAACTCAAAACAAGACAACAAAGGGAGAAAAGCAGTGGGAATACACGAGAACAATTTTGATAAGAGAAAAAGAATTTATACAAAGAGTAACAAGCATAAATATATTCACAAGATAGCAATTGTTCTACGCAACATATTAATATCTGCTATATATATATATATATATATATATATATATATATATATATATATATATATATATATATAGTGCGGGGAATTAGGCTGCTTGCCTCCGCCGCCAATCATCATCCGAAAATACGCTAGCTCGTGGCACGTACCGCCGGCTTGGGGCGGAGCACGTGGAGCGGATCTGGGCAGTCGGCGCTGGGCTTCCAGAGAGTAAACTACGTTGTTCTAATGGCTCGTGTGCCCATCTCTGGGAACCTCAGCTGGCCAGAGGCTCAGAAGCCACGGCCAGAGGCTCAGAAGCCACGGAGATCGCCGCGTCTCTGCCCTCAGCAGCCAGTCCCGGCCAGCTGGCCAGTTGGGAGCCGTCGTGTCCAGCCGCGCGTCTAGGCTAGAACGCCAGCGCGCGCCCCAGCACCACACGCGCGCAGTTCGTCATCGTCGTCGTCCTCTCGCAGCGTCCTTTGGCGGCGATCCCCACACTCTCCCCCCCTCCGTGGTTGGGATGGCACTGGTCCACAACGGCCCGCACGATGGTCGACGCCCCACCAGCGGTAGAGCCTCGAAAGCTGGGGCACCGAGCGAGGTGGCGAAGGAAGCCAGGTAGCGCAGCGCCGGGCATAAGGTCTTGCAGGATGCCGCGGTCGTAAACCTCCGAAGGTCTTGCAGGAGCACGCGGGACCTAAACCGAACCCGGGCGCTGTAGCACGACCGATCATCATCGCCAACCTCTCTCAGAGTAGTGCACCCAGCAGGCAGCCGGTGGGTGTAGTCGCTCGATCGTGGAGTCGATTGCAGAGACGCCAGCCAGCCATCACAGGTGATCAACACATGGGAGGGTGTCAGAAGCCGCATCGGGACGTCGAAGGTGCCGCCCATAAAAAACCCCTTGAAGTCGGCCCAGCCCGGCTCCCCGGACCGTCATCTGCCTTGCTACTTCACGCATCATCCTCGTCATCGTCCTCAAGACCGCCATCTTCGGGGTCGTCCCCTTCCTTGTCGTAGTCCCCAAAATCCGGAACTGCATCAACATCGTCGTCATCACCGCCATCGTCTTCACCGACGCCCTCCTTGTACTTGTCCTCGGACTCACCGATTTCTTGTCTTTATGGTCCGTCTACTGGACCTCCTTCACGTCGTCCTCTTCCAACACGTCAGCTGAAGCTTGCTTCTGTGGCAACTTCTCCGTCTTGTCGTCGCAGGCGCCCTTTTCCCTTAGCCGTGATGACATTGCGGCCTGCTGTGTCGCGACGTCAGCCTCCTTGTCTACATAACTCGAGAGCCGACGCAGCCACTCGCCTTTTTACGTCTGCTGCGCTCCGTTGCTCGCAGAGGTCACCAGGCAGATGAGGCGGTGATGGTTTCTGTGCGACGGAACTGGCGATGCGGCGTCTCCCACGAACACACGGTCCTTCCCGGAACGCAGCCGGGGCCCCACGTTGCGGGCGCCAAATGTGGGAGATCGCCGCGTCTCTGCCCTCAGCAGCCAGTCCCGGCCAGCTGGCCAGTTCGGAGCCGTCGTGTCCAGCCGCGCGTCTAGGCTAGAACGCCAGCGCGCGCCCCAGCACCACACGCGCGCAGTTCGTCATCGTCGTCGTCCTCTCGCAGCGTCCTTTGGCGGCGATCCCCACACTATATATATATAGGCACTGTTGCAAATTGCGTTTGAACTTCCCGCCGAACGTACCGCGCAGCGGACGCACCCTACGACGACGAGGAACAAGACCGCCTCGAGCTCTCTGGTGTGGAATTTTTCTTGCTTGTACAACTGGTTTTTCGAACACGCTCTTTGAAACATGGATGCTCGGTTTTGCGTCTCATTCACTGGGCGCCACTAGACGCTCAAGTGCGGTTTCCCCACATCGATTTTGGTGCCGAACGACCCGGGACTCAAGCCAGCAACGACCCGATCGTTTCATTTCCGTGTGGGGGATCTGCCCTTCGACCTGCACCGGCATGGACCGTGCGAAGGTCAAGCGGGCCTCCCGAAGGACCATGAATACGAAGATAATCAACGAGGTCCACCAGGTACTCCAGTCCAATCAGTTCGACCTTTCTGGACTTCGAACTCGGCAAGGTCGCCTGCGCGCCAACAACTCCGAATTAAGAGCCGTGAACAACGAGGTGGAAGCTCGGTTGACCGATGACCTGGCGGCGGATGACTACGACGTGGTTATACAGTACGATGACGCGGCGAACAGCACATTGGCTTTGCTGGAGCACCACATCGATGTTCTGAAAAATTGTGCATCGTTTGCGCCTTCAGCAATTGCCGAGGTGTCTCAAGGGACGACGCCTAGCGGGAACGAGCGACTCCCCCCACGTGAGTTTGGCGCACGATTGCCCAAGTTGGAGCTGCTACGTTTCGATGGAACAGTGACTAGGTGGCAGCCCTTTTGGGACATGTTCCTGCATTCTGTGCACAAGAACTGGAGGCTCTCCAACACCGATCGGTTCCACAACTTGGTCTCGCTCCTCGACAGACCAGCCGCTCAAGCTGTCGCAGGTATTCAGGTGACATATTCCTGCTACAATGATGCGCTCGAAATTCTGAAGCGTCGTTTCGGGAACCATAAGATAATTGAGCACAAGTACCTGGAGAACCTGCGCACGCTATGACCTCTAAGGCTATCGAGCGACGTGCCTGCTTTGCGGAAACTTTTTGATGCTGTGGAGCTCAACAGGAGGGGATTACATAGCCTTGGCGTCACGGAGTCTTCGTACCCGGCTATGCTGAACGAGGTGCTCCTGAAAGTTATCGGCGACGATATCGTGATAGATTACTTGAAAAAGGAAAGCATAGAGAACGCGGCGGAAAATAGGCAGGCTTCATCAGAGCAAGAACTCGAACAATTGATGAAGTTTCTCCAGGTCGAAATCGAATGCCGTGAAAAGACTTCATTAATGAACAACTTGCCAAAGACATCAGAGGACAACTTTCCTGCATTGAAACAGCCTTTCAGGAAACGACCTCCGACCCCTGCTGCGTCAGTGCTTCAGAGCAAGACGACGTCTTCCCTTCCGTGCTGTTTTTTTCTGCTCCTCCACGCAGCACACGACTGAAGACTGCAATAATGACATGACGTATGCAGATAAGCGCAACAAACTTCAACAAATGGTCGCTGTTTCAGGTGCACTACAAAGGGTCATCTCGCTCGTGATTGCCGAAGGAGAGTGCGATGTGAAACATGCAAACGCCGACAGGCCTCATGTATGTGCAACGCTCGTACTTCGGAAAAAGCATCGTCGACTAGTACACAAAAGCCGAACGCTACGGTGCAGGTTTCCACCCAAAAGGCTTCAGCTCCTCGACTCTGCAATGACGTCCTGCTTCAGACGTTCCGAGCATGGATTACGACGCCGCTACACTGTTGCTATATACGCGGAGTTCTCGACAATGGGAGCCAGTGAACGTTCATTAGAGAGACCGTTGCTTCCAAGCTAAATCTAGCTTCTGTCGGTGAGACCGAGCTAGCCATCAGTGCCTTTGGAAGAACGAGCGACCCGAGTCTGCGGTTTAACATAGTGAAGTTAAAAATCCGGAGTCAGTATGACAGCGTCACGGTCGACATTGAAGCCATAGTCGTACCATTTATTATTGGAGATATGGTCGAAGCCCCAAGCGAGAAGTTTTCTTCAAGCGATCGCAGCAGATGGAAAATACCTGGCAGATGCCGTCGTTTATCCTAGTGTATATTGTGAGCCAGGTGTGAGTGTCCTAATTGGCTGTGACCAGCTGTGGAAAACAATGCCAAGTACCAGTGAAGTGAAATGGGACGAAGAAAATCCTCGGTTGGTCGCCATCAGTACCAAGTTGGGCTGGACACTGCAAGGCCCGTTACCGGGCCGTGGGAGCGCATGCCACAGAGTGAGTAGCCAGGTGTGCATTCTCCGAACAACTTCCCACGAAAACGATAAGGTCACCTTCCCATTGGAAAAGTTTTGGGAGCTAGACACCATTGGAATTTTAGACACACCAGTGTCCCAGCGTGACGGAGAAGTTTTAGACCAGTTTAACAACACGGTAATTCTTCGAAATGGTCGTTACGAAGTAGCGTTACCTTGGAAATCGCCTCTTGTTGATATGGCCGACAATAGAAAAGTGGCGCTTTCAGGACTTCACGGGCTCGTTCGGCGGCTGTCGCTAAATGAAGAATCTATGAAAGCCTACGATAAAGCTATCAGGCAGTATGAGGTGGATGGACATGCTGAACTAGTTGAAGACCTTTCTTCTTGTCGAAACCATCTCTATTACATGCCACACCGAGAGGTCATTCGTGAAACATCAACGACGACAAGACTTCGCGTAGTGTTTGATGCGTGTTCGCACACTTCAGGTGCCTGCTCGCTAAAAAACAGCTCGAAAAAGGTCCGAATCTAAATGCCGACTTTCTCAAAATATTGATCAAGTTCCGCCTTTTCACCTCCGGTATTACAGCAGAAGGCTTTCCTGCAGATCGGCATTCAGGAAGAAGATAGAGATGCCCTTCGTTTCTTGTGGTTTGAAGACTTACAATCTACGAGTAGGCCACTACCAAAAATACAAGAAATGAGAATGACTCGAGTTCCGTTCGGCACTACCGCAAACCCTTTTCTGCTATCAGCTACGTTGAAGTACCGCTTCAATCACGTTCAACCCATTTATAAAGAAACTGCTGAAAAACTCAAAGCAAACTTCTACGTTGATGATTTAGTTTTCGGCGCTATAACAACGAAGGAGGCTTTGCAACTTTACGAAGAGACAGTGTCCATAATGCAGATGGCAGGTATTAGGATGCAGAAGTGGGCTGCCAACAGCACTGTGTTGAGAGACAAACTCAAAAAAGCGGAAGAAATTACTACCACTGAAGTTTCCACTACGAAAGTTCTTGGACTGTCATGGAATTACATTGACGACACTATATCAGTTAACTTTGACTCCCTTACGAAAGACATAGAAGCAGGAGACGCTACCAAAAGAGCGGTGCTCCAAGCGTCGTCACGAATTTTCGACCCCTTGGGATTGCTGACACCATTCACCATCCGAGTTAAGGTACTTTTTCAGAAGATGTAGATCCGAGGCCTTGACTGGGAAAGTGTTCTTCCAGAGACTCTGAAGACAGAATGGGACAACTGGGTTGCCGAACTGCAAGACCTCAATGATCTTCCTGTCATAAGGAATCACATTATCGACAGCAGCCCGAACTCCTCATCTCCGCAACTTCACATTTTCGCAGATGCTAGCCCCTGTGCATATAGAGCGGTAGAATACCTAAGAGTCGGAGACAGTTCAGGAAATGTTCGACTCCAACAACTCCTCGCTAAAGCGAGAGTTACTCCAATTAAACGACTCACGTTACCCCGTCTGGAGCTCATCGGTGCGCTTCTTGGAGCTCGACTATTGAAGGTGCTCCTAGACACACTAGCATTCGAAAATATAGAACACTTCTGCTGGACGGACTCGCGAATTTGCCTGAGTTGGATTCAGTCCACAGCCACTAAGTGGAAGCCCTTCGTGTGTAACCGGGTAACTGAACTTCAAGATATAACCGACCCGAGTCATTGGAGACATTGCTCCGGAAAGAAAAATCCAGCTGACTTAGTCACCAGAGGTATATCTGCTCAGCACCTTTGTACGAACGAAATTTGGTGGCATGGGCCTGGCTGGTTAGCTGGTCCCGCGGAATCAATCGTGGCCACCCCATGAAGCCATTCCTGAGTTGCTAGATGAGCGGCTCGAAGCAAAGGACAGCGAGAAGGCAACCATTTTCGCCTGCCGGAGCACACCTGCAGAATCACTTTTCGACCTTGATAAACACAGCAGCTGGATACGAGTTGTAAGAATCACAGCTTGGATTCGACGATTTGTTCATAATTGTCGAGTGCTCACCAGTCGGCGACTAGCAGGTCCACTCACAGCTGAAGAAGTAAAAGACGGCGAACTACGTGGATTAAGAATGCTCAAGCTGCAGCTTTGGACTTCGAGATTAATGTACTATCAAAGCGCACACCAATGCCAAAGGCGTCCTACATTCGTGACCTGCAACCTTTCTTGGACATCCATGGAGTACTCAGAATCAAGACACGACTTGATAACGTGAAGGCGTCAGAAGAAGTGCGGTGTCCGGTCTTGCTACCAGCCGACCACCGCTGCACGTATCTCATCGTCGACAGCACGCACCGGCGCCTACTACATAGCGGCGTAAGCGGCACCCTTGCGGAGCTGCGTGAGTGTTTTTGGCTAGTCAAGGGCCGCCAATTTGTGAAAAAGGTGATTTCCCGGTGCAAAGTGTGTGCGAGATTCAGGCTCCAACCTGCCTCAGCCCCTGTCGCACCTCTGCCAACCGACAGGGTGGACAGATCTCCCCGTTTCAAGTTGTGGGTGTTGATTTCACCAGTCCTGTTTTTGTCCGAGGAAACAGTGGCGTGAAGGCATATATAGTGATTCTTACATGTGCAGTCGTTCGGGCCATCCATTTAGAACTATGCAGCGACACGACTGTGCGGTCATTTTTATTGGCATTCCGACGATTTGTGTCGCGACGTGGTTTGCCTAGCGTAGTTTATTCCGACAATGCTTTAACTTTTCGTGCTGCCAGTCGTGAGTTAAAAGCGATGTACCCACTTTTGCGGGACTTCCAAGTTCAGGACTTTTGCTCTACTAACCATATCACCTGGAAATTCATAGCTGAACGCGGTCCGTAGTGGGGAGGTTCTTGGGAACGAATGATTCGCACTGTTAAAGTATGTCTCCGAAAAACGCTAGGAAAAGGTTGCTTTACCTCTGAGCAGCTTGCGACTGTGCTCACAGAAGTAGAAAATGTGATAAATTCTAGGCCACTAACCTACCTCTCCCCTGATGCTAATGAACCGGCGGTGCTTACCCCTTCGCATTTTCTAACAGGCAGGAAGTCTACCACATTGCCTAGCTCCAATATTGCTGAACCATCCGGAAGTCGCACTGATACCTTAAAGCAGTGGAGCTATAGGCAGTAAAAGGTGAACGACTTTTGGAGGAATTGGTATAAAGAATACCCTTTGTCTCTTAGAAGTGCACATATTAGAGGAGTGCAGCCTAGTAACCAGCTCAAGGTTAACGATGTGGTCGTCATTGAGGAAAACAAAGTGCCCATAACATTTTGGAAAATAGGAAGAGTAACTGCTGTGTACTTGTCTCAGGATAATAATATCACGGCGTGTAGGGTCGTTTTAGCAGAAGGGGTAGAAGTGACAAGGCCAGTGCAACTGTTATGACCGTTGGAAGTAGGCGAGTGAACTTTGTCGGGCGCGGAGGATGTTGCAAATTGCGTTTGAACTTCCCGCCGAACGTACCGCGCAGCGGACAACCCTGCGACGACGAGGAAGAAGGCCCGCGTGCAGGAGCACGTGCCTCGAGCTCTCTGGAGTGGAATTTTTCTTGCTTGTACAACTGGTTTTTCGAACACGCTCTTTGAAACATGGATGCTCGGTTTTGCGTCTCATTCACGGGGCGCCACTACACGCTCAAGTGCGGTTATCCCACAGGCACTGGATTTTGACTTGCAATGAAGTGCCGGTGGGAGATTTCACTTGGGCGTAGTTGAACCATAAGGGTTCGTAGCGTACGCGTTAACTAAATTAATCCGGAACTCGGCATGATCTACCCCAGGCAACACGCCAACACAGGATTGATGTAGGAGTGAAGTCGGCCAAAGTCGGCAGCGATATCGGGCCTAAGTCGGCAAATCGCGCTCGCGCTACTTTCACCCACATCTGCCCGATGATGACCAGCCAGAATGGCTGTACTCTGGCGAAGCCACCATGGGTCGAACTTGGCCAGCCATGCAAAACGTTTTCTTGGGCTAGTTGGTTCTTGACTTCTATAAAAAAATGTAGCGCAAAGGAACACACGGACAGACAAAGCGCCCGTCCTGTGCTCTTTGTCTGTCCGTGTGTTCCTTTGCGCTACATTTTTTTATAGTTGGCCAGCCAGAGTGGGCGAAATTTGGCCTGCCAGAGTGGGCGAAGTTTGGCCAGCCAGAGTGGGCGAAATTTGGCCAGCCAGAATGGGTCAAATTTGGCCAGCCAGTATGGGTCGAATTTGGCTAGGTAGCATTGGCTGATGTTGCCGGCATTCAGGCTTTTTTGGCGTGTTGTCGGCCCCGCCGACATGAGGAAACCCCTTGCGCGACCGTTCACAGCCACTAAGCAGTTTCTAGTGTTTACCCCACGTGTGTCGCGCCGTTTGGATTGCAAAAATTTTTATTTTTGTGTTTTCACATGTTCGAAGGGCTATGAAGGCATTTTCGAAGGACCAACACTAGTTTGTGTAAATGTGCCTCTCATGCATACGTGAAAGCTTTATTAACACAGTGATAAGTGGGGCTAAGTGGATCCTCTGTACTTTCTATTAAATGCGCTCTAAACAAACCAAATGACACAACAAGAGAGGTTTATAGAGAAAAGCACTATTTCATTTAGTTTCTGGACTTTGAATTGATAACATGCTATTCACGCGTGGTGCGCAGTCGTAGTGGAAAAATTTTGGCAATGATGTAACCTGCGGGAAAAGGCGTGAAACGTTAGCACAGCTTTGGAGCACATCAGCACAATACTATCATTGTATGCAAATTATGTGCGATTGATGAACAAACGCAGAAATTCAAGAATTGCCAGAAACATCTCATAATCGGGCACTACTTTAGAAAATAACAGAAGGAAGTTCTCCTTTTAACTATATAATGAATTTATGTTCAATATTCAATCCCCAGATCTTCGCGTCGCTTTAGATAACCAAGAGGAAAAAAAAACGTGAGTAAAGTTTCTGTTGCAAAGCAACTTTAAAAGCGGCACATTACTTGAAATAGGTGCATTTTGCATTATAATAAATTTAACATTTTTGGCATACATCGGAAAGGAAAACATGTAGACGTGAGCTAACACGACACACCCCAGGGATGGGGTCGTTAGGCAAAAAATGTCCTTAAATGATCGGTGCAAGGTGCATGATGAGCAGATATTAGAAAAGGAACATCTTTTTTGAAGGCTACTTTAAAGATGCCATCACGTGCCGAAATGCCGCACGTGTCCTGCACCAAGGAGTGCGTGTTCGGTATCATGTTACCTTTAAAAATACGGGCAAGAAAAAATAATGTTACGAGAACTGCAAGTCACCACACAATGGGTGTTTGATACATGTACAGGATTAACTACATGAAGTAAAACTGCTTTGGAACAACGTGCGTAGGCTGTTTATTCGAAAATAAAGAGCCTACGGACCTCACGACACAAATAATATATAAAGTGGAACCGGTGCTTTAACATCACAACAAAATGTGCCACGTCCCATTTTGAAAACTGGCCACCAACTTACCGAATTTTGGCATCCGCTCCGCGCACTCTACAGCTGTGAGTCCGCAATACAAATTCGGCGACAACATTGTAGTCTCACCAAAAGGCATAGGCTTGTGTTCATATACAAGCGATGTCACAGTTGGGATGGGCATTGTCTTAGGAGGTACACTCGCCAAGGAATCACGGGGCCCAGCAAAATCGATATGTACTCGTTTCCAAGGGGATGTTGGCCACGACCATGGGTGCAAAGGAGCACTGTTAGGGGCACTACGCTGCTCCTGGCAAGGTTTGCATGCTTTGACGTGAGACTCAAGATCCGCGTCAATTGAAGGCCACCAAACATAGCTGCGGGCCAACTCTTTGGATCGCACAATACCTGGATGACCGTCGTGAAGTTCTTGTAGAACCAGAGATCTCAGCTTTGCAGGTACCACCACACGCATTCCCCACAGGAGGCAGCCCTGGTGTGTGGTCAGCTGTGTTCGCCTGTCAAAGAAAGGCTTGAGCTCCACGTCGTCCGTACAGTTAGGCCACCCCGTACTTGTGAGCTCGAGTACTCTGCAAAGAAGTTGGTCATGTGAGGTTGCACGTGCAATATCTTTGTGTGTGACCGGCATTGATTGCAGGCGTAACGAGTAGAACGTTTCCTCTGCGTCATTAGCGGACTCCTGACGAACTGGCAAACGAAAAAATAATGTTACGAGAACTGCAAGTCACCACACAATGGGTGTTTGATACATGTACAGGATTAACTACATGAAGTAAACTGCTTTGGAACAACGTGCGTAGGCTGTTTATTCGAAAATAAAGAGCCTACGGACCTCACGACACAAATAATATCTAAAGTGGAACCGGTGCTTTAACATCACAACAAATGTGCCACGTCCCATTTTGAAAACTGGCCACCAACTTACCGAATTTTGGCATCCGCTCCGCGCACTCTACAGCTGTGAGTCCGCAATACAAATTCGGCGACAACATTGTAGTCTCACCAAAAGGCATAGGCTTGTGTTCATATACAAGCGATGTCACAGTTGGGATGGGCATTGTCTTAGGAGGTACACTCGCCAAGGAATCACGCAATCAACTTGAATGGTCGAAAAATGTGGTCATGATAAACGAAAAACGCGTAGACAGACTGCGTGCAGTCGTTGAAACTCGTTCGTACACCTTGCACGTTGGTAGCAATGCAGCCGCGACGAGAGAGCGCGGAAAGTTCCCCGCGGTTCCCCCTCCGAAGGCAGCAAACGCCAGCAAAAGCAGGTTCAGAACCACATTCTTTGCAAACTGCAGATGAGCACAATGGATGCGCATGGAGGGGGTCGTGACAATGGTGGTCAGTTCCGAAGGGGACGCGCGCACCCCTCCCCACACACTTTTTTATGTTTAGTTGCTGCTGGCTTAGCACGTGCTAGTTTATTTCTCCGCAGAACACGCGTGCCTTTTAGATGCGAAGCAGCTCTTTGACTAGCCTGTGTAACGCTGTCCCTGTCCCTCCATCCGTACGAACGCGCCGCAACGCGCTCCCCTCGCCGCAGGTGTTGGAGCGGTGCCAAGTAGGTCACGCCGCAGCTGTGCGTTGAGGTCACGCTCCCCTCGCAGTGCGCGCTGACGCCACTCTCTCTCTCGCCTGCCGCGCGCTCGCCGCAGCGCCCGCAGCTGCCGCTTGACAGAAACCTGACGCGCGCCGAACGTACGTGTCACCTCTCTCGCTTCACCCTCACCACCCCTCGCAATCTTCGATGAACCCTTTAACAGCTTGCAAAGAACGAGAAGGCGTCCTCGCCCGCGAGAGACAACGCTGACGCAGGCAGCATTTGCTAGCATCAAACCGATGCAAACGCAACACCTAGCCAAACCGATTCAAACCAACGCCACCTAGTTTGTCTAGGTGGCGTTGTTCAAACGCGGTGTGCACCCGCCGTGCTGCTTCGCATCGCCTCATGGTCCCCTTTAGCGGGAGATGGAGTAATTTTTTCTTGCTTTCTTTTTTTTTTTGTAGTTGTCTCAGAACGTGGAAGACAGCATTTCTGCCGGGCAAACATTTATGCACAATGGCGGGGACACCCGCCGGGACTGCAATTGTTAAGTGCAGCCCGGTGCAGCCTATGGAGTATGCTGGTACGCATGTGTTCTCTTGCCAGCTACTTGTAACACAGGGTTTCGCAGAGGCTGAACCACCCACTCTTGCTAAAAACGCGAGCGAAATGCTGCACTGCACGCAACAAACGTGGCGAGGACGCATGGCGCCGCCATTCTGCTTGAATTTCTGCCATTTTCTGCAGCGCAGGAAAGACATGCACGTGCTGCCTTTCCGTATGACAAGAAATACTGCGATGACTCTGTCTCTACGCGCCCTTCTTTTGCCCTTATTGGTTATAAATAAACTAGTTGTTAAATATCAGAATACCCACATGTTTGCTTATATCAACGCCATAGTCTCATACGAACGTCAGGGATAAATCCGTCTCACGGCACAGAGCATGAAGTCAAGCTCCATATCATAATCAAAAGAAGAGGCGTGCAGGACACGGACACAAGAAGTAGCTGCATGCCCGAGTTAGATAATACCGAGATCCTGTACAGGCATAAGAACGAAGATACGCTTTTATTGGTTGAGGCCTGGTATATCACTATTAGTGGAAGTGCATGCGTGAGTCAACCGTCGATTAGCTTAAACAGGGAGGAGATAGAATGCCTTGGGAGTTGTCTATCGCGTAGGCGGGCACGTGTAACCGATTGACAGGTGGCGCTACCATTCCGAGCATGCGAAGATAAGCTGTGTGTCTTCTTTCTTTTTCGCCTCTGTGCTGTGCATCAGTTGCTAGTCGGCGTTCGTGGTGTTCACTTCTCTTCTTGTGTCCGTGTCCTGCACGCCTCTTCTTTTGATTATGGAATGTTACCAACTCGCTCAACTTTCTGTCCTTTCAAGCTCCATATATTCTGCTCATCTAACTAGTACAACGTAACCGATGGCCGAAGTGTAAACGAATTCGATATGTATGGAAAGAACGCACTAACCTACGTTACACAAAAAAGCAAAAAAGAATAAAAAAGCAGGAATTATACGTAATGTCGTGGACATATTAAGGAATTATTAGCCTATTGTATCTGCGTGGTAGTAGAGAGCATGGAGGTGGAAAAGGGAGGTATAAGTTTACCCGACCAGTAGACAATTATTTTCTGCTGCTGACCCAGTTGACAATCCCACCACAGTGGGTTTGGTGTGTTGTGGTGTGTTTTGGTGTTAACACCAGAATACACTGGTGTGTTCTGGTGTACACGCCAGCATGGGGTGGTGTGTCCTAGCGTACACACCAGTCTGGTGTGGTACGTTGTGGCATACCCACCAGACTGTTGTGTTGTGTTTTGATGCACACGCCAGCCTCAAGCGCTGTGCTTGGAAAACACACCAGCCTGGTTGTCCGTCCACAGCCGGAATTTGCATCTTCTATATGGTCCCCTCACCAAGCATACCTGATTCATTCGCTCGAATCCATACAAAATCGTGCAGCTCGCTTCATCGTCGGTGATTACAGGCGCGCATCAAGAGTGTCTGATATCAAATCGAAGCTATCACTTCCATCGTTGCAGTCTCGAAGGAACATCGCACTTATCAGTCTCCTTCATAAGGTAATCTGCAGTCAACACCCATCTACAATACCGCTTATCCATGCGCATCATATATCTCGTCGTCTTCACAATCATCGAAGCTTGGAACGTCTGTTCGGTCGAACAAAGGCTTTCAATTCATCGGCGTTACCTCGTGCCATAGAATATTGAAACAATCTTCCGGATAAAACTGTTGGCATACACGACCCTGAAGCGTTCAAAAAAGAACTACACATTTTGTTTTCATAGCCTTTTTTTTAATATTTGTGTCTTTTTTCGCACAGCCTCGACTTTCGGCTTGTGCGAAGGATGCTCGCTCTTGTTAAGTTCGTATGGTCGGGTCAAGTCCCTTTTATGGCGCATTTCGCCTGTCGCCTTCAGCCTTATTACTACTAATATGTTCAGTGTATTGAAAGATTTGTATTTAGTATTCACTTTGTACAACTGACCAGTTTCTGTATTCACTAACTTACGATCTGTGCTGTTTGAATTATGATGTATGACCCCCCTCATATTAATGTTCCAAATGAGAACCTGTGATGTACTTGAATAAATGAATAAATAAAAAAGCCCGTGTTATAAAAGGCGTTGTCTGAAATGCCGCCAATATATTTTGCATCTAGTTGTTTTGACATATGGGCAACATCCTTAATTATACCGAAAGCTAGCTTGCCTGTAAAACCTGCCTACATGAAACTTCTTCTTCTTCTTCTTCTTCTTATTATTATTATTATTATTGAGAATAGTAATTACATTAAATGACTAAATTACTAACGTTCCAAATATTTTAGAAGGCCTAATAATAGTTTCATAATTGTTCATTTGTTTAAAAATCCATTCACTAGAAAGAACACCTCGATCCAGTATTGTTGCAGGCAGGACGTTTTGAACTTCGCGCTCATCGATCCGTGCCTGTCATGAGTGAACATTGTCATTTCTGGTTTTAAAAGAACCTTCGTTGCCATATTTGTGCATACGTCGCGTTTTGTTTTTTGTTTTTTATGTTATGCAAATTGATGAGGGCGCATTTTGATTTAGGTTTGCGAAACAACTTTGCACGTAAAGTGTGTATAGCGAGGGCGGCCCAAGGAGGTTCCATTAAACTTCCGGAGTGGGAGTCCCTGCAGCTGCCTACGGGGCCAAGTGAAGCCGGCGGCGGCCATGTTACTGGAGCAAAAAGTACGCGGGCGCGCCACAGACGGCAATGTATTAAGATAGGCGCTCGACTTGTTTTGCAACCTCACGATAAAACATTGAGACAGAAACGAACTTTATGCTTATGCCAATTAGCAACGGTGTTTTCTAGTTGAGAAAAAAATTTTCCCGCGTCCGTACTCAGCTGCAGGCGTCAAGGAAAACAAAAGAACACCGCTGGCTGAGAGGTTCTATGCAAATCGTACTTGCCGGCTTACTCTGTCTGTTAGTAGAAACTAGGTTTTTGTGATGTGATGATGCGCTATAGCGCAAATATGCGGCACTGTGCGACTGCCAGCTGACGTGAAATGCATTCGCGCCCTTTATTTAAGCATGTATCCAACCGATTGGGTGCAGCGCATGTTTTCTGCATGTTGCCTTAACTAACCGCGCACGCTTTATTTTCTTTTTTTTTTTCGTATTTCACGTACATTTTTCCAAATGGTTCGTTGCTGTTAGCGTTTGCGAAGTCTTTTCAGATCCGCGTCTCTCAAGCCCCGATGGGTGCGTTCGGAAAACTTTCTCATTTAGTTCTGACTGTAAACGTACATAGGAGATTTCTTACACGGGACACGCGCCGAAAAGCATGCACTTGAAGACAGAGGTTGGGTTGTTCGGTATCACTAGAGCAGAGGTGATCGAGCGGCTGTTTTAAGCTTTCCATCCACCCCTCCGAACACCACATGTTCTCAGTCAGAAGGCTACGCACAGTATTTTCTTTCCCTTCATTTTTGAAACCAGTAGCACGGAGAAACACGCCATACGTACGTGCTCGCTGCATTTGCGCCTTCGTCAACACGTACGCGTAACAAATCTGCGTCTATGCTCCGGAAAGATGCCCTTCCTCTAAAGTTCGCATACAAACACTGCACTGTCTATCCAATATGTGCATCAGACGTGTATTTTAGCAGAACTCGAGCCCGTAGCAAATCCCGTATGCACGCATCTGAAAACGAAGCACTAGCAAGTATTTAAAGCTTACAGTTATCTTTTATACAGGCGTAGGGAGGTAATATATGGATGCGAATGTTTAAAATTGCCCTCTATTTAGCGAAATGCACTGAAAATGGGCAGCCGTACGTCAAGAAAGTGAGAAAAACTTACACGTGAAATGTCCTTCCTGGCTTCTTCTCAACGCGATTTGTGCAGCCGAAAGTCACGCGCAAAGCCACCGTTGCCTTTTGAGATATTTAGATGCTTAGGAAAAACAGGACACAGTGTTCAAACACCACGAAACAGCGTCGCGTTGTCTACGCGCTCCGCCGTCTGCGTGGTCGTCTGCTACTGTTTCCTTGAGCAAGATGGTGGCGACGGCTTCACTTTCGGCGACACGCTTCCACTCCAGAAAAGTAATATATAACCTCCTTGGTGCGGCCATACGGGGCCATGCAGTGTGGAAACTGTGTGCGTCTGGAATGTCAACAAGCTGTTCGCGCCGGTCTCGCCTCGGCCAAGTCGCATTTTTTTCTCGTTTCAAGCATTTTTCTGCTCTTTGCGCTCGTCTCTTGTGTTTTACCGGTGCAACGGATTACGAAGACCTGCTGTTTCGTGCCGGGGAGCAACCATCGAACGGAAACAGGTACGTATCACAGTCAGTCATTCGAACCTTTGTCCCACGTGCGATCGTGAGTCGCGATATGAAAGGCTCCACAAAAACAACCGAAGGGGTAGCAGAACTCCTGCGTTCTCATCGTGCGCTAGAAAAGTTGCTTTCTAAAGCGCGATAATAAGATTTTGTTTTTGTGGCAAGCATGCTTGTATGCGCCGTTTGCGCACTGCGAACGCGAAGGTATCGTAGCACTGTCGCGTAGCCCCGCGGCTCTCTTTCGATGGCCTGTGCGGTCAGGCGGCTGGCTTGAGACGAGTTGCGGCTTCGCCTTCCACGTAAGCAGCGCTAGTGGGGCCCCTTATGCGATGAGCCTCTATTTTGCTGTAATTGATGTTTCTCCGCAGTGGGATCTGCCGTTAAAATATGAGACGGTGGCGCAAAATGGGACAAGGACGAAACAGGAGGAAGCGACGCATTTTAGCTATGCACCAACTAGCCCAGCAACAAATTTTAATGGGATCTGCCGTAATGGCTTTCTATCTTGTCCCTTTTTTCTTGCGTCCGTGTGAAGGCGCGACTGCTTGCCACGAATGCCGCCTAATAGTTGTGCGCAATCAACCGCGCCTTGTCGGTTGCTTTAATGTTCAATTTGCCGTGCTTGCTGTTTCCTATGGCGCCAAAGCAGATCGGAAACGAAATTTCGTCAATACTGGACCTAAACCCCCTTAAATATCAGTTATCGTTTCGGAACAAAACGGTTCCACATAGCTGCAGTGCGTGATCTGTCGGCAGCGCATCGTCCCTGCGATCGGCCCTATGCTTTCTTTTGACCTTTATTTATTTACGTGATACATTCCTTTGCTCAGGAACGTGTGTGCGCGCGCGCGTGTGTGCTGTGTGCGTGTTTTTTAAACGTTCCGCAGATCGGGCAGCTGAACTGGAACACCGAGTTGTAGGTATTTTCACTGCAAATGGGAATTTGTACGTATGGCCGACAAGACTGTTTCCGAATATACTTATGAGATATCGTGTTAAAATTGACATCAGAAAGCGCGTAATCTGTGTGCTAATGACCAAGGCCTTCCAATAGCCTGAAATAAGGACTACCCTTGCTGTATAATTCTCCGAGTACTGCATTCAAGAAACTTGTGAGCAAGCATATTTTTGAAAAATCGTACATTGAATTAGGAGCAGATACTTCAAGAGAAAGGAAAGGAGAAAGAAGAATGTAATGACTATAAACTTATTCAATGAACAAGGCTTTTAATGTTTCTTCGCACACCGTGTATACCAGTGCACATCACACCTAGAGAAGGTGATGTCGCTTGCTAATGTGGGCCTTATGCCCGTACGTGGTCCCTGTCGCAAGTTGGATTGGCAATACACACTGTGGGTGCGTTTGTGCTGCGCTTGTGTGTTCCATACGGGCGGCCTTGGTCTTTAACTAGACCACACTCCACTCTTCTCATTACAGTTCATTGGGAGGAAAAGGCTTCCTTCCGCATTATGTCAGCTTCATTTGTTAGGCACTTACAAAGTGCTTTCACATGGATGGAAGTTTTCGCTATGAGTGAAGGCCATCAATTCTCAAAAGGAGTGCAAGTTCTCAAAAATGAGAAAGTGCAGCACGTATAATCTTTATGCTGCCTCTGATGAATTCACTGTTTTGATTTAGACGAAGCATTTTATTATCTTACTGTTCTCGACATTTCTGTATTAGCAATGATGCACAACACTGTAATTAGTACACAACAACACGGCACTTCACACTAGGTGCTTTCATAATGCATAGCTTTTTTTTTCACCACTAGTATCAACTTGATTTACCACCACTTTCAGTCTTGACATGGGGCACATTGTCATTTTACGTAAGGAATTTTGTTGCCAACAGACTGTACGAAACCTATAACCCAATTTCACTTTGATACTGAATGATTGGATTTCTCTTAACATTCCCACCCTACCTGGCTCGAAAATTTGGCTTTTTGAACGTTCAAGGTGAATAACCACTGTTTCACTCTTTTTCTGCATAATTTTAAAACTATCGACCAAATGGAGCTCAAAGGTGGACGTGCCGGAGGTTCATCCACTCTTGAGCTCCATTCATCCAAATGCTATGCATTCGTCCAAATGCTGTGCTCACATTCATATGTTAAACCACCAAGTATAATGCAGCCTGAGAGCAAGAGAACTATTAGCACACATGGCTTGTTTACTTTTACTTGAGCTAGGAAAAATGTGAGATACAAGGTGGACCACTGGCTTGAGTTCGTGATCAGACTGGCATTGATCTGCACGGTGTGGCCGTGATCACTGGGCATGCATGACAGATTTCTTTTAATCCTTATGCACTGCAGCCAAGAGTGTGCCATTGTGTCGTCTTTTGTTCCCAAGAAGATGACTTGAAAAAAAAAAGGCAAAGCATGTTCATCCTGAAAAAGTATCTAAGAGGAAACCGGAGAAAGCAGCCTGCTCTAGGAAGTGGAAACACATATTAAGTGTTCTCGTGACAGTATAGTTGCTTGATGCTTACACAGCGGTTGCAGAAGTGGCACCTTGCACTCTCTTGCATTCCATTTTGTGCGTGGCTCTGGCTGCATTTGCACAACCCCTTTTTGAACACAGCTTTTTTTAGACGCATATGCGAGAAGAGAATTTAGGCGAATGCACAACAATATGCAAAGGTTTATTGAAAAAAGCTCGGAATTTGAAGGGAAGGCTATGCACGCGTGCATCATACAAAAACTGAATCAGTATAAAGAAGGCAGAGACAGACACATTGCAGTAATAACACTTTTCTTAGTAAGCCAGCTTATCCATGAGTACCTGTCTTTCTTTCTTTTTGTTTCTTGTCTTTCTCACTTTTTTGTATGGCACATACATGCATCAGTTTCTCTTCGAATTCTGCACGTTTTTTTTCCCGTTAAACTGTTGCAAGTACCCACGTCTATACACATATAGTCTCTTGTGAGCGTGTCTATAAACGCTGGATCTTTGTTTTCTTCAGGTATGCACAGTACCAACAGGCCCAGCACCAGACTCATGTTCAATGTGGTTTACTGAGTAACTAAAAGCAGTGCAAGGACTTGGAGCCCGCTGTGTCACGGCAGGAAGATGGCAATTTCAGGTTTAAATTGTAGCATAATGCATGTATCCATGAAACACTTTGAATGCCTTGGATATCACTGTCTACAATTTCAATGCGTGTCCCTGGAATGTGTCTAGCCGACACTGAAGTCTGATGCTGCACAAGAATATCTGTGAGCAGTCAAGCGTATATCAGAATCCCAAACCTTGGTCCCACTCGTAAACAGATCAATTCTCATGCAGGCGCATGCATTCAGTGTCAGTGTTTCAACCAGCCGAACTACCTTATTTGCTTGCATAATTTGCACACTCTTTTCAGTGATTTTAGAGCTGCGAAAAGGGGTTGCACAAATTTTGCGGAGATTTCGCGAACACATTCGAAACAGCGTAACACGCCAGGTATAAACATAGCACAGATGGAAGGTAGTTGTTTTGTTTGGCAGAACTAACGCGTACTTTAACTACCCAGATCCGGTCATGCGCAGTCTAGTCATAATCACTGGTCGAGAGGTCCAAGTGGGAATCATTGCGGCTGCTCTCACTGCCATCCCAAGTTCATTGTCCTTGCCTCTGTCGAGTGCGTATAGTAGCCTATCGCAAGTGAACGGTGAAAGTGTGTCTGGCTGATGGAGAAACCTAAACTTCTGAAATCAAGCGAGCATGAGCTGGAGCACAGACACAGAGACGAGTGATGCATTATCCAATCATGGTAGTCACAAGTGGGGGCAGAATGCAAAAACATTCATGCACTAGGATTTATGAAAGTATTATATGTAATGAAAATAATTCAAGTTCTCCACCACGGCCCCATTATAATCATGAGGTGGTTCTGGTACGAAAAAATGTAATGTAGTGTCCCTTTTTGTTTTCTTTAACTGAGACCATAGTGAATGGTCTGAAATAAGCAGCTGTTTCACTTTAGGCAAGCGCGCCCGTTCTATGGTAGAAGACATTGTTAAGCAGTTATTCATGTACATTCAATGTTAAAAGTACTTACGCAGAACTAAAGCGACAAGGGGAGAAGTGTATAAAGCAAGAAAACCGCTGCCACTACAAAGACAACCGCAGTGGCACCGGCGCTCACATGCCCTCTCATAAACAGTTGGGCCTTTAGCGGTGGATGCTCGCTCTCTAGCAAATTGACGTGACAGTTTTGTGACCAGAAAAGCTGTTGCAGGATTGTGGTTTCATTGAACTTTGTCTGACACAATGCATAGTAGTGCTCGTTTTAAAGGTGAACATTTGACAGAGATCTGTCTGGTTGGGACGAAATTAAAAGTGAAAAAAGGGGGGACACCAACCAATAGCATGCAATCATGAGTTTTTCTTTGTAAGAGTACAGAAACAAATTGAAATATCGGCTAACTTGAGGCCAATCAAAATAATGTGAACCTCAGCTTGGCTGCTCTTGAAGCGAGACTGCCAATTCCTAAATATCAATTCCTTTTTTTAGGTGCAGCTATAAAAGTGGATATTTTCTGTCAGGTAAGTTTCCGCTCGTCGAGGGCCAGAAAATATAGGGAATCGTATCTCATTTACAAATTCAGTACCGTCCAGCCTACAGGCATAAACGTTGTAAGAGAACCTTTGAGTCCATTAGATATGGTGGAGGGTTAGCAAAGACAATAAAAGGTTAAGGTATTTCACCTGTACAAGCTAACAATGTTTCTTCCCAAAAGTCTCTTTTCATGTTCTCATCCCCCCGCCTAGTTCAACGAGAACAATGGCGTTAAACAGTGTAGCCACTTTTTTAGCAAAAAGCTTTCGTTGGAAACGCAGTTTGTGCAGTGTGGGAAGAGGGGAACATGCAGCAAGTGCAGCACCTGTACTTTGCGTATGTGTTCCTTTCTTCGTCCTGGTTTCTTACACTGCGCATACAGTGCATTTCCAAGAGTAGCCCACGCCCAGGAGTGGATCCTTCTTTTTCGCTCTTTCCATTTCTGTTAGTGACGCTAACACATGTCACTCAACTTTCCACTTCTCCCTCTCATTCTTCTTTCTCTCTCTTTGTTTTTTGTTTGTTTGCATGTGCCATCTTCACCATCTGTGGACGGGGGAGAATGTGTAAAGCGTACAGAAACAAACACTCTAGAATGCGGTTACCATCCTGACAAAAACAAGTCCACTTGTTGAGATGTTGACTCCAGCGACATTTTCTGTTCTCCATATTTTTTAGCGATGTGTTCATCAATTAAAGCTGTGATAGGTATGCAGATGCAAAATACCTTAACCACCACATCTTGCACAAAAGGGGCATAGCTGTCTTTCTGTGCATTTGAACTAACCATGACATTGGCATGCCAGGTCCCCGAAATTATTCTCTCACCTCTGTTCTGAGTAGGGGGGGGGGGATAAAATTTCTGTTAATTGAAGCTTGCAATAGACATAGAGAAGTACCATTCTTTGCTTGCCACTGGCCATGTAGGACGCAAAACAACACTTTTCTTAGGGCTTTAACAAGTAGAAAACCTGGCTGTGCGCTCCCATGTGTTCATTTTTGTCATTGGGATGGGTTGATTGGTGTTTCATGTAACAATTTCTCATTTGTGTCTCCAGGTTCATATGGAAAATGAGGTTTTTGTACTGAAGCCCTCATACTATTACCTGATGTGGGTGCACAAGGACTCCCACATTGTGGAGAGGTCTGCGGCAGCCACCTGGTTCACAGAAGCACTTGCACGATGATGGTCTACAGGGTCTGCACTGTCGAACTCCTTTATGGCAGAGAGTGGCAAGAAGCTGGTGCAATAGGCATTATCACCTCATGAAGTGGAAGCACTTAGAGGTCAGTCTGCACGGTTGCAGCACATATTTATAAGCCTGTCAGCCACCTGTCGTAGTTATTGTTTACATATTACCTGTTACAAATTTAGGGACTATGGTCCCCTGGCTGCTGCTAAGACCAGTTAGCTCACTCATAAGCCACAGTAACCTGGTGCAAGTCTGTGAAATGTTGAAATTCGTGCCTATACGAGTGTGTGTGCATACCAAGGGTTAAATATTGCTAAAACAACTATGTCCGCTGCCCACAGCAGTTATTGGAACATTAAGCCTAAATTACTGTCCAGTATAGTACTGGAATCTCAGCTGCAATAAGCCTTCGAAAAGTTTGCCTGCTTTGTTGCAGTGGTCCCTGTTATGCCTCACATGAGTTGTTACACTCTTGTTCAGTGTTATTGTTCAGTATCTGCCACATGACTACTTCGTGGGGCCTTTTTTATAATGTGGCAGCTGTGAGCATTGTGCTGCTTACCTTATGCATTTCTGTGTGTTTGCTCGCTGCCTGCATTGTTGCTGCTTTGTGGTTAAAGCCCATCTAAACTTTTATGTATGGTTTCTTACCAGTGTCGCTTTGCCATGCTTAGCTGTGCACATGGTGCAAGCCTTGCTTGTCTAGTGCCTATCATAAAGATGTAAAGAACGGTTAGCAATAGACTGATCTCACCGTGAGTTCCACATGCCGCAATGCACGCCGGTACTTGGAGTACTCGGTTCGTTCAGCTGCATAGCTGCATTGGCAAGCTGTGTTTATGAGCTTTAGTGGCTTTATTTGCATGAGCTGGATGGTTGGGCTATGTGTTGACATTCCACAAGAACTTGCAACAAAATGACCTCAATGTTTCTCCACTTTCCTATGATATCACGCTCTTACCGGAATCGGTAGGACAAGTTGGCAGAATTGGACACAGCAGCATGGACGGCACAGTTCTTGTGGAAGTTAGCGAGTTCCGTGTGTTTAATGTATGGTACTTTAGCAGTATGGGACTGTGTCAAAACAGTGGTTGCATGATCGGCAAGCCGTTAAGCAACTGTGATGCTCTACAAAGCGAGCTCAATACGTCTGCCACCCAAGGTGGCAGACTGGACAGCGCTTGTTCTTTCCCCTTTTCTTGAAGGAAAGTATTGACCGACAGGGCGCAGTGATGCTTAAACTGACCGCATACAAAAATCAGTGACGACGGCGAATCGCCTATTGCGAGCCTATGAACTGATCGCTAAAGAGGATGTAGAACAGGGAATGTCGCAGGAGCCAACGTTTTGACAAGTGGACTTGTCTTCATCAGGACTGCGGCTCTTCTAGTTTCTATTATGAACCTGTGATACAAACCAAGCACAGCGCATGCACAGCGCACGGTGCGTGGCGAAAGCTCATCTGTATATACCTACGTCGTAGCTAGCGGTGCTCCCAATATTTTGCTGTTCCCTTCAACCTTTTACATAATTATGAGCAGAAGGTACAGTGGCAACGACGGTAACAAAACAGGATGTTATGGGTGTTGGCTTCTCTTAGTAGTGAACCGCCCACTGCTTTCGAAGCGGCGAAGGCTTAGCGATGATATCTGCGCATAGCAAACAGCTGACCGCTGCAGGCGGCCAATGTGAGCAGCCACTTATCCGTTCCTCGTATTCTCAGTGTGTGCACCCTATGCTGAAGAACACAAATGCAGTCATGCAATGCTTTATCCACTTATTCACATGTGCTTTATGCTAAAGGGAGTAGACGGCAGTATTAAGTGTTCCGGAATGTCGTAAGCAAGATATAATAAAACAAACCAGTCAGAAAGTGAACGCAGCCTTTTCTCGCGGATCTTTGAAATGGACACAGGACACAAACTTTCAGAAAGATCATAAGGTTCTGACAGCAGGTCATAAACATATGTACATATCATCCAACACCTGCCTAGCTTCTGTGAATGCATGTGAACGTTCGTATTAGTAAACAAAAAACGAGACTCCTGTTTTTTTTCCTTGTCCATCACGCAACTTTGAAAAGTTATGGACATCTCTGTGCATTTTGTCCAAGTCGCTTTCTGTGCACTACAGCACTACCACATAAAGCGGATTGGTTTCACGTGACAACGGCAATGTGCTGATGCATTTTACACACTCGGTTATTATGGGCTCATTATGATGGTGTCTGGTCCTGCCACCACCAGTTTAAGTAACTGCTAACAGCTGCAATGTAGAAACAAAGTTCTTCGTTCTTCTGCAAGTAAGACTGAAAGGAAAGGTTAACAGAGCACAGAGGAAAATCTAGCTAATACGCCGCTGCTGACGGCGTATAAGCTGTCACCTGGGATTGTGGTGCGCAGAATTTTGACCACCTGGGATTCTTTGACGTGCAGTGATATCGCAGAGTACACGGGCTTCAACTTTCGCCTCTATTGCAGTGCAGCCATAGCTGCCCGGATTCGATCGCGCTACCTTCGTGTCTGCACCTGAGTGCCATACCACTAGACCACAGTGGCAGGGCACATTTATTTGTTAGAAACAACCTAATGATGCCAAGGAAAGCATAGGGCAAGTTGGGCAGCAGCCATCTTACGAAAAATATGTTCTTCGTGATGCCATCTGGCACAAAGTGTTCCATACTCATCGCCATGGCAACGGGTGGTGCTGACTAGCACTCCCAGGATTATTCAGGCACGAGTACCCAATAATGTGGACGGGAGAATGACTGCCTTTGCAGCTCAGTCAGTAGAGCATTGGACGCGTTATCCGAAGGTTGTAGGTTTGGTCTTTACCAAAGGCGCGTGTGTGGGTTTGTCCACTTCAATTCCTTTCCATCTATTGCATAATTACTACAGTACATAAAAAAACTACAATTTCCCCTGTGCCATTCTTGGCTTCATCAGGAGTAAAAAAAAACTTAAAAAAGAGCTGAAATGTCGTTTCACAATATTAGGCTGTATGGGAAGCATGTTGCATATCCCGGACAATGGTATACTCACTGCTAATGTTACTTTAGTGAGCTGTAATCAGGTGACATGGTTGACTGATTTCTGGGGTTGAACATCCAAAAACATGCACTGACAATCTCCGACATTGCACTCAGTTTCAATCACCCACGCCGGAAAGTGGGCCTGACGCCATGTTCTTGGCTGCCAATGCTACGTGCAGTGAACTCCATAGCCTTAATATTGAGCGATAACTGTCGCTACTGCACGTTAAGCCATTGTCGGAATTAATCCAATTCATTATTTAAAACCTGGAGGAGTTAGTCGAGTACTCAAACTAGGTGAGCTGACATCGGTCAGATATAAACGCAGTGTGGGACAGAAGGCACAAGTCCAATTTTTGGAGTAGCTCCTTCAATTTTTATGGGATAGCCGGCTCTCACGTAGCCTACATTCCCATGTTTCCACATTTAAAAAAAAACTCCAATTCTTTAGTTTTCTCGTTTTCTTACAACTTCTCCATTGCCACCAGGAATAGCGAAGTGGTTCCAATCACACAAATCCAATCTTTCAGTCTTGCTCAACCTAATATGTGTCCTTAGTGTCCCTATAAATGAGGGAACTCCTATAACGCACTGTTTTTGTCTTTTTCAGGTGCCACACTGCTGTCCGAGGCCACTCTTAAGAAGAGTCAAAGAAAGGCCACAAAAGGTTTGAATGGCTGCTACAGAAAACTAGGAAGCTGAGAGAACCGAGGATGAAATAAACAAGTCGGCCATTTTTTGCTATCAAAACTACTGTCTTGCGGCCTGCCATTATTTCTCGGGCATAAAGAAGTGTGCACATTTTGGTCCACAGTACATTTGAATTATGGCACAATGATATTAAGATTAGTAACATCCGCTGTTTCGGCAACATTGTGTAATCGTGCGAAATTATAGTATGTGGCACCAATCGGTGGGTGCGAGATTACACAAAACTAGCCGGATAAACCAAAGCATGACAAACCGGCCGGGTACACCAGATCATACCAAAACACGCCAAAGCAGCCGGATACACCAGATCACACCAAACCGGCCGGATACGCCAGGTCACACCAAACCCCGCCAAACCGGCCCGATACGCCAGATAACACCAAACCGGCCGGGTACACCAGACACGCCAGAACCGGTGTCTGAATTTTCGCTCCGGTGTGAACGGGTAAAACACACCAGACTCGGGCTGGTGGGTTTTTCGACTGGGGAGCTTACGCGAGCTGCGATACATGCGTTGCGCTGTACTGGAGCACCGTTTGAAAGGAATGCACTAGTTTCGCGAACGCACAGATGAAATGTAGTGAAGGGGCACGTGGTCAACAACAGCTTGACTTAGGACGGTTGGTTTATACTGTAACCCTTCACAAACATATGAAGAAACTAGGGAACAGAAGAGAGCTTTGATTTTCAGCTGAATTTTTTTTCAGTGCTGTTTTTATATAACATAAAATACGCAGATCGCCTGCACAAGAACACTGTGCGATCACATACACTCTAGTAGAACTCACCAGAAAAGCTCTCTCTATATCAATTATAGGTGTGTGCATTTGTTTGCCACCTTTGAGATGAAAAATTCTTGCCATATGACTGCTTCGTATTTTTTGTTTTTGCTTTTTTCGCAAATGTCGTGGTCTTGACAAGAGCACTTCATTTGAATTTCCAATACAAAGGGATCTATGTATTTCATGGTCCTCTGAATATAGAGTTAGCACTAGATCAGTATTGTCTCCTCGCTGACGCGCTGTTAGCTCCGTATACCGCTCTTTTGCATAGGTTGCTAAATGTCAGTAGTATAATGCCGGTGGCGAGTTTATCTCCGTTTCAGCGCACCATAAAGTCTGCGCTACACCTTTTTTGTCCACTCACTGTTGCGCTATCACCTCCGTATGCCCTTTCCTTCCATAGGTTGCTAAATGTCAGTAGTATAGCGCCGCTTGCAACTGTTTATTTTTGTTTGAACATATGGGTGGTGGTTATGCCCATCGATGTATGCACGAACTAGTTCAATTTCTATGAATTTAAATTTTCTTACATGCGCTGTCAGATAATTTTCTACCATGCTTGTCGATCCTTTTGGCTAATGTTAACTGTTGCGCCAGCCTGTTTCGCAAGGTTCCCGCAAAACAGCCTATAGATGTATATATTGCGACGTGGTTTATTGGCGTCTAGACGTCGAGGAACGTCAAAGGCGAGCTCCGACAAACGGCGAGCGTCAAGCAGGCACAATCCGGGCAAGCGCTCGCTCCAGGCACGAGACTGTCGCCAACGCTGAGGCTTGCTTGATTGCCTTCCTCATCTTCTTCTTCATTACAATTACCCCCGGCGACGAGCGTAGCCATCCTGGCTACTTAAGGAGCAGAAAGTATGGCGGGGTCATAATAGGGCTTGAGGCGGCTGACGTGGACGATTTCTCGTCCACGACGACGTAGGTCTTGGGATGAATCAAGGGCTCCACTTCGTAGTTGACGGGAGATGTCTGAGTGAGAATGCGGTAGGGACCATGGCAGCGTGCGAGAAATTTCGACGAAAGTCCAGGCGTGTTCGGGGGGACCCAAAGCCAAACGAGGGCTCCCGTCGGGAAAGTGGAAAGCTAGCGGTCACATTTGAGTCGAAGCTTCTGGCGGCCTTGAGCGTCTGTTGTCATCGAGCGAGCCAACTGTCGACAATCTTCGGCGTGCTTCGCAAGATCTGAAATCGGTGTGTATTCAGTGGTGTCAGGTGTGTAGGGCAGCACAGTGTCCAGCGTACACGATGGCTCGTGTCCGTACAAAAGAAAGAACGGTGAGAATCCGGTGGTCGCTTGCGTAGCAGTATTGTATGCGTACGTGACGAATGGGAGGACGGTGTCCCAGTTGGTTTGGTCGGACGCAGTGTACATTGTCAGCATATCACCCAGAGTCCGATTAAACCGTTCTGTCAGACCATTCGTCTGCGGATGATATGCGCTCGTCGTGCGGTGAATGATGTTGCACTGAACAAGCAACGCTTGAATGGCATCGGAGAGAAAGACGCGTCCCCTGTCGCTCAGAAATTCCCTAGGAGCACCGTGGCGCAGGACAAAGTTGCGTAGGATGAAAAATGCAACTTCTCTCGCAGTAGCTGTGGGCAACGCTGCGGTCTCAGCGTAACGTGTGAGGTGGTCCAAGCCAACAATTATCCATCTGTTCCCAGACGTAGTCGTGGGAAGCGGGCCGTATAAATCGATGCCAACGCGGTCGAAAGGACGGCCTGGGCAAGGGAGTGGCTGGAGTGTGCCAGTCGGGTGTTTAGGTGGAGTTCTGCGCCATTGACACGCAATGCAAGCGCGGATATACTTGCACACAAAGGCGTACATGCCGCGCCAGTAGTAGCGTTGACGAAGGCGGGTGTAGGTCTTGAGAACGCCGGCATGAGCGCTTTGTGGGTTGTTGTGGAAAGCGGCGCAGATATCCTTGCGCATATGGCGTGGTATCACAAGCAGCCACTTGCGGCCATCAGGTGCGTAATTTCGTCGGTAAAGAATGTCATCTCGAATGACGAAATGGCAGGCATGGCGACGGATAGTTCTTGAGGCGGGACGAACGGATGGGTTTGCCAGAAAGTCAAGGAGCTGGCAAACCCACGCATCCTTGCGTTGCTCCGACGACATGTTCACGAAGTCTATTGGCGAGAGGGAAGAACCCGACGGAGAAGCCGTGTCGGACGCTAGTGGTGAGCGGAACAGTGCGTCAGCGTCGGAGTGTTTACGGCCTGACCGGTATACAACACGAATGTCGTACTCTTGCAGACGGAGCGCCCAGCGACCGAGGCGACCTGACGGATCTTTGAGGGACGAAAGCAACAGAGAGCATGGTGGTCTGTGACAACGTCAAAGGGGCGACCATACAGATACGGGCGAAACTTAGCCAACGCCCAAATTATGGCGAGGCACTCTTTCTCGGTAACGGAGTAATTGCACTCGGCTTTCTTGAGGGTTCGACTCGCGTATGCCACAACGTACTCGTCGTAGCCTGGCTTCCGCTGAGCCAATACAGCACCAAGGCCGACGCCGCTGGCATCAGTGTGGACTTCCGTAGGCGCCTTGGGGTCAAAGTGTCGGAGTATCGGGGGCGACGTTAGTATGTGCCTTAGCGTCGTAAATGATTCGTCACACTCGGGTGACCACGCAAGCAGGCCGTTAGAGGCTGCTAGAAGATTCGTAAGGGGCGCGATGATGGTAGCTAAGTCGCGAACAAATCGACGAAAATAAGAACACAACCCAATGAAACTTCGAAGCGTCTTCATGGAGGTGGGCTTGGGATACTCGGCAACGGCACGAAGTTTTGCGGGGTCCGGGAGGACGCCGTCTTTGCAGACGGCGTGGCCTAGTATCGTTAGTTGGCGCGCACCAAAATGGCACTTCTTCATGTTAAGTTGAAGTCCGGCGGATGTGAGGCATTTCAGAATAGCCCGTAGACGAACAAGGTGAGTCGGGAAATCTCGAGAAAAGACTACGATGTCGTCAAGGTAACAGAGGCAGGTATTCCATTTGTAGCCGCGAAGGATGTTATCCATCATTCGTTCAAATGTAGCTGGCGCGTTACACAATCCGAACGGCATGACGTTAAATTCGTACAGGCCATCGGGAGTAATAAAGGCAGTCTTCGGGCGATCAGGTTCAGCCATGGGGACTTGCCAGTAACCCGACCGCAAATCCAAGGATGAGAAATATTCTGCTCCCTGTAGGCAGTCGAGAGCGTCGTCAATGCGCGGCAACGGGTAGACATCCATCTGAGTTATCTTATTGAGGCGCCGATAGTCCACACAGAATCTGATGGATCCATCCTTTTTGCGCACGAGTACAACAGGCGATGACCAGGGGCTCTGAGACGGCTGAATGACGCCGCGTGTAAGCATGTCATCAACTTGTTCGGTGATGATACGCCGTTCCGCCGATACTCGATAAGGGCGCTGGCGTAAGGGAGCATGAGAGCCGGTGTCGATGTGGTGCACAACACTCGTTGTACGACCTAAAGATGGCTGGGCGCAATCGAAGGACGAGCGTAACTCTCGCAGAAGGGAGATGAGTTCGTCGCGATGCGTGGGCGGTAGATCGGCGGCGACAGAGGGGCAAAAACCGTCAGGAGCTGGAGATTTTGAAACGGGTGACGTCATAGCATTCAGATGAAGGCAGAGTTGGTCCTCAGTGAAATCCAGGGAATGCAGGAACTCGACATCGTGTACATGGCCCAAGCACTCACCACGGAGTAGGGTAATAGGCGTCGAGGATGTGTTGGAAATCATCATCGTCGCAGTAGCAGACTCCATGGTAAGTACTGCAAACGGCAGGCGTAGACCACCACAACGGAGAAAGACATCGGAGGGGGCAAACAAAACCATTCCGTCTGGGGCGGCCGGGCAGGAGACAGGGACGAGGGTCCATTTTTTCGGCGGTACATCTGTGTCTTCAGCTACGACAAGTTTGCGAGGGTCAGGAACAGGGTCAGCCGAAATGGAGTCTGGGAGCGGCGTAAGAGCCACTTCCGCCCGAGAACAGTCTATGATGGCACGATGACGAGAGAGAAAGTCCCATCCGAGAATAATGTCGTGGGAACATGACGGCAGCACATAAAACTCTATCACGTAAACTTCATCTTGGATAACGACACGCGCGGTGCACATGGCAGAGGGAGAAATGCACTGCGAGCTTGCAGTGCGGAGCACTAGTCCTGGAACCGACATGGTCAATTTCTTTATCCTACGGCAGAGATTTTGACAAATTACAGAAACAGCGGCCCCTGTGTCAATAAGCGCTATTGCGGCAGTTCCTTCAATGTTCACATCGATGACGTTGTTCGGCGAAAGAGATGGAGGCCTTTGGTAGTTCGCGTCGCGTGCAGCTCTTGCCTCCGGAACTGCAGCAATCAGTTTCCCTCTTCCGTAGTTGGACGGCGACGCATCGGTGATAGCGAGCGTCGTCGAGGGGATGGGGAGCGATGGTTTGAATAGGGTGGACGATCATACGTAGTGTACCTTGGTGGCGTACGGAACGGCGGAGGAACAGGCTCGGCAAAAGTGTCGTACGGGCTAGGAGGATACCGGCGACAGTAGCGGGCGACGTGCCCAGCGACACCACAGGCGTAGCAGATCGGCTTGTTATCGGACGTCCGCCACGAGTCCTGGCGTCGGAAGAACGGAGCCGGTGGCCTCGCGTAAATGGGCGTCGCAGCACGCACGGTCGGCGGGGCGGTGTGGGTCGAAACCACGGGTCGGAAACCACGGGCGCAGGCTGTTGAGGTGGGCGAGCAGCCACAGAAGCGTAGGTTACAAGGGCAGTGACAGGTGGTGGCTGCGGCACGGGCGGTAGGCTCTCGGCAACATGGGCGCGAATGACCTGTTGAATGTCCGGAGCCAATGACGATGTAGGCGCGTGCGTGAGAGGTAGTAGGGAGAGCTGACGTGCTACCTCTTCACGGATAAAATCCTGGATTGTGGATAGCAGCGGTTGATGATCGGCGGGGTGGGGGGCCGGCTGTAAACTTGCCAAACTAGAGTGCGCACCAGGATTTGCGAGGGCTTGTCGAGCGATTGCGCGCTGCTTACGCAACTCGTCAAAGCTTTGACACAATGAGATCAGGGCGTCCACGGTGGCGGGATCTTTTGCGAGAAGCATCTGAAAGGCGTCGTCCTCGATGCCTTTCAGAATGTGCTTGATCTTCTCGTCCTCAGTCATCTCGGAGCTCACACGGCTGCACAGGTTGAGCACATCTTCAATGTAGCTCGTGAAGTTCTCTCCGGGTTGCTGAGCACGTTGACGCAAGGTCTGCTCTGCGCGAAGCTTGCGCGCCGTAGGCCGGCCAAAGACGTCCGTAATGGAAGTCTTAAACACAGCCCAAGTTGGAATAGTAGTCGCATGGTTGTTGTACCACAGTTGAGCGACATCGGCGAGGTAAAACGCGACGTGACTCAACTTCATTCGATTGTCCCATTTATTATGCTCACTTACGCATTCATAGACCGTTAGCCAGTCTTCAACATCCGAGTCACCTGAGCCGTTGAAGATTGGCGGGTCCCGTTGGCGGTGGACGGCGCCGTAGGTGACATGGATTGCGGAAGGTCCAGGCTGAATAGGGTTGGCGTCAGCCATGATGACGCTGGGGACAGGAAGAGGTGGAAGCGTCCGGTAACGAAGTTCCAGATTGGTAGTGGGAACCCACGCACCTCCACCAAATGCGACGTGGTTTATTGGCGTCTAGACGTCGAGGAACGTCAAAGGCGAGCTCCGACAAACGGCGAGCGTCAAGCAGGCACAATCCGGGCAAGCGCTCGCTCGAGGCACGAGACTGTCGCCAACGCTGAGGCTTGCTTGATTGCCTTCCTCATCTTCTTCTTCATTACAATATCAATAGTTTATAAGCATGTTTTTGGGTGCCCTGTTTATGAAAAACAAAGCGCGCGAACAGAATGTCATATATGCTGCCCAAAACGCACGTGCGCTATGTTCCGGGACTGCAACGCGTATACATGAAAATATGAAGCTCAACATCTGATTCTTACGTCGAAGCTCTCAAGTGAATTTCGGGCATGCTTGTCTCAATCGGATCTCAATTGTTATATACAGCAGGCTTCCAAAGAGGCCAGGCCGATATCAACCATGAAAGGCCGCGGTGTAGTCGACGTTGCCTCCAGGACGGCAGAATTGAGTCAATGTTTCCTGTGAAATAATCTTTCTAGGCAAATATCGCGCCAAATTCGCCATTCCTCAGGCGATGCTGATGAGCGGCAAAATCGGCGCCATATTTGCCGGAGAAAGCTATCGGGTCAGCCGACGGGGGCTCTAAGGTGGCATACTTGGCACAGTGTTGCCGAGAAATGGCGTCGACCAGCCCATATTGTCTGTAGAAAGGCAAAATCGGCGCCATAGTTGCCGTTGAAAGCCATCGCCTCAGCCGATGTCGGCAGCAACGCGGCATATGCAGCTATAGTAGCCCGACGTTCCCAGTCATTGACAGCGGCTTAGCCGATACTGGCTTGCTGTGGGCAACGTTAGGCCGTGGATGGGCCGAAGTTTGCCTCCAAAAACCAATATCGGCCCTACATTGCGTGCTGCCTGGGACGATGAACATCCGGAGCTTCGCCCACTCCTCATCATTCACTCCGTGGATATGCTGTGACTCATTTTCTTTACCTGGTCTTGTGGGAGTGCAGCACAAAAGAAGGCTATGGCTTCTACTCTTTTTACAGCTGACCCACCATTGCTCAAAAGCCTGCAAAAGACGAGCCAAAAATAAATGACAAAAAAGAGCCCCCTCTGTCCCCCCCTCCCCCCCGCTTCTTTTCTTCCACAAAGAGCCATGCTTTTTTTCTCGGAACAGTGCCTGGGACCATTCGAGAGGGCCCATCACTTTTTCCATGTGCACCTGGAAGAGATTTCATGCATCAGGTGAAGCGCTGCCAAAGCTAGTGCTCGTGTTTACGCTGTGTACTTTCGCGACCAAAAAGTAGTCCATTGCTTGTGGTAACCAAGAAAATATACATGTCTCACTGGCAGCCTTAAGTCATAACACATTTCTGATCAGCTTGACAAAACACGTTCGTATTTTCGGGGAAAGAATCGATATATGCGAGTTTCTGTTTTATGTTTGTCGTTTCGTTTCGGAACGATGCACCTCTCCCTTTCTTCTTCTTACGGACTATATTTTCACAGCCTTCACAACTATTGCAACTATTGAGCCATAATCTCCAAGTTTTTTCTGCTTGCGGGCTGTCTGACTGTACTTTCTGAAAAAGGTGGTGCTGTGGTACTGAGTGGCATGTTTCAATCGCGTCACAAATAAGTGGACAACCTTCGATGTTCTAAATGACCTGGGTCGGGAGTGACAGAAGAGTACATTCCTAATGATGTGGTGCCAAAAATTCTAGTTTGGTGGCAGTAAAAACGCTTCTTTCATACCAGGCTGATTGCTACAAGGTAAGCTTTGATGCTTGTTACTAATATTCTAATACGGTCTGTCAGTTCAGAAACGTGAATTGGACAAATTCATAGCTGTTAAGCGCTATGTTTTCGCCATCGGATATCGGATAAACGGCTAACCTCGCAGAGCTCGCGTATTTTCTTTTAGTTGCGGCTTAGCCAAATTGCTTCTGCTTCCGACCCTTTCGCGGCGTTGTAAAAAGGCGCCAAATGCAGTATTTTCTTCCTGTGGCGAGTTCAAAGATCACTCAACAGATGTAGCGTGCTTAGCTAGGCTATGATTTTCTGATTTTTCCTAAGGAATGCCTTAGAAAGGTTACTGTTGAAATTTTGTTCGTTTTACAGGTGCCCTTCCCACGCCCTGTCACTAGTGAAATTCTCGTTACTGTATCTTATTCGCGGAATCTGGCACTAGTGCAGCTGTTGAGACAGCTGTTGAGACAGGTGCGTTTGCCACAAAGCCGTGAGGCTGGAAACGCATGGTGCTTCAGAAGCAGCTGGGAGGGTTATATTGCGCATAAAAACAGTGTGGCCGCTCTTCTTCAAAGGTTACCGCACGGACTACGACTTGATGGATAGGATAGGACCAAATAGAGCATGCCAGACACTATTTTGGAGAGGTTACAGTACACTCAGTCATCCCTATACATCAAAGGTCAGTTGCTTTATTGCAATAATGTATGAACATATTTACTAGTTCAGCTATCAATGACAGTGCTCTATGTCTACATATTTGATGCCATTTCGGAGGACCGGCCTCATCTGACTACCAAGCTAATCACGTCGTTGAGAAAAACAGTGTTTTTTTCCCTACGTGACAGCTGCAACTTATTTGCCATGAATTGTTTTTGAAAAAACAGAGACAAGCATTTTTCTTCCCTTCTCCTGAAAGTGCAAGGCAATAAGTTGAAATAATAATTGAGCAACTGTTTGTAAGGTGCCTTGCATATCGACCAGCACATTGCTTAGTCACGGTGATGCAGGACGATTTAATGATACGGTCCTGCTGTGATGTTTTCTGATTGTTTTTCTTGGCGCCTACGTGAATGCATGCCTGTATACATATAAAATATTGTGTCTGTGTCATCAGCTGTACATATTTTGGAGCTGTTTATTGGCCCTGAATATATAAGCATTGCTTTCATGCTCCAATTTTGTTTTGCCATCTACAGCTCGCACAAAAGACTTGTCTACGAGCTGCCAGCTCGAGTAGAGTGGAAACCGTAGTCTTAACCCTGGGCCGAAAGCTCTGCGACCTCAGAAGCAAAAAGACAAAAGACAACTCTGAAGAATGAAAACATAGCTAGAAAATAAACTACACACGTGAAAGGTCCATCTTGCATTTGGGTTCTGTTTTTCTTTATATTTGTATTCAGCACTCACATATGGCCTATAGTGTCAAGCAGCTGTGGTCACTTAAGGGCCTATAGATGGATGTATTACAAGTTAGGCAGATGTGGCCATATAAGGGCTCATATATGGATATATTAAAGATTGGGCAGATATGGACATGTAAGGTGCTATATATGGATATATAAGAAATTGAGCAGATGTGGCCATATAAGGCACCATATATGGATATATTAAAAATTGGGCAGATATAGCCATATACAGGCCCCTATACGGATATATTCAAAATTTGGCAGATATGGCCACATAATGGCCGTATATGCCATATATGGCCATATCTGTCCAATTTTCAATGTAACTGTACATGGATTTTTTCATATAAGTCTATATATGGCATTTTCGTAAGGGTCGTGACGTGCGGGTTATTGGTGTTAGGATCGGCGTAGGCCCCCGCTAAATGTTGTGGAGGGAGGCCCATGCGGTAGCCGACGGACGCCACATTTCGGCTGTACAGACCGCGGGGAGCGCGTACTGCCCGCGTTCCCACCGATAGACATCGCTGCACAGTAGTATCGGAAGAGACAATTGAATTGTTTACGATGCTGAACTTGAAGACGGCCCGCAGGGAACACTGGGGCAGTGACGCACGAGGACTTTCAGGAATCCGTGGACCGTCATCATGTGTTCATGTGGTGTGTGTGTGTGCGCGCGCGCGTTTGTGCGGCTTTTGTGACAAGAACTTCTCGGCCGCAAGGACGCAGGGGGAGAGTGTCGCAGCAGCGCACAGGACACTGAGACCTACTACTAGGAGGCGGATCTACGGCTGCCACAGTATGAGAAAGCGCCAGATTGTGTGAAAAGGACGGGGCCGCGATGAGCGCATTCATTTGTGCTGGGGCTGTTTTTAGTAAGCCTCTTCGCCGGACCGCACCTTTTATTCTGTCTCCAGGTGTCACCGGCTGCCACTCGGGTCCCGTCACCCTTTGCCCCAGAGAAGCAGTGAAGGCGGGGCGTGACCTCCTCCCTTTGAGAGCGGAGACGACATTTTGATTGTACACCATAGCAAATAGTACTGTATATAATGCGAGAGCAAACTCGCTCAAGGACCGTCTGTTATCATCCTGATGTAAAATAAATATCTCCCTCTTCTTCTCTAAATCGTCCTCGTCTCCGAGTCCACTCCGTACTTAGGCAACCTGTCCTTGGAGTCGGGACGTGGAACCGTCAACCTGAAAGTGCGGAACCCAGGACCGACGGCCAGACTCAGTTAATTTTTTGCAGCATGAGCTGTTACGAGATCATAACAAGGGCCATTTTTGCGCCATAGTTGTGTGCCGCCGCCGCCGCCGGTGCCTGTAACTACTATCGCGCAAATTTTAGGGGCGAAGCTCCTCTTGTCCTGTGTCAGGCGTCAGGCGTAACCGGCGTGCCGGGAGGCACGCGCTCGCCCTCGGCGCGTGCCTCCCGGCGCGTGCCTCTCTCTCTCTTACTCTTCCATCTGCTGTCTTGTGTGAGAGAGAGAGACAGTGAGAGAGAGAGAGACAGAGAGCGAAAGGCGCGCGTTGGCTATGGAAACGTTCTTTCTTAGATGAATGCTCTACCAGATCGCAAAGAAGGAGAACGCGTCCTCACCCGCGAGAGACAACGTTGGCGCAGGCAGCGTCTCCTAGCGAGTTTCTTGATTGAGAAATACCGACTTCTCGCGTTGGAGAACCGTTCACCGGCCACCCATATATATATATATATATAGGCACTGGATCTTGACTTGCAATGAAGTGCCGGTGGGAGATTTCACTTGTGCATAGTTGAACCATAAGGATTCGCAGCGTCCGCGTTAACTAAATTAATCCGGAACTCGGCACGATCTACGATGAACCTCCCGAGCTTCGCCCACTCATCATCATTCACTCCGGGGATATGCTGTAATTTTTTTCTGAAAGAAAAGAGCCAGGCCTGCGCGGAACCACAGGACAGTGACAGAGTAAGCTACAGGAGCGACCTTGTTAGAGGCCATTTTAAACGCTTGAGGAAACTAGTGCAAGTAGAGGTGGTAGGTATGCCCTGCGCCATAACTCTTATCAATTCTCCAAGTAGGGAAGTACCCACTACGCAACAATTACGGCGGTATTGTAACCTGCAAATCTCTATAACTGCACATCTCAGAGTCTCTTTACGTCGTTTTCCCAACACCTAACCGAACTGTCGGGCCGTCGTCGACGGAGAGTGGCGGTTTGGGCTTCTCTCTGCACAGCTGTCTGTCGTGGCTAACTTTGCCTTGCTGCAGCCGCGCGCGTAGCTCTGCGATTCGCTTCTTCAGCAGTGGTCTGCACCTTACCAGGAGGCGCCATCAGGTATATCGAAGAGCGAAGTCAGGCTACTGGCAGGGCTGCGTGCGGGATGCATGGCACGGCACGACAAAACTGCTTCAAAAGCCAGCACTTCGTAACAATGATGACGGAAATGTTTAAGATTGTTTTATAATGATGATGTTGATGATGCCTCTGTAATGGGTTCAGAGCTACAAACCATGCAGCCCTGTCATGGTTCGGAGCGTCAAAGCGAATGCGTGACCTCACCAAATGTCTCCTTTTTCCATTATAAGCATGGTAATAGTAAATTTTTGGACATGAAGGTAGGAGGTGACCTGATGAATGGGAAAATCGGTGTCCACCTCTTTTGTAGAAGAAGCCTACAAGGAAATCCATACGTATTTCTCAGAAATGAAAGCTTCCTTGTTGCCGAAACATTCGTCCTCGTCCGGGGTTCGAACTCGGGGCCAATGCCTGCCCGGGGCGCTCGCTCTGCAACTGAGCTAACCACGAGGCCAGCGATTGACAGTGCGAGGGCGAATCCATCGACAACTCGAAACATATGGGCGTGAATATATAGCAAATGAGTTCTGCAGAAACCCGCAAGGTGGAGTAACGTTTCATGCAAGGAAAAATTGGCATCCACCTGTTTTGTAGCAGAAGGCTACGAGGAAATCCATACGGATTTCTCAGAAATGAAATCTTCCTAGTTGCGGAAAAATTCGCCCTGGTCCGGGCTTCGAACCCGGGACCAACGCCTGACCGGCGCGCGTATTCCATTCCAGAGACAGCCCGCGACCAAGCAGACGGGAAACTTTGAAGCCGCGCGCCCATTGGCTCACGCGAGGAAGTGGACATCAGCCACCGCCGTGCTTTCGTATCGGCATAGGTGTTGCTTGTATGCACTCTGAAGCAGACGAAAAAGTGCCGAGGCTAACGCCGCTTAGGCTGTGAGGCATGTCACTAAACTTCAGGTGCTTCGAAAGAGACGACGCGCGTACGTGTTCGGATCGCGCGGTGCTTCAGAAGACGCTGCGAGAGCGTGTTCGATATCGCCGCGTCCAATACGCCGCAGCCGTCGCAGCACCGAGCCGATCGGATCTGCACGTAGTACGCTACGCGTGGACCATACTACGCGCATCTCAAGCGGATCCAGGCAGTCAGATTGGGAAGAAATGAAGACGTCGGGGTGCTGAGACTCGGTAAATTTTTTTTTTTACTTTTCATACACCGCTGCCAAAGGCGCACTTCTGAGACTGTCAATACGACCGGTAGCGTTTAGGGTACCCAGTGCATGAGGGCTAGCGACCCTCGCGTACGCGCGCTAACAGAGCTCGACGCATACAACGTACGCATACTAATCGATACCTGTGCGACTATAAACGTGCCTACATAATAGGCCATGCTACCGTTTTGAAACTCGCGAAGGCAAAAGAAAGTACGGAGACAGGGCAGGAACACAACTACGGTTCGAACTGGCTCGTGTGCAGTTCAGCTTCGACCCCCTCTTCCAACACGCACATACACAAGCTTGCATTTTGGGCGACTTCGCGACCCCCTTCGTCTTTATTGAAGTGTGCGCAGTGCTGCTTCATTCATTCACACGTGACCCCACCACACAGGCCCGTCATCCCACTATTACAGAGACCTGCACTGCGTCGAAGCTTACGCACCCCTCCAAAAACGGGATTACCGCGAAACACGAAACCAAAGGTATCTCATATTGGAGCATAAACGGGAGCGTAATTCAGAAATCACTATACTGTATACTATCTCCTCAACAAGCACTTTGTCTCGTTATAAATCTCTTTTCCAGATCGAAACGCAGATTTCGCAGAATATGTGCCAGTATTTATACTTCGTGGGCGTTACTTGACAACATGCGAGCCCAAGCGCAGCTGTTGGCAGCACTCACGCATAATTATTTTGAGCTACCTAGTGCAAATGATAACATGCGATGCTAAGGAAAAATACTTTTTCACCACTACACAAATCTGCATAGCGGCGAAGCTTTCTTTTCACAGGAGTAACAAGGTTATCTACATAACAGTACGCGGCCGACGAAGCATTTTATCAGAATGAAGTTAGGAAAGTAAATTAAATCCTACTTGTGTGCTCCGCCTTAAAAATAGTGTGACCTCACTTTGCCGTAGTATTCTGTTTTCGCATAACTTCACCACAATACATGTGTGTAATATGGTGGAGGTTACCAGAGCACATCTGCTATCAAACTATGCAAACATAACTTGTCATAAGTTCTCATAACCAGTATAACACTGTCGCATCTCTAGCTCATTTTTTTAGCATGTGTGACGGAGGATCTTATCGGAGGTGTTTTGTGCATTTTTATTGTGGAGCCTTTAGTGGTGAAGAAATGGAAAACGAAAGCTAACCGGCCAGCCACAAGTGTCGTAACCTTTCTGATGAAATGCAAGAAAATAAGGGCATTCCATGAAATGACCTCTATGTTTCGAAATTTACAAACAAACTTTGGCTTCAAACCAGTTCTTTGCACGTATAACACCATATGGAATATTGAAAGTTTTGTTACTCACCGCCTTTTCCTTGTCAACAGAACTGATGTTCCATTCCTTACGGATGTGCTCGTTAAAGCGCACTTATTTTCTTATGACTGCATAATTCATACAAGACTTATAGGAAGACCAAGTCAGACTTCACACAGATGGAAATGAAACAGGATGCAGTAAATAGCAAAAACTCTTGCAAGAATGTATTTCGCAAAGTAAATATTGTCAGTAACGCCCAAACGGGCGTTACTGCCCGATGTTTTTATTAGGAACCCAACAGAAATACCTTTGTTAAATTCAGTGAACTGTCTTAAACACTTTGAAAGCATCCCTATGCTTCAGTATCGTGCCAGCAGACCTCTTGAACGGCTTGCGTTAGAATGCATTAATGCCGCCTTGGCACTTCACAAGTATTTTACGTAGAGTGGAAATACAAAACCTGGCACCAATATTTATTTATGGTCGTAAAAAAAAAGAATTTGTTGTTTTGACTGAATAAGACCAAGTCACACAAGCTGAGGGAGCCACAAGGGGCCTTGAAAATGTGAAAATATTTGCACCTGCAAAATTTTTACAGACTCTGAATTTAACACATGCAGTCACTACGGCCATGCCAATTGCTAGAAAATTTGTTCAATGCAAGATACGTCGGAAATAATGGTGATGACAACACTTAGAGCACAACAGACCCACTTCCTCATGTATTTTGGCATGGAGGATAAATGTAACTTGCCCCCTTTTTTATACACCTACATAAGAAAAGGCCTCAAAACTAGCACAGTTCTAAGATATCGACGTTCACAAATACAGAAAGTTGGAATATCGGGGCTTTTCAGCAATGTGAAGAGATGCAGTCAATTAGTTTGTAATACAGCATGTAGACAGCAGCTTTCCCTTGGCACTCATCCTATGTAAACAGTGTTCTACTGTTTTGTGCTGGAATGGCTGCTGGTGGAGCACAAACGCTGCATGCGAGCAAGCTGTGCTTGGAGAGGGAAGGTGTAGCAAGGGCAATCAGCAGTTTTAGATCCTCTTGAAAGAACTGTAGCTTACTGTGTGGCAAGAAGTGTGCTTCAGCAGCTATCACCTAGTGTTGAAATTTGAACAAGCACTCCTTCTCATGCACCTAAGTTATCTGAAATGAATTGCCTGGCAGCACATGTAGCACACTCTAAATTTGATCACGAGATGTTGTAAAGACTTCCTTCTCTTTCAAATGGAGCAGTTTTGCTTTCAAAATGCATGCCAGTATCTGAGGCGCACATTTCTTAGTTTGCCCATTTTTATGTGCGAAATGGTGTTTGTTAACTATCATAGTGACACAATTGTTTTTTTTTGCTGTTTTAGTAAAATAAACGGGAATGTATCTTAAGTGAACGAAATCATTACTTTTAGTGCAACAAATTGTTGCTCGTTGGGTCTCAACGATAGCCAGTGCCGAGTGTCCTTCCTGGTTTCTGGCAAGCTTCTTGGTGTGTCTTTGCTGTGTTCCGCCGATGTCCAGGTTTGCGGGTGCAAGTAGGTGCAGGTGCAGGTGCAATTTTGCAGGTGCAAGTATTTTCACATTTTCAAGGCACCCTGTGGCTCCCTCAGCTTGTGTGACTTGGTCTTATTCAGTCAAAACAACAAATTCTTTTTTTTACGACCATAAATAAATGTCGGTGCCAGGTTTTGTATTTCCACTCTACTTTACATTAAATACTTGTGAAGTGCCAAGGCGGCATTAATGCATTCTAACGCAAACCGTTCAAGAGGTCTGCTGGCACATTATTCAAGCATAGGGATGCTTTCAAAGTGTCTCAGACAGTTCACTGAATTTAACAAAGGTATTTCTGTTGGATTCCTAATAAAAACATCGGGCAGTAACGCCCAAACATGCATGTTCTGACAATATTTACTTTGTGAAGTACATTCTTGCAAGAGTTTTTGCTATTCACTGCATCCAGTTTCATTTCCATCTGTGTGAAGTCTGACTTGGTCTTCCTATAAGTCTTGTATGAATTATGCAGTCATAAGAAAATAAGAGCGCTTTCACGAGCCCATGAGTAAGGAAATGAACATCAGTTCTGTTGACAAGGAAAAGGCGGTGAGTAACAAAACTTTCAATATTCCATATGGTGTTTTACTTGCAAAGAACTGGTTTGAAGCCAAAGTTTCTTTGTAAATTTCCAAACATAGAGGTCATTTCATGGAATGCCCTTATTTTCTTGCATTTCATCAGAAAGGTTACGACACTTGTGGCTGGCCAGTTAGCTTTTGTTTTCCATTTCTTCCCCACTGAAGACTCCACAATGAAAATGCACAAAACACCTTCAATAAGATCCTCCGTCACACATTCGAAAAAAATGAGCTAGAGATGCGACAGTGTTATTCTGGTTATGAGAACTTATGACAAGTCATGTTTGCATAGTTTGATAGCAGATGTGCTCTGGTAACCTGCACCATATTACACACATGTATTGTGGTGAAGTTATGCGAAAACAGAATACTACGGCAAAGTGAGGTCACACTATTTTTAAGGCGGAGCACGCAAGTAGGATTTAATTTACTTTCCTAACTTCATTCTGATAAAATGCTTCGGCGGCCGCGTACTGTTATGTAGATAACCTTGTTACTCCTGCGAAAAGAAAGCTTCGCCGCAATGCAGATTTGAGTAGTGGTGAAAAAGTATTTTTCCTTAGCATCGCATGTTATCATTTGCACTATGTAGCTCAATATAATTATGCGTGAGTGCTGCCAACAGCTGAGCTTTGGCTGGCATGGTGTCAATTAAGTAACGTCCGCGAAGTATAAATACTTGCACATATACTCTGCGAAATCTGCGTTTCGAGTTGGAAGAAAGACTTATAACGATCGAGATAAAGTGCTTGTTGAGGAGATAGTATACAGTATAGTGATTTCTGAACTACGCTCCTGTTTATGCTCTGATATGAGATACCTTTCGTCTCGTGTTTCGCGGTAATCCCGTTTTTGCAGGGGTGCGTAAGCTTCGACGCAGTGCAGCTGGTCTCTGTAATTGTGGGATGACAGGCCTGTCTTGTGGGTCACGAGTGAATGAATCAAGCAGCACTGCGCACACTTTAATAAAGACGAAAGGAGTCACGAAGTCACCCAAAATACAAGTGTGTGTATGTGCGTGTGGGAAGAGGGGGTCGAAGCTGAACCGCACACGAACCAGTTGGGACCGTAGTATGTGTTCCTGCCCAGTCTCGGTACTTTCTTTTGCCTTCGCGAGTTGCAAAACGGTGGCATGGCCTATTATACAGGCACGTTTATAGTCGCACAGTATCGACAAGTATACGTATGTAAGTTGCATACGTCGGCCGATGTTAGTGCGAGTACGCGAGGGTCGCTAGCCTTCATGCACTGGGTGCCCTAAACGCTATATACCGGCCCTACTGACAGTCTCAGGAGCGCGCCTTTGGCACCGGTGTTATGAAAAGTAACAAAAAAAAATAAAATTACCGATTGTCAGCATCCCGATGTCTTCATTTCTTCCAACTGTGACTGCCTGTATCTGCTTGAGATGCACGTTGTATGGTCCACACTTAGCGTACGCGCCGATCCGATGTGCTGCGACGGCTGCGACACGGTAGGCACGGCGATCGAACATGGTCGCATCCCGACGTCTTCATTTGTTCCTAGTGGGCATGTAACTGCTTGAGATGTACGTAGGATGGTCCACGCGTAGCGTACGTGCAGATCCGATCTGCGCGGTACCGCGTCGGCTGCGGCGTAGTGGACGCGGCGATATCCCAACACGATCGCGCACAGGCGTGCCCAGCGGCCTGTGCGCAGCGTTAGCAGCGTCTTCTGAAGCACCGCGCGATCCGAACACGTACGCGCGTTGTCTCTTTCGAAGCGCCTGAAGTTTATTGACATGCCTCATATTCTAAGTGGCGTACGCCTCGGCACTTTTTCGTCTGCTTCGGAGTGCATACGAGCAACGTACGAAAGCACGGCGATGGCCGAAGTCCACTTCCTCGCGCGAGCCAATGGGCGCGCGGCTCGTCTCCTTGGTCGCGAGCTGTCTCTGGAATGGAAATACGCGCCCGGGCCTGCCCGAAAGCCCGGGCCCGGCCCGGCCCGCGGGCCGGGTCGGGCCGGGTATGTAATTGTTGGATCGGGCCCGGGCCGGGCTCGGGCCTATGAGCGTCGGGCCCGGGCCGGGCCCGGGCCTGGGTCAGGCCCGAATCAGGCCGGGGTCTCATACGTGTCGGTAATGGCGCGTGTATGCTTCTTGGTTTTGTTGTTTTTTGGGATTTAAAGTCCCGAACCTAGTCAGGCTATGTGCGATGTCGTAGTGGAAGGCTCCAGGTAATTTAGACCACCTGTAGTGCATTAGCGTGCACTGAAATTGCACAACACAAGAAGTCTAGCATTTTGCCTCCATCAGTATGTTACATGCGATTTCGGGAAACTGCCTCATATAAGTTCCCGCCATGATATTGAGTGAAATACGTTACTGCGTACCATGTATCAAAAGAAAGGGTAGTCAGGCAGCACTGGGGCAAGTTCGAAGCAACGGTACACTGCCCAGATTAGTGCATATAAGATGTACTCATCGGTATCATGGGAAACATTTCGAGTATGCAGCTACGCTCGCATGCTCGCCGCGCCTGCTTCCGCCTTCGTGACTCTGTAGACTGCTCAGCGCGACTCGTGAGTCATTAATACCCGAGGAGCTGCTTTTCCTGCAGTTTAAGCGCAAGAAGCGAAGTGACTTTTGTCGCAGGCTTGCCGATCCACGCAGATGCTGCTGATTTTTGCGCTAGCAAGGCAGTTGAAAATATTTATGATTTGTCAATTACGAAATCAGAACTAGCATTTAATTCGGATGCTCATCATATCGAGTGTGCTTTTGCTGATTCTCACGGCCACGTTCGTCTTCGTCACACTTCGTCAGTAATTCATAAGTTTCCTGATTAGTCGGAGCACAAGTGTTCCCATGGCGCTCAAAACGTGGAGGCGCTCCCGAGACAGAAGTGAGCAAGCACCTAAGGAAGGTGATAATCAATATGATTTACTGCAGTACACTTTGTAACAGGCGGGTGTATTGGCACCCTTTACCGCATAAATATCTAAGGGGTCCAGCGACACCCCATGTGGACGAATTTTTCATCCCTTCAAGCTTCCATCTTCCCTCGAACTTCTGCCGCGTTTAGATTTTAACGGTTAAGTAACACACATCAAAACGGGACACATGAGCCCGTCCTCTATTCAAAAAAAAAAAAAAAAGAAGAACGTATGGCAGCTCCGCTGCTGTGAAACCGCAGGACGTGCGTAGCACCGGTACCAAGCGATTCCCATATAGAGTTCCCACTGCTCCGTTAACCAAAGCGTCAATAATGCCGTCAACGTTTGTAGTAAGCAAGTATATATATGGTTTCCCCGGCACGAGTAGAATTTGTAAGGCAGATTTGCTAAGTCGGTGTGCGACATGTGCGCTAACTTTTTGTTCACTTTTATCGGCTGCGGTATCACCGTCGCGTGTCAATGTACCACGATCCAAAATCGTGGCGCGGGTAGCTCGGTGCGTGCGCTAACATAAGATGATTATAGTAGGTGATACAGATTTTGCGGAAGCTATATACAGAGGCATAGACTGAGCGGTACTTGAGATGCTTAACACCCTACACGTTGAAACAAAAACAGAAGGACCCAAGTTCATTAATATGATGGAACACATGACATATATTATTGACTGAACAGTTGACACCTTCTAAAATGAAGCCTACACTGAAGCAATAGAATATGCCTTACACGTGTGAAATGTCCTTCCACGTGGGCGCTACCCCTCTTAGAAGTTTGCTTTGTCTCTACTTTCCGTCTTTTCCTGCCCACCGTAGTCACCGCTTTTTCCTTTCTGGCACACATAGTCTCCACCGCCAGAGCCGCTAGTTGCAAGACTGCAACCACGACTGCGAGCCACAGACAGCCAGACTTCGCTCCCCGGTTCGCACCTCCGGCCCTCGGCGGCAACCCACTCTCCCGATTATCATTGCGTGGGATCGCGCTCCAGACACCCGACCCGCCGCGTTCGACGGGAAGCGCTTAAGAAGCCACCCGCTAGTTAAGTTCGGCGCTCTAATAAGCACTTATTTCGGAAGCCCTTAGCCCGGTCTTGATTTAAAGTATAATACTTTCATATACCGAAGACGTTCACATAAAGGCGACGAGACAGGCATCCAACGCGAACAGCGAGGACGGTATCTCGCTCTTAACGTGTGTGGCTTGCTTTGACATATCTATGGCACTGCGGTGGCGGTGACTCCGCGAAAAACGTTCGGGAGAGGACTCCCTTCTTTTTAGCACGAAAATGTCGCGTACATTGGAGGCAGTTGCCTACCGAGGAGTCGAAACGACAGGCTTAATAACGCTACTCAGCCTGGCGAATTCTCCCAGGAGTAGTTAGAGCGCGTTTTTTTTTCTCTCTCTCTCTCTCGTTGCATTGCGCAATAAACGAAGTTGGCAGGATCAGTTTTGCGCTATTTACTCAATAGTCCCGGCAATTAATGTAAACTCAACTATTAATGTCCGCCGTTCTTCCACTTTATGTGGGCGTTGTATGTTGTAGTCGTTCTTTGAAATGAAATAAGAACATTGCACGGTTAGCACTGTGTGCATGAGACAGCCAGCTATGCTTCCTCAAATATCCCCCTGCAATTCCTTCGCAAAAGTGTTATGGGCGTAATTAACCGAAGGTAAACACAGTACCAGTGCAAATCGTGACACTGTATAAGTTCTCACAACACTCTCCAGAAACTATCTTGAGTGCGGCTGATATCTTCCCTATGAGAGAAGATCGGACAGTGCCTCGTTTATGCTCAAGGAATGATAGGTTGAATTGGGCCGGGCGGGCCGGGTCGGGCCGGGCCTAAACCTTTCGGGCCCGGGCCGGGTACGGGCCGTATTTAAAAACACCGGGCCGGGCTCGGGCGGGCCGGAGCACGGCGCTTCCGGGCCGGGCCGGGCCGGAAAAAGTCGGCCCGTGCAGTGCTCTAGTTTGTAGCTCTGAACCCATTAAGGAGGCATTAAACCATTACAGAGGCATTATAAACATCATCATGAAACAACCTTCTTCAACATTTCCGTCATCAATATGACGAAGCGCTGCCCTTTGAGGCAGTTTTTGTTGTATCGCCCCATGCAGCCTTACTTGGCTCTTCAATATACCTGATAGCGCCTCCTTGTAAGGTGCGGACCGCTGCTGAAGAAGCCAATCGCTAAGCTACGCGCGCGGCTGCAGCAAGGCAACGTCAACAAAACAGACAGATGTGCAGAGAGAAGACCACACTGCGGCTCGCCGTTGACGCCCGACCGAGAGTTCGGTTCGTTCTTGGGAAAACGACGTCAAGAGGCTCTCTAAGATGTGCATTATACAGATTTGCACGTTACAATACCGCAGTAATTATGGCGTAGTGGGTACTTCCCTACTTGGCGAAATGATAAGAGCTATGAAGCAGTGGATAGCCACCACCTCTACTTGCACTAGTTTCCTCAAGCGTTTGAAATGGCCTCTAGGTCGCTTCTCCAGCATACGCTGCCACTGTCCTGAGGTTCCGTGCAGGTCTGGCTCATTTTTCGTTGTTGATCTTCTTTCTCGATGGTTCATATGACCGCGGCGACACGCTGAAGGACGGAGTCTGGGCCAATATGTGCTCACAGGAAAACATGCAGGTTTATTTGAACTGTACACTATTTACAAAAATTGGCCGGGGCGGCCTGTACTGTCAGCAGACATCACAACACAACTGGGCTTAAACCACACCAAGCGGTTCGTTCCAAACCCTTAACATTTGCACTAAAACGTGAATAAGCACTAAGCTTTAAAATTTCGTCATATCTCATCAGAGACGGCGCCAAGTTGGATCATTGAGCACCTTGCCACGTCTGCTACCAGAGTTAGCGCTAAGCTCTCCCCTACCTTCTTTTTCTGCCCTTAAGTACCTCCGATCGCTTCTGCTAACCGCCTTCTGGGAGCAACCCGTATGGAGCACTTCACCAATAAAACACGTTTACTCTCTCCATGAGGGCCTATGGTTGCGCCTTCGCGTTCCCACACTTCCAACCACTCGCGGCACCGAGATTCTCCGAAAGATAGCATCGGTCACTATTCCCATAATGAGTTAGCAGAACTTCTCAGCACGCCCTAATTGCCACTCTATTTACCCGGCGGCATACATCCAAGCCACCCCTTCATCAGGACCAGCTAACACGTCTACTGTCATCAAAAGCACCTCCGTACATTTCCACGGTGCGGTCATCTCCTCCGAATGAGCGGCCCCTTGGCGAGAAGTTGACCGCGCCGAAAGGTCAAAGGATTACTTTGACAGCGAGCGCCTGCTGTTCTTGCAAGTCACTCTCCCGCTATCGTGCCTTTTTCGGATACTGCGCTTCCTTCGAAAATGCTCTACGACGCCGCAGTGAAGAGACCTGTCACCCGTCATATCCCCTCTGCTGTGCAGCTGTGTACGTCACAGCAGTAACTGAACGCTGGCGTCGCGAGAACAAAGCCGCCGCTTTTACTGCGTACTGAGTAAATACGACGTTTCTACGGAAAACCATGCGCTAGAACAGGGAACAGTGTAGTAAAAGACACGTCACCGGACTTAACCTTCAGCAACAATGGCAGAGGCGTCACGTGGACCAACCTATGCGAAGACCTCGGCAGTGACCACTGCATCATTAGTGTTTCGATGAATACGACGCGGGTTCGGCATAGATTAGGGGCAGCCATCATAACAGATTGGATAGCTTATAGGGAGAAGCAAAAGCAAACTGCACCGTGCCAGAGCGCTGCAGATTGGACAGCATCCATCAGGGCCATGTACAAAAGTACTACACGAAAAATTGTGACCACGGTAGAAACGCCGGCAGTCGACGGGCACCTACTGCCCCTCTGGGAGGCTCGGAGAAGTCTGACCAAGCGATGGAAGAGGCAGAGACACAATAGAAAGCTCAAGATTAGGATAGCCCAGCTTGCGCAGGAAGCCAGTACGCGTGCCAGCTGCAAGAAACCAATTGGCTTCAGTTTTGTGATGACCTCAAAGGCACGCTTAGCACGAAGCGAACGTGGGCTATTCTCCGGAGTATGATAGATCCAGCGGGAACACGGACCACCACAAACAGAACGCTGAAATTAATCGAACATGAGTACGATGGCACAGCTGATGCCCTCATTGAGGACATCAAGAGCATCTACGTAGGACCAGAGGACACGCGGTCACGGGAATACAGCTATAACGGGCCTGATAACGTTGAGTTGGACGCGCCTATAACAACAGCAGAGCTCTACGCAGCTGCACAGTCTTTCCGAAAAAACACTGCTCCGGGTCCGGATCACGTTACAAATTCGATGCTCCGCAACCTGAGTCGGGAATCATTGAATCAGCTCACGACCTACTTCAACGATAACGTATGGTCCGAGAATGGGGCAGTACCGGACGACTGGAAAGAGGCTACCATCATACTTATACCAAAACCGGCTAAACCCAGAGATCTACATAACCTGAGGCCAATATCGCTCACGTCGTGCGTAGGGAAGCTTTTTGAGAAGGTGATCCAAACTAGACTCAGCAACTACATCGAGCGGCATGGACTTTTTCCTCACGGCATGCTTGGTTTCAGACCGCACGTGTCAGCACAGGACGCCTTCCTTATGCTCCGAGACGAAGTTTTGGACCCACCTCGCAACAAGGAAGCCCGGATAGTCGTGGCGTTTGATCTCAAAAAAGCGTTTGACACGATTTCACACCACACAATCCTCGAAGGCCTAGAAGACCTAGGTTGTGGAAGACAGGTGTTTCGGTACGTCCTCAGCTTCCTTCGCGACAGAAAGGCAACGATTGGTCTGGGAAGCACGCGCTCTGACATCTTCGCAATGCCCAATCGAGGCACTCCACAGGGCTCAATCTTGTCGCCACTTCTGTTCAACGTCGGAATGAGGCGACTGGCCTTAGAACTTGAACAAGTGCGGGACCTCGGATGCACGATTTACGCCGATGACATCACGCTTTGGGCACACCGGGGTTCTTATGGCGAGAAACAAGACCTGTTACAGGAGGCCATAGACAAAGTGGCAACTTTCACCAAACACGCGGGTATGACATGCGCGCCAGAAAAATCAGAGTTCATCACAGTACGCACTAAGCGCTGCAAGAAAGCCGGTATCCAGGGAATAGGTCTCCATCTCGAGGGCCACGCTATTCGTGAAGTCACCCAAACGAGAGTGCTTGGCTTACTTATTCAAGAGAACGGCAACGTCGATGCCACAATTCGGAGCTTAAAATTAACCGTCAAGAACGTGGCACGCATGATCCGTCGAGTGGGACGCAGTCGCAACGGGCTCGCAGAGGAAGAAACAATCAGGCTGGTGCAAGCGTTTGTGATTAACCGAATCACTTACGGCCTCCCGTTCCAAAGACTCAACCAAACTGAAATGAAGCAGGTCGACACTCTTATCCGAATGGCATACAAATCGGCCCTGGGACTCCCGAACACAGTCAGCACGGAGAGCCTGGAGCGTTTGGGAATTTACAACAAATATGAAGAACATGCAACTGCGGTGCTCATCTCGCAAAGAGAGAGGCTGAGCTCCACGCCCCAGGGCCGGTCTATCCTACAACGGTTGGGATACGACCCTCGACCTCCGTTCTGTGGAGACAAAACAGATTTTTTGCCCCGAGATTTGAGAGATCGACTATACGTCGCACCTATTCCACGAAATATGAGTGCTAAATACCACGCAGGCCGAAGGCAGGCCAGGACGAGAGCCCTGCAGAAGCGATTCGGAAATGACCCAACAGCGTACTACACGGACGCGAGCGCAACTTCTCGCAAGGACTTCTACACGATCGCCGCAAGCAACAAAGTCACCACGATAACTGCCATGGTGAAGACCGCCTCGGTATGCACAGCCGAAGCTGCAGCCGTTGCACTGGCCATACGAGACGCCGACTTTAAGGGTCAGCCGGCTTATGTACTCACAGACTCGCAGGCAGCGTGTCGACTCTTCATGCGGGGAACGCTACCGCGCAGCGTCGCAAGAATTCTCGGCTCATGCCTCGACATTGACCACAGCATAATGTGGTGTCCAGCGCACAACGGACTGGAAGGAACCGAAAGGGCAGACCGCATCGCTCGAGGAAGCAACGACCGAGCAGCGGGCAGCGCTCTAGAGGAACCTCCATCCATAGTACGCGACATATTAGAGATTCAGAGGAGGGAGCGACGCACCTTCGGGCCACCGCACCCTAAACTGAATAGAACGCAAGCACGGGACTGGCGTCGTATACAGACCAATTCATACCCGCACCTCAACCTTCTCTGCAAGATGCACCCAGCCTGTTACAAAAACACCTGTCCGTGGTGTGGCGAAAAACCTACGCTAGCCCACATCACGTGGGAATGTGCGGCTAGACCAAAAAACATCAACTCACCCCTTCTGAGGGTAGCAGACTTCATTCGGCAGTGGGAGGCACTGCTCGCAAGCGAGGACCGGGAGAGCCAACTGGCCCTCCTGGACCAAGCCCAGCGAGCCGCAAGAGCCAGTGGAGCCCTGGACTGAGGGCCCCACCCTGAACTGCCTTTAATTTTTGTTTTCTTATTAAAGTTTTTTCCTCCTCCTAGGGCGCCGTCGCCGATTCTTCTCTATCGGTCTATCGCCGAACATAACACCCTCCAACGCAAGAATGTTGTGTGAACAATCGTTGTACGTACAACATAAAAAAAATTCACAGCATATCCACGGGGTGAATGATGATGAGTGGGCGAAGCTCCGGAGTGAATCACCGGTAAACCGTTAATCTTCCGTGTAATTCGCCCAGTCGATCATCATGTAAAGACGTGAGAAACACTCTATTCGAACGCTGGTATCTCGCGTTTAAGGGGCGCTAGCACAAACGCGTTAGAAACATGCAGTACACTCTAGTAAGGGGGGAGAGGCCACAGCGTCTTACGCAGCCCCTTACACAGGCCGGAACGCGCACCGCGTTTGCCGACGCCATCACATGACTGCTGAAAGAATGTTTGTGCAGGGGCTCTCTGTGTCTTGTGGGTGGGCTCGATGGAGACCTTGATCGGTAGGTCCTGGCGGTGGCCGTAACGCGCTAGCACAAACCCATCATCATCGTTAGAAACGGACAGTCTTTCGCTCTCTCTCTCTCTCTTTCTGTCTCTCTCACACAAGACAGCAGATGGAAGAGTGAGAAAGCTCGCGCGCCGGGAGGAACGCGCCGAGGGCGAGCGCGAGCCTCCCGGCGCGCGAGCTATGGAGCGCAATCCTAGAACGAGGTGGTTACGACTACAAGGGACGAACGACCCACGCCATCAGGAGCTTCGCCCCTAAAGATCTTCCATGCAGGCTGGAAGACGGGAGGCGCACGGGGTCGCGTTAGGGTAGCACATCTGCACTTAGCCAGCGTTTCCCAGTCTCATCGCTCGCAAGCCCAACAAAAGCACCTACATAACATATCTTACAGAACAACCTTTAAATCATGATGCTTTCGCTACAATGCAGTAATAAAACGTACACAGATGCACGGTTTTCAAAAATGTTCGTGGACTGTCCAATGCACGAAGTGGCGCACACTTGCGAAGAAAATAAAAGGAATGATACACACAGTTAGAGAGGCACGTACTGTTTGTCAAATTCTCTCACAGGTTGGACCATGTTCTGTAGATTCCTTTGTGCACCGTAGCACTTGGCGGACGTTCACCCATCACACACTCACTTACTTTATAATGCCCAAGGGCCCTTAGTTTCGGCAGGGTGCATGTATGTTGGAGTACCCGCAAAAAACTGCACATTCAGCCTGAAAATACCGGCTCCCTTTATTCTTCCCAGCTCTCCAACTGCGACAGAGCATCAGCGCACTTATTACGTGATCCCTTTATGTGACAAAATGTTATGTCGTACTTCTGTAAAGCCAATGCCCAACGCGTCAGGCGAGCACTAGATGACATAGATCTAGTGAAGCAGGTGAGCGGATTGTGGTCAGTCACGATCTTTATTCTGGCCCGAAACAGCCAAGTGTCCAACCTCGCTAGCGCCCATGCAACGGCCAACGCCTCTCTCTCGATAGCCGACCATTTCGTCTCCTAAGGAGTAAGCTTCTTACTGGGAAAGGCGATGGGCGTCTTGTCTCCATCTATATCTTGAGCCAAACGGGCGCCTACACAAGATTCAGAGGCATCTGTCGTAAGTATAAATCTCCTTAACCAGATGTGGGGCACTTAACGAAGGTACAGCCTTCAGGCTCATCTTGATAGCATTGAATGCTGTTTCACTTTCTAAGCGCCCGGGAATGTCATTCGCTACCAGAGGGTGCGTGAGGTCAGTCAACGGGCGCGCCATTCGGAGTACGCGGGTATATATGTTCCCAGTAATAATGAAAAAGCCCCAGCGCACTTCACAGTGCTCTTTTCGTGCGGGGGATTTTAAGTTGCGCGATCACGCTCACCCGTTCACGATCAGGAGAGTGAGAACCTTAAAGAGCCACGTGTCCGAGGTACTTCACTTTCCTTTGTGCGAGTCTACACTTTTCTGGGTTGAGCGTTAGCCCTACCGACGCTATAGCTGATAGAACCGCTTCCAAGTGGCGCACGTGCAACTCCCAGCTTTCCGAGTACACTGCGACGTCACCTATATAGGCGCACGAGCAGCCTCTATACCCTTGCAGGACCTGGTTACTGATTCTCTGAAAACTTGCAGCGGAGTTATGGCGCCCATACGGCATTACCCGCCATGCGTACAGGCCGCTTGTTGTCGCAAATGTAGTAAACTTCGGCGAGCCGTGTTCATCCGGCATCGGCCAGTAGCCTCGGGTCATATGGAGCACAGTTACATAATTAACTTTAGCTACTTCGTAAAGCAGCTCCAACGTTTTACCAATAGGGAAGCCATCTGGTTCTGTGACCGCGTTCAGCTGGCGGTAATCCACGCACGTCCTCACCATGCCGTTTTTCTTCGCCACACAGACAATCGGGTGAGCAAAGCTACTTTCTATGGGGTATATCAGGCCCCATTCCTTAACTGCGTTAACTCTCTCTACACTTCTCCTCTCAGTGCTATGGGTACACGGTAAAGATAAGCCCTCGTGGGCGCCGTACCCGGAAGCAAGGTAATCTTGCTAGCCCACTTTGGTTATTCCCTGCTTCTCAGAGAAGACGCTTTCATACTCCTTTAGTATTTTATTCAATTCCTGAGTGTGAGGTTCTGGCAGGTGCTTACTTCTCTAGCGCACTGCAGTTATACCGCTGCGCGTACCCGAGCGCAGGAGTTGCTTCCAACTGTCCAAATTCCTCATCCGTCTCGAATACCACTGCTGCGTTATGCACCCTGACATAGTACTTTCCGAGGTGATTCGCGTGCACCCATTTTTCGGCATCATCCGGAAACTTGTAGCTGTCGCCGTACTTGCCGTATTACCTCCGCAGATCCATTCCATTTAGGCTGCATCTTCCTCACGTTCCCTGTCTGGAGGACTAGCACCTGCTCCCCTATGCCAAACTCCAAGATTGTACTTTTCACCATACAACTGTTGTATTCGCTCTTCCCGGCTGTCGACTGACCGTGCTGCTTCTGCCATTTTCGCAGGCAGCTCTGTCAGGTATATTGCTGCAGTTTTATTGAGCCCTGTATAGAGGCTGCCAATCTCCTGTCCAGCTTTCCTGTAATATGTTTAATGGCCCTTGAGCTGTGCGGCCATACATTAGTTCGAACGGCCACACCCCTTTTATCTCATCAGGGATCTCGCGATATGCCCACAAGGCGCACGGCACATAGCAGTATAGCAGTCCCAATCACATGCATGATCGTGAATGACATGCTTCAGCATCGCTTTAAACGTTCCGTTCCACCTCTTCACAAGGCCGTTGCTCTGGCTGCTGCGGCGTCGAAAATCGCAGGTGTACACGTAGTCTTTCCGCTAGCTCCTTCGTTACACATGCAGTAAAATTAGCTTCCTGGTGACTGCATATGAGTTCTTTGAGATGGCCCGCTCAGGAGTGAGCCGGATCTTTTGAGCGGCTCTTTCTGAAGAACGAGTGATCCGCGGTTCAGTAAAAGTGAGCTACGGTGCTTTGGGAGAGCGGAAGGCTGTTCTCCCTCGCTCAGCGAGCAGAGAGTGGGCAGCGGTTCTCTGCCGCTCAGTGAGCCGTGCTTTCTCTATCGCTCAGTGAACCGTTCTGAACCGCTGAACGGCTGAACCAAAGCCGCAGCGCAGCGCCACCGTAAACCGGTTCATAAAGTGCAGGTGAAACGAATGGATCTTTGCTGTTTGTCGAAACGTTTCGTTCTTGTTCACGCGTTCCGTCCCTTTCGTAGTACATACGCTGGGTCTTCTGCTGAGTGCGACTTTCGCGCCATCTATTTGCGGTGCAAGAAAGCAAATGCTCTCCCGCCCTTGCTCGCGAGGGTCGAAACCTTCTCGCCTTCCTCCGGCGGGCACCCGCCGGAGGAAGCTGAAGCAGGGGCCGGACACTTCGACTAGTTTCAGTATTGGAAATAAAGCGTCCGCCATTGTTTTGGTAGGAAGCGAAAATGCAGCAACGTTTTCATGTGTGGCCTTATGTTTGCAACCAACGCATGAATAAAGTAAAGTTATGCAATTATATGTAGAAATAAAATGTCTTCTCAGGGATTTTCTTTTTTTAACACCCTATATATTTATCCAGACGCTGCATTCGTTTCGCCGACGGGCGGCGCTGTCGCTCTTATCTCTTCTGCTTCCATTCCGTCCGTCTGCTCCTGCCGTTTTCACTGTGCACGTGTGGAATATCTTTAAGGTGCTTTCAAGGTGAACATTTCGGTGTTTGTGATTACGAACGTGCTCAAATGTCGGCGAAACTAGGAAATGGACACAAGGCGTGCTGCGGTGCTTTTTGGTGCCACAACTCGGGAAGAAGCAGCGCAGCGAAATTTTTCCATTTCCCAGCGGACGAAACGTAAGTACACTTTTTGTTCGGTACGAAGAAGCGAGGGCTATCCTTATCAAATCATCTACAGGGCGAACCGAAACATTTCTGTTGGTGCTTTACAGTGGGTTTCTTTGTTTGGCACTGCGCATTTTTCAGTAATGTAGCAAGCATGTAAAGCTACTTGTGCACAGTTTCTCGTGAGCCGATTGATGCCAGCTGACGCGCAGACGGAAATTTCGCTTCGGTATCGGTTTTGCTAGCGGTGGCTCTTAATTTCTTTTTCTTCGAGAAGAAATCGTGCAAAGTATGTTCGCTGAATGCGCTTCTTCGACGAACTGGTTCGGCTTTGGAGCATTCCGACAGCCAGTTCCTTGTAGCAACACTACCACATTTGAATTCTTAAGAAATAAGCCCCCAATATCATTTACGTAGCAGTGACTGCTTACATTCCATGTAACGTGAAGTTCGTGTTACCTGCGCTAAGGCCAAGCTGCGCTTTGCTTTTGAACATGTGACACATTCTTTTCTCCCTTTTTCGCACTCTCTATATTAGCGTCGCTTTTACGTGTTGTTTATTGATTACCATGGTGGTATTTGCTTCATTTTCTAGGTGTAACGTAGGGTGAAATTACGCCAAAAGGGCAGACCTCGAGGGGCTCACACAGGAGTAACTGTACGACGGCTACTGCCTCTGTTCAGACCACTTCGCCGAAAGTGCCTAAGCGAACCCTGCCAAAACAAAACACTTTAGCGCATTTCCATGTCTCCTCAAACAGCGTGCAAGGTACTGTCTTTGTGGAGACATTCATAGCTCACATTGTTGCGCTATAATTCATTGCTGCGAACACGAATGTTGAGATGTTGTAATTGATGTGGGGAAGTTGCACAAGTACTAATAGTACTCGGCATTCTTGCCAGGCATACTTTCATTTTAATATCAAATGACGAGGACGAAACTCTTCCTAGAAAAGTCAGAAATATTTTAGTAAGTCAAGAAAGCACGCTGTGCCACAAGCAAGTGTACCAGCAAAGTTGAGGCGCTTTCACCGGTTTGCTAAGACATCTTCGAAAGTCAAATGACAAATTACCTACAGCATATTACAAAACTAGTAGTAAAGCTCAGATTTGTCCTATGCTTCCAACATTATGCACGAAGCTGAGCTTATGAGCTCCATACAAGAAATGCTTTATATGATTCAGGCATATTAGAGGAATGTCTTGAAAACCGGTAAGAGTACGCTTGTTCTGAGCTAGCCGCCCAGGCTGATTCATTAAATGCTGTACATCTGAGTTAGTTTTGTGAACGTGTTTCCATATCCCAAAGGTGCGCGTTTTGTAATACCTTTGCGCATGACTCCGTCCTAGCCCAGTTTCCAATGATGATTAACTATCGACACTTCCCTATACTGCATTTTTTTCTCAATGGAAAGCTCTCTCTACAGGGTGTCATTTGTTGTTTGATGTTGTAAGATTGTGACACTCATGACTAAACTGTCATAGAATATATGGGCATTGCAAATTGCGAGGAATAATTGCTATGTACTACTGTAATGATGCCCTCTTAGCAATGCTACAGCTTTGAACGAGGGTTTACGCGATGTATCGAGAAACATAGCCAAGTGTTATAACGTAAATATAATTTGCTCAGTAGGTAATGGTACATTAGCACAAGCTGAGTTATATAGGAAGTTAGCTTGCTACAGAAGGTTATTTAGACCAGCAAGCTTCATAGCAAAAGGGGCTGGTAGTGTTGGGCTCAACGTGCAGGTCATCTGCACTGCATGATCAGTTCATTATCCACAAACGTGTTACTATGAACTGTCGTTTCTGGAGAATTATATTGTGTACAGCCAATAAACGTGGTGACCCCTGCAGCGATATTCTGTATACGATGAATTGTGTGAAGACTTCTCTTATGCTTGTGTCGCCGATACAGAATGCGAACATTTGTATTTATCGTACCAGATACACTGCTCTGTGTTATTGTGGCATCTATTGAATTATTGGTATCTTTTGGAATACGTTGCAAATAAAATGAGTGAATAAACCACATTTTCTGAATATACCGTTTCCTTGCTCAAACAAAACTGTCATGCTTCATGGCTTGGTGGCTCGTGCGCATTGAAACGAGAAATATTTACAAACAAATGTTTTGTGGATGTGCTAAATCCCGAGAAAAGAGCAAACGAATATTGTCTAAAACGAGATATGCAGCAGCAACGCAACCTGAAAAAAAATTGCAAGCAGTCGCGCACTCGTCGAGCGCATAGCAGACGACAAGCAGCTCGGCGCTTCCTCCTCTCATCAACAAAAGCGTTGCCATAGCAGCATCAGCAATCTTTTATTGTTTTTTTTGTTTCACTGTTTGGCCTACCAAACACCAGGGGACAAATTGGCGCTAGTGGTGCTATTATCGCTTACCTGGGGGTATACTGGCTGACCTAGCCCTGGCTGAAGTTAACCGTCGTGTTTTTGGCGGAAGTTTCCACGGCGGGGATGGCTGTGGTTTGCCCGTGTTACTGAGGGGCCAGTTAACATATAGGTCGCCGCTTCGCGGTGCGCCTTCGGCGTTCTCACTATTTTGCTTGTGTCACTACTGCAAGAGCGAAGAGCGTCACCAACGGCCGCTAGGGGCTAGCGCGCCCGCCGCTGACCACCAACGCGATTGTGTAGTACGTACCTACTGTGTCAGTGAGCATGTACCACAAAATTGCGTCTCTGACGCTCCTGCCTCTGACAGTAGTCACACGAGGAAAATAGCGAGAGCGCCAAAGGCGCACCGCGAAGAGGCGACCTATGTTCACTGGTCCCCCAGTGTCACAGGCATGGATGCGATTGCGGGCGGTGGCGCAACAAGGCAGCGGAACGGCCGCCCGCCATGCGGCCGCTCCCGTCCTCTTCTGGCGCAAGAGCGCTTTTCCTCGGACCCGGTGAGCCGTTGAAATGAACCGGTTCACTACAGTGCGCTGAGCCGTTCTGAGCCGCTCACTCAAGTGAGCCGCTTTGCCCACCTCTACAAATTCTGCGACCCCATACCGTGAAAAACTGTCTGTCAGTACCTGGCAAGTTACGCTCGCAGCCAAGGCTCCAAGCGGGATTACTTCGGGCCACCTCGAGCATAGATCTATCATGCAGAAAGCGTAACGATGGCCGCGTGACGATGCTGGCTCTATAGGTCCGATACAGTCGAGGTATATCACTTGGAACGGTGTTTGTGGTCGCCTAAGCGGAGTGATCGGCATTCTATCGGCTACTTTTCTACTCGCGATTGTCTGACAAGTGTGGCAAGACTGACAGCGCCTTTTAATGTCCGACGCCATTGTAGGCCAAAAGAAGGCACTGCGGATTCGCTCTTTTGTGCCCACCGCAAAAGTGCCCACCGCAAGGTCCATCATGTGCAAGTGCCAACACTTCTCTGCGGCGTGTTTCAGGTAAAACAAGTTGGTAACACTGCCTCCCATTCAATAGCTCATGGTGGTACGATAAGCCTCCCTGTATGAACATTCCGGGCGTCCCCGCACGCGCCTGATCCCATGCGGTCTGCAGTGAGTTGTCTTCTACTTGTTCCTTTGCGAACATCTCGTTGACCGCTTCATTTCCTGAAGCATGTGCCTGTGCCCGAGACCCTTCTCGCGAATGTGTCGGCTCAGGCCTATGCTCTGACACCTCCTCTGCACTCATTTCGTATTCACGATCGACTTCATCGGCGACGTTTTTCTCAGCTCTCACTATCTGCGCTGCATATTCTCCCGACTCTCTTTGACTCTCAGCTTCTCCCACGTGTCGGGCGCTAGTAGGGCATCCACTCCTTCCGTAAGTTTATCTGTAACCATGCAGAGTTCCATCAGCCCTGGGCCAGCCGCTCCATTCGGGGTATGCAGGCCCAAAGGGGCATACATCAGGTCCGCTGAGACTGCATGGCCAAATGCTCCACTTAGGCGTACTTTCCCTACCCCCTGAAGTTTCGCTTCAGCCGGAATCAGCTCTTCTCTGAGGATCGTTATGCCTGATCCTGAATCTAAACACGCTTTAACTCGCGCCCCGCACTTATAAACTCAATCCATGTTAGGCGTGACATTCTCCCGTTATCTGCCTCGGGGATTATGCTTTCTGTCGCGGGTTCGCATACCGCCTTTGCGGCGAGTCTCTCAGGTCGCAAACGATTTTGCCCCCCTTGCTCTACCGATGCCTTCGGTGTCCTTCGTAGGCATTGCCATCGGTAATGTCCACTCTTGCCGCATCCATAGCACTGGAGACTCGTTTTCCCGTTTCCCTGCGATGACCTATCTGTTACCCGACGATTAAACATCTCGTGATTCTTTGAACTAGTAGCAGCTATTTCACTTGGTCTCCTACACCCTCTGCTCTCTTCATATTTTTGACCCAGCTTCGCTAACGCGTGGGGTCTAAGCCACTCTGCCGTCCCGTGTTGTAAGACGTAAGTGCACATATCTTCCCCCATGAGCTGTTTGACGCGGTCTGAAATGAGCAGCGCACGCAGCTCCTGAGCAATCTTTATTTCTCTACTGTGAGGGTTATAGTCGAGCAGTGGCGAATTGTCCCCACGTCTCATCCCCTTTCCGACAAGAGTACAGGCGGCGCTCATATTCCTCGGGCGTGAGTTGTAGCACCTCGAGGATTCGATCGCGATCCTCCCCGTATACAAGTATTCGCTACTCAGCTTGGTTGGCTACCAGTGTGCGGCATTTTTCATTCAAAAACGGCATTATAATAGCACCTTGCATCTTTGTCGCTATCGCACAACTTCTGAGCATATTTTCAGCGCTCCAGAACTATGCTGGCGCTAGGTCGTCCGACAGTGGCATAGGGGACAATGCCCGCGAAAGATCCGCATACCGCGCCAAACCGCACTTATCGCTCCACCCTCCATCTTTGCTAGGCACGGCCTGAAGCTTAAGCTTTTGTAGCTCTATTTGGAACTTTAGAACCTCCACTTCCAGCTCCTTTATCCACACATATCTTCTCCCCTTTGACTCCTGGTCACTCTTGCGATTGCCATGGTGCACCCTGAGAAAACAGAGCAGGGACCAACCTGTGAGTCAGTGTACGCCGTCGTGTCCCGCTGCTTCACGTGGATTCGTGGGGGGCGACCTTCGGTCGGTACGCCAGGACAGCCCTCCTCCGGTGTCCCAGGTTGGAGCCACACTGGTTCTGGGTTTGCGTCCTTCGTTGGAATGACTGGCCACTCTTGCACCACAGTTTCCTCGGATGACCGTCAGGAGCAATGGATGAGTCGCGAATCATCAGTCATGCAGCGGCGATCTTCCTACGGAAGTCTTCAACTCTTACGTAGGTTGGCAATGACTCTAGGTTGTCTCACCGTCCTCTAGAAAGCCGCCGCGGATTCCTGCCGACTGCTCCAGTTAATTTTGGGATTTGGTCTTTTCTCTCGATTGTTGATATGACCGCGGCGACACGTTGAAGGACGGAGTCTGGGCGAAGATGTCCTCACAGCAAAACACGCAGGTTTATTTAAGCTGTACACTATTTACAAAACATGGTCACGGCGGCCAGTACTGTCATCAGACATACTGGGCTCAAGCCACACCAAGCGGTTCGTTTCGAGCCCTTAACGTTTGCACTCAAACATGAATAAGCACTAAGCTTTAAAACTTCATCATACCTTGTCAGAGGCAGCGCCAAGCTCGACTTCTGACCACCTTGCCGCGTCTGCGATCCGAGTGAGCGCTAAGCTCGCCTCCTCCCATTTGTCCTTTCTCTTTTGTCATTAAATACCTCATATCGCTTCTGCGGCCGCCTTCTGGAGCCAACCCATATGCAGAACTTCACCAATAAAACACCTGTTCACTCTCTCCATCAGAGCCTATGGATACGCCTTCGCGTTCTCACACTTCGAACCGCTCGCTGCACCGAGCATCTCCGAAATATAGCAGCGGTCACTAATCCCGTAAAGAGTCAGCAGAACTCCTCAGCAGGCCCGAATTGCCACTGTATTCACCCGGCAGCATGCATGCAAGCCGCCGCTTCAACAGGAGCAGCAGACAGGTCTGTTGTCCTCAAAAGCACTTCCGTACATATCGACGGCGCGGCCATGGATGGATGGATGGATGGATGGATGCTATGAGCGTCCCCTTTTGCTTTGATGTTTACCAGACTTCAAATTCTGGGTTAACGATTTGAATTCCTCGGTGTGTGTGCGTGTGTGTTCAGATACAAAGAGTGCGTGTTTAAGCATCTGTTCACAAGCAAAACCATCGTTTTAAGCAGTGACCATGGACCTGAGTGAGCTGCGAAGGACATAGTTGTTGCAGTTGTGCGATGAGTTGGCACTCGGATGGGATGAGGCGATGACAAAATATGAACACTGAAAGTAATTGAGAAAACCGGTACTAGTGTGGAAGACATTGAATTTTCAGGGGTCTAGTTCTGAAAGATCTGCAAGAGCAGGAAGTTAAGAAAGCGCACGAAAAAAGGAGAAGTAAGAAAGAACGATGAAGAGCTTGGAGCACGAAATGGAGAAGGAGCGGTTAATGCTTCCAGGAGGAATTAATGGAACTCCTGAATGATCAAGCGTAAAGCGTAATGAGTGACAAGACGCAGTTTGTGAGGTAGCCTCAAAAGAGCGAGCGCGTCTCTACGACGGTGTGAGATCATCGAGGGAGAGAAGGCGGAGAGCGAGGCCGCCGTCTGCCTAGAGATGAGGGTTGTTCCGCAAGGCGTTCCTTGCTTAGACGACGCTAGGTTCAGCCGCCGCAATCGGGTCATTGAGGAGCAGGAAAGCCGCATCGTATCTGAGCACACGAACTTCCTTGCGGAAATAGGGAAAGAAGGTTGCTCCGCCAATGAAGTGAACATGACGCTCAAGGAGGTTAGTGTACTTGTCGAAGAGGCCACGGCTGTGGAGGCCGTAAGTGACAGCGTGGTTAAAATGGAGCCTCAGTGTAGTGAATGAGGTGTCGAGGAAATGAGTAAAGGTGTAAAGGCTTCAACGAATGCTCAGACCATGGAGGGCAATGCATGTGACTATGCAGCAGCGAGTGGCATTACAAAGAACTGTCAGAAACTAAATTAGGAGAAATAGCAGACTGCGAGCCGCGTGCAAATGTGGCTTTCAGCTGTGCTACAGATGTCCTTGAAGAAGGAGATGTCCTTTCCGCGACTTGTAAAGCAAGCGATTCTTTGGTGGAAAAGCAGACAATCACAGGGGCATCCGAACAGCTTGAATAGCCGAAACTGGGTAGTTCCAAGGAAAGTGCAAGCGCGTCAGCTGTTCGTGAACACCGCCGAAAAAGAAAAAAAAGCGAGCTTGAGCAGCATATCGGAAGCAATTGAAGGAACTAGCAAGGGAGCGCGCGAGACTAAGGGCCGGCCCAGCTTGCGGCAGGGCGAAACGCTCTTTGTCGCTTTCGGTAAGGCTTGAGAGAAAGAGGCACGTTCTCGGTAAATAGATGCAACCCCCCCGACGAAGGGGAAAGTTGACGTTTTTCTGGAGGTGAGTAAAGGGGGGGAGGGGTGGTTTGATCAGTAAGAGGCACCCTGCGCGGCCAAAAGCACTGGTTAGATTTTGTTTGCTACGCCAGCCATATGCAATTGGTTTTAGGAGCAAAACTGCAGTTGGACGTCCCGCGACCGGGTGCAGAAAGCGTGACAGACCGACCTTCGATCTGTGCTTCAGGTTAGCACATCAGAGGACTGAAGGAAAGTGGCCGCGAACCCGAATCAAGCAAGACGGCAGTACACGTGGAACAGCTTGTGCTTTGTGTCTATGGCGAGCGAGAAAGCCGTCGGTACCGAGACCCCGTAGGGTGCGAATCAAAGGAATCCGCGTACGGGGAACGGGGGGCGGTCTGTTGTGGTCATTTTGCAAGTGCATACAAAAGTATGATTCACTTTGTTTTGTTGAGAAACGACTTCAGTTAATGCATTATGGGTTCTGTGACGCAGAGTTGAGGTTTAAGAAAACGGAGCTGTACGATAGCACTGCACTCAGGTTAGGCTGTAGTAAACGCACTTAGTCAGGTTAATTTCTCAGGAAAGATTCGTAGCGCGAAACCAACATTGCTTTTTTTTAATAGTTTGCATGCTTGACAAGAAATGGTGTACTGTTAATTACACGCCTGGGTAAATCAGCGCGCATTTCGAAGGTCCTTCTAGAGTAAAGCCAAATCAGTCTTTTGAGAAATTTGGCTTCAGTGGTGCAGTCTTGTCGTGTGCTATTTAGACACTTAGTTACAGTGCCTGAGCAATGCCATTTTTTTCTTGTTATTTTAATGTGTACGGCATTGAAAGTTATTTCGAGGAAGCGGTGGCTGCTGTAGCCGTTAGTAGACGCGAAATTACGTGAAATTTGTCCAAGGGAAAACGTTTCAGTTAAAAATGAATTGTACGGTTACCTTGAGGTATTCTGTGATTGAGAACGGCGTCACGTTGAAGCGCTCAATGGAGGAGTAGCTTTGCTGAGTCAGGAAGCGGTAAACTCAACGAAGTTGTTGGTAGGCTGGACTTAGAGCGGTTTTTATTTACCTGGAGCTCGTTAGAGTTTCCATTAGTGTGCAATATTTTGTGGGAACGTTTGTGGCACTGTAGGTAATGTCGGTTGTCGAGTTACGTAGTATGCCAGCTTAATTTTCGATAGTGGGCTTCGGCACCCCCGACTAGGTACGGCTTATCAACGTTGGTGTGTTTTGTAAACGTAGGTTAAAGTGAGTTTTGTTTGATTTGAAACACGTATTTTAAGTGTACTCACTTTGAAGTTTACCTTGTACATTAGTGCGAGCCGAGTGCCATAGTATCGGGCATCTTTTCAAGGTAAATAACGAGTGGGCGGAGAACATTCCATTCCTTTTGAATGTAGTAAGCTAGTTTGAGAGGGGAAATAAATAGTCCTTTTGAAAAGTAATGTGTATGCTTAGTAAGGGCGGCACAGAGAATTTTCCAGCAAATCTTACTCTCGAGATTGCTTATCGTGTTATGCGAAATGCCTCAAAAGAGTGGAAGCTTGTCCGAAGGATTCCGATCCTCCAAGAATGCTTTACAGTAAAACGGCAAGTTGGGCCAGTTGGTTGGGATTCATTTTTTTTCACCTGGTTACAGCGCAACATAGACGAGGACAATAGAAGGAAATGAACAACACGGCGCTGACTCGCAACTGTATTTTTATCGGAACTGTAGTTCCGCATAGGAAAGCTAATATGAATGAAAGTGCTGATGGACTCAGTAGGCGAGTTTGATTTTGAAAGTGGGTGCCATGATTGTTTACCTTTTGCTTGAAAAATTTTGTACAACTGATTCTTAGGTAGTTCTGGAGCGGAAACTCTTTCATGACTGTCACAAATTTTTGTCTTGAGCAAAACTTTGCGATGGAAGATGGTCACTTGCTTGCGAAGAATCCGAAATTTTTGAGTTCATGCCATTAATAGGGTTTTGATAAGCCTGTTGAATCCAAAGCGGCTCCCAAATGCTTGTGCGCGGTGTAGTTTGTAGTGCCTGGATTGTTCTGGCTGCAGTTCGTCCTTGCGGGATGTTCGAGCCGCATGTCCACAGTTTTCATCAAGCCCAAGATCTCTCTCGTGGTCAGCAATTGCATTCCTGGTTATTCGAGAGTTTTCTGGCCCCGAAGGAGCTGTTAGGATTGGCGTAGGCCCCCCCCCTAAATGTTGTGCCGACGATGCCGATGACAGTAGCCGACGATGCCACCTTTTGGCGAACAAAAATGGCAGATTCCACGTGCAGTGGAAATCAACGAGGTGCGAGGCACGCATCAGGAATGTAAAATGGATCTGCATTGTTGTCTCGCTATACTGATTTTGGTACATACGAAGTTAACGAAACGACCTCAAGACCAGCAAGACTGTGGCATGTAAACCATGCCGCTCAAGACACACTTGTCATGATTGTAATGTTATCAGCCGTCATTTACGTTCGTCATGCAGTCGTGTTGTGCCATACCACATTTCCTACACATCCCATTCACGAAACGGCCAAGAGAGCACAAAACCATGGCATGTTACGATTCTCATGTAATGCCGTGTCATTTGCGTTCGTCATGCAGTCTTGTTAAGCCATACCCATTTTCGTATACATTCCATCAACGAAACGGGCTGGAGAGCACCAAGACCGTGGCATGAAAATTATGCCCCTCATGGCAGGCTTATTATGAGTCTCATGTAATGCCGTGTCATTTATGTTCGTCATGCAGTCATGTTGTGTCATACCAATTTTCGTGTACATCCAATTAACAAACGGCCGAGAGAGCACCGAGACTGTGGCACGTAATTCAGGTCGCTCATGACATGTATGTCATGATGTTCATGTCATTTGTGTTCCTCATGCAGTCGTGTTGCGCCATACCAATTTTCGTATACATCCCATTAAGGAAACGACCGCAAGAGCACCAAGACCTTGGCATGTAAATCATGCCGCAGATGACATGCATATCAAGATTTTGATGTTATGACCCGCCATTTATGTTCGTCATACAGTGGTGTTGCGGCATACTAATTTTCGTATACATCCTATCAACGAAACGGCCAGGAGAGCAAAATGTCGTAGGCGGCTAGATAGATAGATAGATAGATAGATAGATAGATAGATAGATAGATAGATAGATAGATAGATAGATAGATAGATAGATAGATAGATAGATAGATAGATAGTGCATATGCTTACAGGGCGCTAAATCAGCATACAGAAGAAATGGACACACAGACACACAGAGTGCTACTTGCAACTCGCCGGTTGAAAGCCAAAATTCATGAACTCCCACGTCGGGCGCTAAGCCATAATTTGATCCTTTTTCTAATAACTGCACTAAATCCTTTGGCAAGACTTCGCCTCCGAGCACCTTAAGGCGCTGTGACGTTTGTTCCGGAAGGGGCTGTTTCCCAGAACTTTGCAACAAAACGCGAAGCACGGTCTTCCATGTAGCTTCAACCATCTGGCTGATAGACTTCCTAGCGTCACATAACTTCTTGGTTGCAAGCCAAGGGGAATGCATGGTCTAAAAGTTCACTCGCAGAGCATCATTAAGCAGCCGGGCTTGTCGACCTAACTCAGAACGCAAAATCTTGCTTACCCATTTTGCGTCTTCCCAAATGACACAAAGGAGAGGTCATGACAAGGAAATCATGACATCCATGTCATGAGCGGCACGATTTACATGCTACGACCTTGGTCTCTCCTGCCGTTTTCGTTAATGGTATGGATACGAAAATTGGCGTGCACAACATCACTCCATAACGAACAGAAATGAGAGGTGATTATGTGAAAATCATGACATGCATGTCATGAGCGGATTTTTCCTTCCACGGTTTTGGTGATCTCCTGGCCTTTTCGTTAATGGGATGCGTACGAAAATTGGTGTGCCACAACCTGACTGCATGACGAACATATATGACACGTCACAACACGAAAATCATGATATTCATGAGCGGAATGATTTACGTGCCATAGTCTTGGTGCCCTTGCGGCCGTTTCGTTAACTTCATATGTACCAAAATCGGTATAGCGAGAAAAAAATGCAGATGCATTTTGCGTTTCCGATGCGTGATTAGGATTTCCTTGACTTCACTGCACGTGGGATCAGCAATTATTATTTCTTGCAGCGGTGATAGTGCAGGGAGCGCGTCTAACTTTTCTTATGCATTAGAAACTGGAATCACAGCTACATCTCACGTTAAGCACAACTATGAAACTGTAATGACGATGGCCTCAATGTATGAGTTTTTCGCGCCTTCGATGTTTGCTCTTAAGAAGCAAGTCGCGTCGACGCGCGGGTTATCGGCTAGGAACGACGACGTAGTGGCTGCAGTGCGATGTGCATAAGGTGCGTTCGGAGTATCGCGCAAATCGTACTTTGCCGGCGGCGACAGTGCAGGCAACTATTCCAAATCTTCTTATAGATTAGACACTGCCCTATTGGAAAACCCAGTGGCACTGGCCAGTGCCACACCTGATTATTGGACCAGTGTGCAGCGTCACAACGCTGCGCACTGGCAAACTGGCATACTGCGCGCTGCGTACTGGACGCTGGCAAGCGGATACAGAGGCAATCGTTACTGGGCGATAACGACCGTTCAGCACGTTTTTAACAGCTGGTACTGTGCGAATATCGTTTATATAGGAATAGCGCACGTACTAGTGTTATAAAAACGAAAAAAAAATAAAACACAGGATTCGAACCTAGCACACACGCACGCTTCACACTTGGACGCGGACACTCTAGCACGACGCCACGCTGAAATGCATCGAGACAACAATTTTTTTCTCTGGTAAAGACAATATTATATGCTGTACGTCTCATTTTGCCTTTGGAAATGCAGAATCCAGTTACTGGCTGTATGGGACAAGCAAACCGAAGGTAGCTTATCACATCGGTGTGCTCTCGTCCGGATATCAACACCTTTCTGGTACGTTTCGCAGTAAAAGAAAGAAAAAAGAAAGACAGCCTACTTGAACGGTGCATCTCCAACATCTGCATTCGTCCGCCAATAAATGGTTCGATACAATTTTCGCGGAAACTATCCTCCTTCTGTGCTGCGCGCTAAATATTTGACATATCCGGTAAGTAAAAAACGTACACGAAGTTCCTCGCGTAATACAGCCATGCCGCGTAACACAGCCCTGCCGACGATTAGGCATAGCCAAGTACTTCGTCCGCAATGGTCAATAACGCGTTGTACAAGGAATTAAGAGAATAAATCGCGAGGACCTAATAAACGTTGGGCCGCATTCGTGCTCATGACTCATTATAATGCGGTCATATTCTATCCCTTAACTACACAGATGAAAAGTTTGATCCATCAAGAGTGAGCGCATTCTTAATGAACTTTGCTCTACAGCGGCTAAGTGTTTCCGAGAGCACTTCCGCAACGGCATCAAAATGCACGCGTATCGTATGCCTACCGGTCACCTTTACACATATTGTCACGTGGTAGTGACGCACACAGTACTCAGGGTGAAGGACGCAGGATTCAGGTGATGTCAGACGAACTGTTTATTGGGCGAACTTGTGCCCAGCAAAACAAAGCCAATCCCAATTCACAGCAGCAGTGGCGTGAACAGTCGTCGGTCGGCGGAAAGACTGACAAGCAGCGTAATGCGTCGGCTTTTATACCCGCGCCATAACGCGTTCTCACATTATCTCTGGAGTTCCAGAAGTCACTGAAATGTGTGCGTCATGCATGCAAAGTTACAAGAATGGTCGACACGGTTCCAGAAGTGGCATACAAGATAAACGCAGCCTGCGTTGCGCGTAACAGAAAGTGATAACAGCGCTCCCCGCAAATAATGAACATGAGCGCGCGTGTCACTGGGAAGTGATAACGGCTTTCCACTTAAACAAAAACAACCGCACGTGTCACTACCCCCCTCTGAAAAAGCATCGTCCCGACGCTGAAGACACAGCATGAAAGTTAGAGTATATGCCATGAGTTACGTTAATAATATGTCATAGTTAATCAGCGCGCGTAATAAGGTTTACGTCGCACCACGTGTACAACTTCAGGTCGGGCGCGCCGCCGCTGGGGTGGTGTTAAGCCATCGGGCACGACCTCATACTCCAGTTCACCACGACGTCGAACTACCTTGTAGGGTCCAAAGTAGCGCCGCAAGAGCTTCTCACACAATCCCCGTCATCGTATCAGCGTCCAGACCCAGAGAAGGTCGCCGGGTTGGTATTAGGTGTGGCGTAGTCCAAGGTTGTAGTGGCGCCTGTCGACCGTCTTTTGGCTCTTGATACGCAGGCGGGCTAGCTGTCGAGCTTCTTCGGCGCGATCCAGGTAGCTAGCGACGTCGAGGTCTTCTTAGCCGGTGCCGACCGGTAGCATGGCGTCAAGCGTCGTTGCTGGGCTTTGTCCGTAGACGAGCTTATATGGAGTAAACGGCGTCGTTTCCTGCACGGCCGTGTTGTACGCGAACGTCACATACGGAAGTATGGCGTCCCACGTTTTGTGTTCGACGTCGACGTACATGGCCAGCATGTCGGCGATGGTCTTATTTAAACGCTCGGTGAGGCCATTCGTCTGTGGGTGGTACGCGGTGGCTCGACGGGGACTTGTCTGACTGTACCTCAAGATCGCCTGATTTAGGTCAGCCGTAAAGGCCGTACCTCTGTCGGTGATGAGGACCTCCGGGGCTCCGTGACGCAGGACGATGTTCTCGATGAAGAACTTGGCGACCTCGGCGGCAGTGCCCTTGGGCAAGGCCTTTGTTTCGGTATAGCGGGTGAGGTAGTCAGTCGCTACGACGATCCATTTATTGCCGGAAGTCGACGTCGAGAACGGTCCCAGTAAGTCCATGCCGATTTGCTGGAACGGCCGTCGGGGTGGTTCGATGGGTTGCAGAAGTCCGGCTGGCCTGGTTGTCGGCGCCTTGCGTCGCTGACAGTCTCTACATGTCTTTACATAATGCGCGATGTCGGCAGCGAGGCGAGGCCAATAGTACTTCTCTTGTATTCTTGATAGTCTGCGAGAAAAACCGAGGTGTCCGGCTGTCAGATCGTCGTGTAAAGCTTCTAAAACCTCTGGACGTAGCGCTGAAGGCACCACAAGGAGGTGGTCGGCGCGGAGCGGCGAGAAGCTCTTCTTCAGGAGAACGTTGTTTCGTAGGAAAAACGAAGCCAGTGCTCAGCGGAATACTTTCGGCACGTCGGCGGTCTTGCCTTCCAGGTAGTCCATGAGGCTCTTGAGCTCTGGATCAGCTCGTTGGCGTTCCGCGAAGTCGTCGGTCCCAAGAAAGAGTCGTCGTCGTTGTCACCCTGGGGCGCCGGATCGACGGGGGCGCGAGACAAGCAGTCGGCGTCGGAGTGCTTTCGTCCGCTCTTGTAGACGACGGTGATGTCAAATTCTTGCAGTCTGAGACTCCATCGTGCGAGGCGTCCTGAAGGGTCTTTCAAGTTAGCCAGCCAACACAAGGCGTGATGGTCACTCACGACTTTAAATTTTATTTAATTTATTACATATACCTACAGCGCCCGAGTTGGACATTATCGCAGGGAATTAATTACACAGAATATTGTAATGAAATGTCACAAATCATCAACATCAAAGCTATACACTGGCCCATAGAGACATCACAGTAAAAGAGACAGTACAGTAATAAGAATAATAAAAAAATGCGCAAGACCGTCAATTGTACCGGCGTTTCTTGTAATATTTAAAATGGATTCATAGGAAGTTCTCTATGGCAGAAGAAAAGTTTTCTGCACATACTATATCATCGGGAAGTAGATTCCATTCTTCAATTGCTCGAGGGAAAAATGAAAACTTAAAAACCTTAATACGACATTGGTAGGGCCTTATTTTTCTTTAATCGTAGCGTCTGTTAGAATGATAATGAGGCTGTTTTATACATATGTTTGTATAGATCCCCGTGTTACCACTGTAAATATTGTACAAAAGTTTTAGCTTGATTATCTTTCTGCGTGTGGAAAGTAACTTCCACCCTAGTTCTTCTCTTATTTGTGAACTTCGAATTTTGTAATCGTACTTTCACGTGACGAATCTTCCAGCTCTTTTCTGAACGCGTTCTGACTTATCTTCAAGAACATTTGTGAAGGGGTCCCACGCTGCACATGCGTATTCCAATATGGGCCTAATATTAGTCAGGTACAACGCTTCCTTTAAGGCTTTGGGCGCGCACTTGAAATTTCTTTGAAAGAAGTGTAATAAGCAACATGCTTTCGCACATGTCTTGTCAATGTGCGATGACCAGTCTAATGTCGCAGTTAAGGTGACACCCAGGTATTTCACCTCATTAACACACTGCACTAATACAATTTTTAGAAAATACGAACTAGACACCTTGTTCTTTTTGTTAGTAAATTGTGCATTTGCTATGTTCAAATTCATTTTCCATTTGTCACACGAGGAACAATTTTTTTCGATATCAGCCTGCAAAACACTCGCATCCTCAGCACATCGCACTGGATGATATACAACGCAATCATCTGCATATAGTCTGACATTTGAAAGGCCTTCCGTACAGGTAGGGGCGGAACATTGATGTAGCCCAGATGATGGCAAGGCATTCCTTTTCCGTGGTGGAATAATTCGCTTCTGCCTTCGAAAGTGACCGGCTAGCGTAGCTAATAACCCTTTCAAGTTCGTCGGCCCTCTACACGAGCACGGCGCCGAGCCCTGTGCTGCTTGCGTCCGTGTGAATTTCAGTGTCAGCTTCTTCGTCGAAGTGCGCGAGTATTGGCGGCGTTTGCAGGCGTCGCTTGAATTCTTGAAATGCCTCGACTTGCGTCGTTTCCCATTTGAAGTCGACGTCGGCCTTCATGAGGTATGTCAGCGGCTCGGCGATCCGCGAAAAGTTCTTGACGAAACGCCTGTATTAAGCGCAAAGCCAAGAAATCGGCGTACTGCTTTCTTGTCGGCGGGCGGAGGAAAGTCGGCGATCGCAGCTGTTTTCTGCGCATCAGGGCATACTCCCGACTTGCTGATAACGTGGCCAAGGAACAATAGCTCCTCGTAGGCGAAGCGGCACTTTTCTGGCCTCAGGGTAAGTCCGGAGGCTTTGATTACCCGAAGAACAGCTTCAAGGCGCTGGAGGTGTTCGTCGAAGCTGGAAGCAAATACGACTACGTCGTCCAAGTAGACGGGGCAAGTCTGCCACTTCAAGCCTGCGAGTACTGTGTCCATAGACCGTTGGAACGTCGCAGGCGCCGAGCAAAGACCAAAGGGAATGACCTTAAACTCGAACAGGCCGTCTGGTGTTATGAAGGCAGTCTTCTCTCGGTCTCTCTCGTCTACTTCGATTTGCCAGTAGCCGGTTTTGAGGTCCATCGAGAAAAAGTAGTTTGAGTTGTAGAGTCGATCCAAAGCATCGTCTATCCGTGGGAGAGGATACACATCTTTCTTCGTGATCTTGTTCAGGCGACGATAATCGACGCAAAAACGTAGCGTTCCATCCTTCTTCCTCACTAACACCACGGGTGTTGCCCACGGTCCCGTAGACGGCTGAATGATGTCGTCACGCAGAATTTCGTCGACTTGTTGCTTGATGGTCTCGCGTTCCCGTGCCGATACTCGGTAGGGGCTCTGACGGAGAGGACGGGCATATTCGTCGGTTATGATGCGATGTTTCGCGGGAGGGGTTCAAGTTCAAGTTTATTAAAATAATCGCAAAACAGTACATATATCAAGGTGCAACATTTTCAGAAGGAGGCCCAGAAGTAAAAACTGTGGGAAGGCCTCCTATCAGAAATGGACAAAAGAAAATTAAATAGTAAGCACAGGGAATAATTGAATACACGTTCAAATATAATAGAAAAATAAACCTCAATATTTGCAACACAAAAACCGATTGATAGATGACTTAATGGGATGAAAGCACATATTCAAAAACAACAAAGCACGCGGTAACACATCAATAAATGCAATGCAAGAACGGAGTGATGTACTAATAAAGTGATGAGAGCAGGTATGTTTTCAAAGATCGTCGAAACTGGTTGAATGATAATGTCTTTAATTCAGGGTTGACAGCGTTCCAAATGGAAATTGCGCTGAAACAGGCAGTTTGTTTGCCGTAATTCGTAGAGACTTTAGGCAGCAGAAAATTATTCGACAGGGCAAACCTGGTCCTATTCTTATTGTTAAATTGATCAATTGGAAATGCATCAGCAGAAACTAGGTGGTTGATAACTTTATGCAGCAAGACCATCAGGCCAGCTTTGTATGTGCAAACAACAGGCAGTACACTCAATTCTAGAAATAGGGGCTTGGATGATGAACGAGGGTATGTGAAGGTGATAATTTTTAGCGCACACTTCTGAATACTAACTAAACGAGATATGTGAGTGTAATAAGTATTTCCCCAAGTGGTAATACAATATTTGATGTGTGTATGGATGAAAGCGTGATAAAGTGAGAGAAGTGTATTAACGCTGAAGCTAGAACGCGTTCTAATCAATGCCCTTATGCCGAAGCCATTTTTTCTAACTACCGAATCGATGTGGGTATCAAATTTTAGATTGGAGTCGACAATGACCCCTAGGAACTTCGCAGAACTTATTTGTTTAATTTCAACATTGGTTATCCGTATGTGCAATGCAGATGTCATTAGTCTATGGGGAGAGTGAAAAACTACGAAGTGAAACTTTATACTTATATAATTCCTAAGACACCAGTCTTCAAGCTTCTGAACAGTGTAGTTTAATTTATCTAAAAGCTCAGTGGTGTTGGAGGCAGAAGCTACAATCGTCGTATCGTCGGCGTACAGAAAACACTTGAAGCCACATAATTAACTCGGCAGATCATTAATAAATGTCAAAAATAAGAGCGGACCGAGAATTGATCCCTGGTGATGAGCCTGTGATGATCCCTGGTGATGAGCCTATGTCGGGACAAGGTGCCATCGATATAGACAATTTGATATCTATTTGAAAGGTAATCTTTAAGAAGTGCCAAAAACGGACCAGTAAAGCCATAACTTTCTAACTTAGAAAATAAAACGTCATGATTAATACTGTCAAAGGCCTTTTTAAAATCAATAAATACTGAGCCGGCTATTAATCCCCTGTCCAAATTTGTTCGGATCCAGTCAATAAAGCTAATGACAGCGTGTTCTGTTGAAAGACCCGCGCGGAACCCAAACTGTGCAGAGGAAAGTATGTTAAATTTCGCATAGTAGCTGGAAATACGAATTTCGATTAACTTTTCTACAATTTTGCTGAAAAATGGAAGAATAGAAATTGGCCTGTAATTTTCTACGAATGTCGGATCGCCCTTCTTCAGTATAGGAATTACTTTAGCAATCTTCAGTTGCTTAGGGAAAATTCCTGTGTTAAAGATCAAGTTTACTATGTGACAGATAGCTTCAGCCGTAACGTGTTTGACTGATTTGATATGTGTTGAATGTATGTTGTCTAGGGCAGCGCCTGCATTCTTAAGCTGTTTAATGACCCTTATTTGTTAGAAACAACTTAATGAGCAAACAGACAATGAAGTTTGCTCATTAAGTTGTTTCTAACAAATGAAGAACGAGCCCTTGACCCCTTCCCTTTCGTTAATGACCCTTAATGAGCAAACAGACAGTGAAGCCCTAGGAAAACATAGGGGAAGTTACTTGTGGTATTGTAATTGTGGAGAAAGTAGAAAGGAATTAAAGTGGACGAAAAGACAAACCTGCCCTCGGTGGGACCCGAACCCACGACCTTCGGATATCGCGTCCGATGCTCTACCAACTGAGCTACAAGGGCGGTCGTCCCCCCGTACACTTTATTGTGTATTTATGTAGGTATTATCCTGGGAGTGTTAGGCAGCGCCACTCGAGGCCAAGGCGGCGTGTGTAGAACACAGTTTCTTGCCAGGAGGCGTCACGTAGAACGTGAAGAGGTAAAGGAGCATGCGTATTCTTTGGGGGTCGTCAACAACGCCGCGCACCTACCAGCGCACACTAGGAGATGTGGATGCACTGTGCTTCTATACAACACCAAGGTCACTGGGAGGGCTAAGGGTCGTCTGGATAGGGAAATCCTTGAGGCTTACCATATTAACGAGCACGGTGATCGCTGTATTAGCGCTCCGTCTGTGCACCCGAAGGACAAAGAGCTGATGCTCTTTGACATATGTTCGAACTGACTAGTGCCCCTTTCCACCCTTCTTCTTCTTGTGTTATTTGCTTGTGTAGTTTCCGCACGTGCTAGTGATCAACAAAAATATTGCACCTTTTGCTCCTAAGTAGCGACGCATGCGTGGCTCTAGGCCAGCTTCACACCTTGTTGCGTCATTCGCTTCCTTTTCGGCTTCTGGGTGTGGTTGGACGGCGTTTTGAGACATCTGCACATGCGCAGTTCAGGTTATCTCGTGGGTGGCTGTTCTTCGTATGAGTAAACTTAGTTGCAAGTGAGCGTCTTTCCTGTCCACTTTTTTCCTTCCTAAATTTTCAACGCTCTATTCCGCAAGTATGCGTAAGAAGCAAGATTGGGGTTGCCTTTTCCAGTTGTGGCACTCGGGGACTTAAGTTCATTTCTGATGAGGAAAAAAAAGTTACAAAATGCGTTACTTATCTGTTCGGGATATTGTACTATTCTGTTTTCGATAGTGGTAGCCTTGACGGCAGCTGACATATTATCGCGGTTTGGGAAATCATTAATGATATCCCATTTCTGTTTAACGCTTGCGCAAGCGCCGATTTTCCGTTCAAAATATCTTTTTTTCGCTTGCTTTAGGGCACCGTCTAACTACGCAGAAACGCTCTCGTAACGTTCTTTAAGTCGGGTGTTGAACGGCTGTCTTTTTGTTTTGCGATATAGATTATATTTCTTGCGGAGGGATTCTAAGAGACCCGCAGACACACGGGCAACGTGGTGCACCATATCGTTTGGTAAAAGGTACATCTTTAGTGCAAGCTTTTACCGCATTTAAAATATTGAGGGTAAACTCACGCAGCGCTAGTTCAGGATCAGAAAAGCATAGGATGTTAGAAAAATCCGTGCGCTCTATAAGCTCAACATAATCGGGCAGATTGAACTTCCTCCCATGTAACTGTCTTTTGGGAAGACTACTAGGTAAATCAAAACAAAAAAAAAAGATCGAGTAGTGATCTGTAATATCTACCTGTAGAATTCCTGTATGAGGGTTCATGTCGAGGTTAGAAATTATGTTATCAATTAATGAATTAGAACCTTGCCATGAGCATCGGGTTGGGGCATTAATCAATGACTCAAAGCCGAAGCCCACAAAGCAGCCAGTAAAGTCTGCAAAAGCAAGATTTTTGTTGTCTATTAAGTCAGTGTTGAAATCACCTAAAATGAGCGCATTCTCATTTTCTCGTGAAATTTTGTCTAGCGTTTCCGATAATCCCACACAAAATTCTTTGATCGATGAAGACGGCGAGCGGTACACTGTGCCAATGATTGTTGTTTTCCCTGAAATGTGAGGAAAGAAGTTTTCTATTTCGAGCCAAGCGAATTCGCATTTCGGAACACTGATAGACAGATCGGCACACCTTTTGTAAGATACGGTTTGTGATGCGAACATAGCCACACCACCATGAGGGCTATCAGCTTGGTGACAGTATTCCGGTACATATTGAGGGAAAGAATACGAGGTTTCGTCCCCTGATAAAAACCTTGTCTCGGTTATACAGATGAGCTTAAAGTAATGATCTGCGCTGTGCAGCAATACATTAATGTCCTCAAAATGCCTTCTCAAACTTGTGCGTTGATATGAATAGCTGAGAGGACTTCTCGAGAACCGATCTTCTTGGATAACTCATGTGCAGAAAAATAATCCATGATGCAAATATTCAATTGTCGTGAAATACGTGCAAGTCACTTTTGCTGCGAATTCGGAATACCTTGCCATCCGCATTCTTTCTCGCTTTAATTACGCAGTTTTCTGTCCATAGCACGGTGTTAGAATAGGTTAGGTGTACCGACGCTCGGCCTCCGCCGCGCAGCCTCCCCGCCGAACACGGAGACGCGTTTCGCATTTTTTCCGACAGGCAGCGCTGGATGTATCGAGGCTTCAGGTCAGCCGCTTCAACGGGGGCCGCGTCGCTTACAAAGCTGCATTTGCGACAATTCTTCAACTGCTGGCCGTTCGTTTTTTATCAGGGTAACCACACATATCACTCTGATTTGAAAGTAAATGCACAACATCAAGAAAATTCAGTGGCGGTAGCCAACAGATGGAAACACATAGGAAATATAGCTTCTGCGAACAGCGATAATGAGTGTGCAGGTGAACACGAATTTCAAAAATATTTTAGCTCGTGCACAAATAATTCCACCGTGGCAAATTGGGTGAGGCCGCCGTGACGAACTGGCTTAATAATCACTGGGTTAGCAGCCGAGTACCTTAGCAACTGATCCACCGTGGCGGACCCGAACTGGGTTAGTCAAATAGAAAAAGATATTCACTGAAAAAGAAAGCGCTGTTGTGTGTGTGTGTGTGTGTGTGTGTGTGTGTGTGTAAGGGGGGGGGGGTTGACGTTTCACTAAATGATGGTTGTCAGAAGGAAGGAACACTCTTGACAATGGTAGGTTAGAAATTCCTCTCATGGGTTGTCGTTGTGCATGCCCCATATCGGATTATGCTTGGCACGTGTACACTTAAGTTTACACGCGCTGGCTGGCGCGTGGTAATGAAGGTTGACGTACGTTTAACGACCAATCCATCATGGCTCACCATGTGCCATTCTGATTGTGCCTTTCGTTATTCGTCACAGACATGCTGTTTAGATCTTTGTGCCCTGCTGTGGGTGCACAAACGTGAAATGGTCGTGCTCGTTTGGCACGACCATTTCACGTTTGTGACCACGTTTCACGACCATGACAATAGATTATGTAGTAGAAAATTCCATGTTATCATTTCCCTGTCATGAGCACAAGGTGGATGTTATGTCGAAAGTGCTTCATTATTATGTTGGAGTCAGGATGAGGCAATACTGTAAGCAACTGCGGAAGGTTGAAGCAGACAAGACGCAGAAGCTACGAAAGCTTTCGAAGCTTGTCTAGTGTGTTGTGGCTTTTATCCTGTCAATGCATGTTGTGCTGGTACAGATGATGCACTGTCGAATGAATAAAGTGTTTTTTTTTTTTTTACTACCACCTTGAGTACCATCCTACATTCTTTCGTATCATTTAGCCGCACCACACAGTACTCGAGCTAAAGCCGCTTTTTCAGGCAAAAATATGTAAAATTCGTAGATCGTGCCAATACTGTGATAAAATTCTTGGCGCACCGTAACCTATATATCTTGCAGTCTGTTTATCTTGAATATATCAAAGAGCGGCCATCGGTCACAAGCTGTCGCCCACTTTATTGCATTCGCTTTCAATCCTGCATTTTCGACCTGGGAGCGGCGCGTCACGTGCTACTGCACGCCTTGAAAGACCTAAATAGAGTTATTCTATTCCATTGCATTAAAGCATTCGTTTTCTCGCAGATGTTTACGGAATTTGCAAATAATCGGTTCGTAATAAAAGATTCTGTAGGGTCACTTGATCTCATATGCGAAATGCCCCTTACGCATGATACCTGCTCTTTATATGATGGTGACCGCAAATACACCAATTATTCTTTCGAGGGCAAATGAAGGGTGAATTCAACACGCGCCACGCAACTGCATATTTACTTTTGTAGACAAAATGCGGGAACGATTGCCTAGGCCACGGTGTTGCCGAGGCCGAATGTGGTGTTTATGAGCTTCACGCCGCATGCCGAACCGTCATGCGTAAAACACTACGAAGTCTTTATATTTAACATATGATATTACACTGCCACATAATCCTCACAGGGCCTTGCGATATCGCTAAACACGCTAAAACACCGAATGTTAGAAGCGTCAGGTATGCGCTGGGTATAGCCAGGCGGCCTCCGTCCCGCGCGCGCCTCCTTCCGGCAAGAAAGGGAAAGAGGTCCCCGATTTCTCCTCACTCCAATGCGCCGTCGCTCCACCTAAACTATTCTAACACCGTGGTCCATAGGTACAGCCATCTAGTTTTCTTTTTCTGCTCCAGTGCCATAGCAAACAATTTCTTGTTTAACGGCGTCAAGTGTTCATTTACATATATTGTAGTGTCATTGCTGCCAGAGAAGCCAAGCCTCCCTGTTGTCAAACGCGCCTTACGGGCTTTTCGAAGAAAATCTGTTCGCTTAGCACGGGAGCAACAGTGGACAATAAGGTTCCTTTTTCCAGCATCTCGCGTAGAAACACGGTGAACAGCATCAATGTCCCCCACTTTCACAGAGCTGCCAATCTTGTCACCAATTTTCTGAATTATTTTGAGGCAGTCTTCACCTTGAGTTTGAGGGAAGCCTCGTATTTCAAGGTCATTTAGACGGGAATACTGATCTAGTTCTTGTACTTGATGAGAAAGTAGCTCATTCTATTTCCTCAGTTCTTTATTTTCTGTGACAAGTGTGGCCTGAGCTGTTCTGAGGTCATCGAAAGAATCACTGATCACTGACATGCTCTTTTTGAGGCTTTCGAGCTCGTGCTGTAGTGCCTTAAATTCTTCCTTATTTTCTTGCGCCAATTCCTTTTTCGAATTAGTGATAGCCATCAGGAGTTGCTTCATTTTGGTTTCAAAAGTACCGCTCAAATTTTCTAGTTCTTTTGCTAGTGAAGCAACAGTTGGAGCCATACGGCACAGGTGATCGGTAGACAGTGAAAGAGCACAAAGTTTCATAAAGAGCTTGAACAGTAGCTGCAGGTAGAAGCCGTATTAGTTTGATGCCAGGAACAGTCTGCTATCCCAGATCGCCCGTGCAGTAATGGTGCGTAGTTTTTTACGCCGGTAGTTTAAATAGACAATACTCCGCCGTCAGAGTCGCTGCAGCTCGTCAGGGTGAAACTGGTCGTCAGGGCGCAGGCGTACACTCCAACATGCTTCACCCACGTGTCATGCAAGGATAACCATCACGACGTGTCATCCTTCCGTGAAACCCTGAACCAGTCCGATTCCAACGAAGCAGCCCTCGAAATTCACCGATCTGCAGGTAGAAGCAGTATTAGTTTGATGCCAGGAACAGTCTGCTGTCCCAGATCGTCCGTGCAGTAATGTGACAATCGAGGCTTCTGACGAAGCCTCGATGACGACAAGAAGCAGTCCTTGTATTGCTGGAGTAAGGCCTTGGGCTCCTTTTGTTGCTGCCTGGAAAGGCCTTGATTGGTCGAAGGCGGGCGTGGACACTGCGGTAGTCCTTGCAGCTCCGTGATAATCGGTGAGGGCGAAGGCATTGCTTACTTCCACAAAGTCACTCAGGTGCGCTACCGTCGTGCCCCTATTCAGGTGCCTATATTCATTGCTGAAGTTCGTCACCATTACCTTTGCTTCACTGTTATGTCGCTTGGCTATGCTCTTGCGACGCACATCTGACGGTCTAGGAGCAAGTGCCGGTCGCCTTCGATGACACCTTGAATGTTGGTAGGCGCTTTGGTGCCGACGGAAATGATGACGCTCGAGAGTGGCGGGATGGTTATCTGCTCTTTTGTCAAATTCAAGGCATGATAAGCAGTGTTGCAGTCTGAAGGCATTGCATTATCCGTGGACAGCGTGATTGACCTGGATCTTAGGTCGATGACTGCACCGTGCTGGTCCAGGAAATCCATGCCTAAAGTGACGTCTCGCGAGCATTGCTGCAGGACCACAAAACTCACCGAATACGTCTGGCCGTGAATCTTGACTCTTGCCGTGCAGGGTCCAGTCGGTGTCATAAGGTGGCCGCCTGCTGTTCGGATGTCTAGTCCTTCCCAGGCAGTCTTTACCTTCTTCAGCTTGGCGGCGAAGAGACCACTGATGAGAGAGTAGTCGGCGCCGGTATCGACTAGGGCGGTGACGCTGTGGCCGTCGATGGTCACGTCGAGGTCGGTGGTTCGTCGTCTGGCGTTCCAGTTAGGTCGGGGCGTTGGACCCCGGCTGCGCCGGCTTGGTCCGGAGCTCCTATGTCGCGTCGGCGGCGAGGCTTTTTCGTGAAGACTCTGGTCAGGAGGTGTGCTGCCACTGCGTCGGGAGGGTTCGTGCGTCGTGGATGTCGCCATAGGCGGCGGCGGAGGATCTCCGGCATTGCTTCGTGCAGCAACCGCAGCTCCATCGGTTGCTGCCTTTAGTTTCCCGGATAGGGGCTTGGGGATCGGCCCCGGTTGGAGCCGGCGTACTGGCGGCGATCCGGGGAGACGTAGCGGCCAGGCGAAGGGGAACGGGACGGTCGTCGTCGTTGCCACTGCGATCCGGCGATGTAGTCGGCGATGTCGCGAGGTCGCTCACG